>CM040799.1:36739135-37234135 GCA_022829025.1 Squalius cephalus
TACATTACAAATATAGTTACAAAAGTTATTCAGTCAAGAACGAGTTAATTTTCTCTTGACTTTTGTTGTTTGATTAGTGTTGTTATAGAGAGGCTGCAGGAATATCAGGCTGCTGTCACTTTAAGAGCTGCACGGATCCAGTATACTGTGACACACGCCTGCAGCTCTGAAAACAGCTCAGTGGTTTAAAATCACTTTTTCTGAGCGCACGTTTTGGATGTGTGTGCAGGACATAAAACAGCACGCGAGTCGTCTTGCGCTTGAATGGTTTAAAATCATATTGAAATGCTCACAAAAGAATCGATCAGAGGAATAGAAATTTTTATTATGTAACAAGTATCCGATTCCTGACCTCAAGTGTTCAGTTCCCTATGGGTTGCAAATGCATTGTCATGTTGACTTTAAAAGCAACAGAGATGTAGGTTAAGCTTCATTCAGACAGCTAAACGTGTGTGTATTTATGTGCCCGGTCTACTGTACCTGTATGTAAACGTGTGTGTGTGTGTGTGTGTTCAGCAGGGTAAACCCAGCAGTCTGCCCTGGCACCTGCCCCCGTCCTGCAGTAATGGACAGAGTAAAGTGGCGGCCTGGCTAAAGGAGTCAGAGGAGATGGACAAGTGTGCAGAGGGTAACACACAATTCATTCTGGATAATTAGGGTTTCATTATATGGCTCATCTCACTAAACCTGCCAAGAAGATGTCTGTCACATTTTACCACAAAATAAAATAAATAAAAATATTGTTTATTGCATATAATTATAATTTGTATGTTGTATATAATTATTAATATATTTAGAGCTGCACGATTAATTGTAAAAATCAATTCAAACACCCACCTGATTTTATTCCTTAATGACAGTGATTCGTCTGTGTCTATTAAAGGGTTAGTTCACCCAAAAATGAAAATGCTGTCAGTAATTACTCACCCTCATGTTGTTCCAACCCCGTAAGACTTTCGTTCATCTTCGGAACACAAATTAAGATATTTTTGATGAAATCTGAGAGCTGTCTCACTCCTCCATAGGCTTCTAAGGGACTGAAACTTGCCGGCCCAGAAAGTTAGTAAAGACAATGTTTAAAATAGTCCAAGTGACTACAGTGGCTCAACCATAAGTTTATCAAGCAACGAGAATACTTTTTGTGCGCAAAAACAAACAAAAATAACGACTTTATTCAACTATTAATTTCCTTCTGTGTGGGGCTCTGAGTGAGTTCACATAGTGTAACAGCGCAGCTCTTCTGGGTCAGCATCACACATGACCAGCGTCGGCCAATAGTGAGCCTACGTTCTGACGTACAACCTCTGTTTGAAAAAAACTAAAAAAACTGTGATTCTTAATTTATCCAGAATTGTGCAGCTCAGTTTTGATAATTAAGCCCATTTCCTATTTTCACTGTAATGCATAAAAATAATATATAATTTATACATCATGGTACTATTTCTTATAAAAACTATGAGTGTATTACAGCAATGAGAATCACAAAATAATTTAAACATTGGATTACGGTAATGAGAATTTAAGGGGAAAAGTACAATGACATTATTTTCATGCTTAATTTAAATTAAAATAATGACAGTGTAAGACATCCTAACAGTACACTAAAATAAGTGCAAGTCATTTTCTTTACAAAAAATATAAATATATATATTTTTTTACTTTTGTGCAAGATTGTTCCTGAAGACTGATCCTCTGTGTCTTTACACACACTCCACTGTCTGAGTCTGAAGTCTGAACAGTGTGTGTTTGTGTGTTTCAGAGCTCGCCTACTGCCAGTCGAGTCTATTAGAGTTGAATCAACTCCTGCAAAGTCTGGAGATCTTACAAAGGACACAGTCAGCTCCCAATTTCACTGACATGCAGGTACACCCACACACTCATTAGCTCAGTTCTCCGTATTAAACAGCTTCCTTATGGTGTACGAGTGTATTTGTTCAGATTGTGTTGCAGACTGCAGAGTGTGTTTGTGCATTTACACTGCTAACCTAATGCACAGGTTTGATATCCTGACACGAATCTGATGTTTTGTCCTGTCTGTCTGAATTCACTTAGCATATATCCAGCTGTGTTTATATCAATACCCTGCTGGACAGTTTGGCACTGTGTTGCTCAAGCAGTGCCGTGGGTTGTACAAGTAGAAGGAATCGCTCATCATAACACACTGTGAATCATACGCTAAACACTGACAAGTCGACTTGTCGGCTAGAGTAGAGTAGTCTTGCAAACCCTTGTAATATGACATTTAACATGCAGATGCAAGATATTTTTCAGACCAAGCCAAGACTTTCTCATAACAATGATGAAACATTCAGAATTAAGAATCTATACAATCTTGAATCTCCGATCTGTGCCAGATATCGGATGAAATATGGGAATTTGTTGTAAATGCAGCTCTGTTTATCATAATATATATAGTATTTTTTACATACGTAAACCTCAAACTAAATTCAACTCCTCAAACACAACATTATGATTCTTCCTTCAGTTATTTTCACTGATGTCATTCCCATTACTTCTGCATATGAAGACCCAGCCTGCTCGTCACTCACTTACAGCATCTCATCTTCTTTTGCCACAGCGATGGAGTCATTGCTTCAGTTTTCTGCTATTAACCCTCTCACCCCTTTGCTGTGTGTGTGTATGTGTGTGTGTCCATGTAATTTAGAGTAACTGTGTAGATTTGAGAAAGAAAGAAAAGCGTGTCAGCAGAAGATGGAGGACTAAAAGTGTCAGCAAAGATGCAAAATTGCAACAGCAGGTACATCTTCAACACACACACACAATAAACACTGAGGATAATTTATTATTTATTGCACTGTCTTAGAGCTGCACGATTAATCCCGTTCTCAATTCAAGAGCCAAAGAGAGTAGTTGCCATGTTTAGGTCTTAAAAAGTTTCGCAAACAGTGTTTTCAACCACACATTTTCAATCATTATTTCTGTGTTACAAATGTTTAAATGATCACAGAAGTAGTCAAGTCAAGTCAAGTCATCTTCATTTATATAGCGCTTTTAACAATGTAGATTGTTTCAAAGCAGCTTTACAGAGATAAGCGTATAATTTAAGGTAACAGAGATTGTTTCGGCTTTACAGCAGAGTTAAGTTATTTCCAGCTAAAGTTAGTTTTGATTGATTTGCTTCCGTCGCAATGATCATTTGTTATTAAATTAGGGGCCGCTAAGACGACACCATTCCCTCTACACAGACTTTAAACGCGAACCTGTGAGAAACACTGATGGCGTTCACATGCGCATTTAGAATGGGTTCTATAGTTATGTGCGTTTGAATATATGCAGGTTTTGAATTCCCTACAAGCCAAGCCTAAACAAAGTACTTGTCTTTCCCTATAAATTTTGATAAAGAATTTTATTTTATTTTGTTGCTGGGATAAAAGTTTATAGTTCGGATATATACACTGATGGTAGCGACCAAAATAGTGCAAATCACCTTTTGAAGTAACTTGGAGTTTAAAATAAAGATAGTATCAATTGCTTCATTACTAGGGGGCGACAAGTGGCTGTTAAAAATGTATTCGTCATTGAATCATTCATTCAAGAATTTCGTTCAACAACGCTGATTGATTCAGTAATGAAACAAGTTAAGTCTTAATGAGTGACTCATTGAGTCATTCACTCAAACCGAGTTTTTTAAAAAATAATTCATTCAGATAATTAAACTTTTTTTAAATAGATTGCAGCAAACTCTAGTAAATTACATGTTATTTTGTTCGGTTTTCTGTTCAGAATTGTGGAAGATTCACAATCTCTTTTTGAAACAAAAGAAAATCGTGATTCTCAATTTGTCCAGAATCGTGCAGCTCTACACTAGCCGCGTTTCCATTACCATTCAAATTGCACAAACTGAAATTGTGAATTGAAAATACGCCCAATAGAAACACCTCAATTTCACAAAAACTCCCATATTTCGCAAAAAAGGTCACATGACGTACGTAACAGTCGATCATTCTTTAAAAAAACGCGCTGTATTTTTTGACAGGGGATGAAACCGAGTTCTTTATTAAACTCATAAAAGACAAAAGTATTACAGGAATTATACACAATTTATCAAGAGCTTGAAGCAGAAGGAGGGAGAAACACCTCATATGTGTCGCTCACAAGTATAAGGGGCTTTTCTTGCCATTAATGCTTGGATAACACGCCTATGGCTCCTTCCATTATAAAATAATGGATAGTGCGGTGGCTGCGATATACATAAACCTACTAACATCCGTTGCCATGATTTTTAGAATGACTTTCCAAAAAAAGTCATAAAAAATGTTGAAAAATTGTTGATAAAAAATGTTTTATCAACATTTAGAAAATATTGCAAAAGTTTTGCACAAATCTATAATGGAAACGTGGCTATTGTCTAGCATTCATTTCACTGGAATAACACAAATCAGGTAACGGTGCCATCCCAGCCAAAACATCTGTGCTAAATGCAGTTTGCTTGAAATTACTAATCTTACAATAACTGAGTTATAGAGGACACAGCGGACTACCGCAGTCTGGCATACTTTACTGAGACTGTACAGCATTGCTCCACCATTTCAGTGTAGGCTCCTGAATCAGTTTAAAACCTCAAAAGAGTGGTTGCATGCATGCACAAGTAGCTCAGTTGTTAAGTGAGTTTGCCACACAGTTTTAATGCAGCTGAGAGAGTGTGTGCACGTTTCTTCAACCTTCACACACACACGCATGACCACTTGCCCTCTGAACAACCTCATTATCGCAGTCCTTAACCTGAGCCGTCGCATCGCAGGGGACCGCCTGCCGAAGCGCTCTGAAGGCCTGACATTTGACTCAGTGGATCCATTATAAACCATTTAAACTCTTTCCGAACCTTTAACAGCATATCGGCCGTAGTTTAAAGGTCTTTGTACATTTATAATGGATCACTATAGATGAGAGAAGCATGTGAGTGAATGGGACAGGCCATTTCTGTTTTATACCCTCATAAATGTTGCTTTTGTTGGAATAGGTCATTTATTTGGATCATTAATTAAGACAAACAAACACGGGTTAAATGTAAGATACAAGACATTCAATTCTGCACCAGACTCCCATTGTAAGTGCATTACCAATTTTTTATTTTATTTTATTTTTGAAAAACTGAGGGACAAGGCAAAATAATTTTCTAATATATAATCAACAAATCCACAAATGCTCTTTTTCATTCCTTAGTAAGGTCAGCTGCAATGAATTGGAAATGGTTTTCAGTGATGTTGGCATGCTTATCTGTTAATGAGGCGTGTGTGTGAGTAACTCTTGTGGTGTGTTTGGTTAAATATGTGTCTGGCTCTTGTGTTCACCCCCAGGTCCAGTCACTTCCCCAGTCACACAGTGCTAAAGTAAGCAGAAACCTCACTTTGGTGTTATCTTCGTATTACACCATGACATAACCATGCTGTAGTCTCTCCAACCCTTGCATGCAGTGCTGCTTTACATTCTCTCTGCAAAACATCATGTCAGTGTGACCTTTTAGAAATAACTCAACGTTATGGTTGTAACCCAAGTTCTCTGAGGGAGACGAGTGCGGTATGGGACTGTGTAGACTCTCATGGGACACACATCTGTGTGGTAGTTCATGAGGCCCTCAATTCAAACATCAGGCCACTGACTCAACTCATTCAAAACCTGCTCTTCTGTAAGCCGATGACAAGGAGGCCATTTTGTGTGACGTTTCTCAGTGAACTGGGGTTACAATTGTAACTAACCAGCAGTTCTCATTTAGTCAACTTGCTAAGGTCACAACACATGTACAATCCTAAGAAAGTCATGCAGGTATGGAACAACAAGAGGGTGAGTAATTTTCTTTTTTGGGATGAACTATCGATTCATTTCAAGACGCTGCTTCTAGCACCGTATAGGCTTTAATGATTTCACCAACATGAAGGCCAGTGAACAGATCATCTATTGAGATTGCTCTAAAAGGGACTGAGGAGGTAGTCAATCCCCCCGCAGAATGACCTCTGACTCCTGGATGCCTCTTAATGAATAGTACATCTTGATGGCTTCCCCTAACCCAAACTTTTATTTATATATAAATATTAGGGCTGCCCCCTAATAGTCGACTAGAAGAGGCTTAGTCGACCTACATTTTATCAGTCGTTTAGTCGCAGAAAAAAAACTTGAAAAAGTGGCTTCTTTCTTTTTTTTTTACATTTGAATGAACAGATTCCAATGGAAAATAAATATTCTCCGATTATGTAATCCGTATGAAACGAGCACATAGGCGGAGATGACGAGTCAGCATCGTTGAGTTAATCTCTGCAGCCGAAAACACAGAAAACATTACCAATAAATTATTTAAATGTTTAGACAGCCTCATGCTGTTTTTTTTCACGACACATTCATAATCATTACTTTTACCGGTGCGCTGTGGCAAGCTTTATGTTTGAATTTGTGCACTGATTAGGCTACCGGTATACATATTTTATATAGGCAATTAAAGGCACATTATTATGATTTATGGCTTATTAATATAAACGCGCGATTAGTCGACTAATGGCTTAAATGAACGACTACTAGTCGACTAACAAAAGCTTTAGTAGAGGGCAACCCTAATAAATATATATATATATATATATATATATATATATATATATATATATATATATATATATATATATATATATATACACACACACAGCTTGAGTTTGGATGCAGATGTAAATTTATTTTCATCAACGCAAACTGTAACATCTGTAAAAATTCTATCAACCTCATTTAAATATTCTTAGTTAGAACTCTACTCTTATTAAAAATAACTATTTATCTTCCATAGCATCATACATTTATATCATTATAAACACAGGTAAAAGCACACATGGTAGACATTTAATATGTCTACATTAATAATATAATAAAATTCTATATGAATAGCTCACATTTCTGCCACGGACGGTAGTGTTACTTCAGTAAATCCATGGTAAATGTTGATGATTTGTGGATTGAAAAGCATTCTAACTCAATGCTTCTCCTGTTTTCCTCATTAGTGTTGTTGAGAATGTCAGCGCGGTTTCATCTGTCTTTAAACTAGTTTCAATTACAGAGACATTTGTGGTTTGTATTGGAGACCTCTGTGCTAAACTCGAACGCTTCTCACTGGATCTCACTGCGCTGTTTAGTGGTCACTTCGGTCAGCGAGTAAAACGGGCCATATACAACAGAAATTTGCAGTGCTTATCAGTTATCAAATTGTTGTCACTCATGGTTTACTGCTACACCTGGCCTAAAATCTAGTGCTTTCACCTTGTGTTGACATTGTGAAACTGCATGATTTTTAAATGATGCCTTGCGGGCAACATATATTTTAATAGACTAGCTGCGGGCCAGAGTTTGGACACCCCTGCCCTAACCAGCAGGACAAGTGTTTTTTTACTTTGCTCTACCTCTTGCTGGATCTGCAAAACAAAGGACTGCTCACAAGTGCACTAGCCATATCTCTGCAGCATATCTCTCCTCCTCCCCAGACCTGAATGGGGAATGATGAAAACCTGGGATTTCAAATTCCAGAGTAGCAAAAACCAGTTTGATGCAGTAGGTATTAGATATTTGGGATGAAACAATTCCAATCATACCAGAGAAATGAAATCTCTTTTAACATTCATACATTTTGCCGATAACCATAGATTCCCTGGCCATAACGGAGCCACTCTCCTCCAACTCACTATGATCTTTTCAGAGTGGGAGGATAAGGTCTGACAGGTTGAAATGTATAAAGCAGACTGGACTCAGGTGTGCCAGTGTGTCTATGCCTAGTAGCATGTCTGGTTCTCTCAGTAAAATGGAAAGCAGACACTGTGCATTTTCTTTTGAGGTGAACATATCTACGACAGTTGTAGGCCTTATCTTTTTCAAATCTATGCCTGTGCCTTCGACTGGCCCAGAAATATGCATCAATCTCAGGAAGAGAATTCAACCATTGGAAAATCCCAACAACCAGCACAGAGTTAGAAGTAGCTGATATGCACACTTCCGAGAGAAAGATGTCATGTCCCAGTTACTGTCCGATCCTTAATGACTCCCCACTCATGTGTCTGTAGTGATAAACCCTGTGGTTTATCCCATCATTGAACCACCCATCGAGAGACTTTTTGTTCCTCCAGATGTGCAGTACTGTAGGCATCAAGCTTACACTCAGATTTATCTGCATAAATTGTCTGGAGGGATTCAACTTCAAAGAAATCACCCATCTTTGAAAGTCTATCTGAAAAGGAGTAACAATTCCACTGCCATTGCCAGTATTTAACAGCCTCAGACAAAGACAAAAGGACTCAGTGTCCTCAGACTGAACTGGTTCAAGCTATTCTGAAATCTTATCCTCTGTTGCAATGCGGATGCTTGATGAGGATCCAAGTGCAGCCCCATGAACACAATTTACTTTGAGCAAGAGAAGTTTTTCTAGGTTCATGAGTCATGACCATCCATAGTGCTTGTAAGTGTGCCCTTAAAAAACAGTGTGAAAGAGTCAAACACATTTGGTAAAGATGCATGGGGCTAGAAGTAGTCCAAATCTGAGATAGGACACTTTGTGTGAGAGGGTCCCTTGTCTCTTGAACCAATGAGTAGGCTATGCCATAGAGGACCTTAGTGGACCCAGTGTCCGGGACAATGCTCCCAGTTGTTCCCCCCGATAACGACTCTGGTTCTTGGTCCTCCAAAGGAGTGAAGACCTCACATCAATGCAAGCATTCCTCCACCCTGTTTGGGGTCTCGCCATAAATCCTGCATAAAGATTGCTGTCCCGTGAAGCACCCTTGGAGAGAGTTTATGTTAATGAAAGCATATAATCAACAGTGGCCTTAGTATGTTTAGTGCCTAAGCACACTGTATAGATGACATGTGGGTCAAGATGAGATGCCATTTGGACAAAGCCTTCTATGAAGGAGCCATGTGTATTCGACTGGTCAATTAAAAATATAATCTTCGCATAGTCTTCCACTGTCCTGCAGAATTTTGTTCCAACCCTGATCAAACTCCCATATCTGTTTCTTTCTAGTAATCCCGAAGACCTTGATTAGTTTGTTCATGTGGTTGAACAGGGTTGGTGGTTATTAGGATTGGAGATACACAGAACTTTGTGAACTTGGTAAAGTGGTAAAAACCACTACAAAAAAGTATTTTTATTACCTATTCATCAAGCTTGAGAGCCAAATATATAGTAACTATATTTTCTCTCTCTGCTGGATTAATCTAGCTTGACAAACAAAGAAAATGTGTAGATGCCACAAGTGGCACAATGCTAAATGATGTGCCGAGTCAACGCAGGGGCTTCCAACCCTGGTACTTGATAACCTCCAATACCACACATCTTAGATCTCCCTTGTTTGCCAAACCAGTTTGAGGTTTTGGGGTCTACTACTGTAGCAAGCTGAAGAGTTGATTCAGATGTGCTTTGATTTAGATAACCATACAGTATGTCCAGAGATGTGGGGTCCTGGGGGACCAGGGTTGGAAACCACTGACCTGAAGGCGTTGTAGTATCTGCTTGTTTACGCTTATTTACCGAAATCTCAGCGTAAGCCCGTAGACTGTAGTGTACACCATGAGTTTTTAAAAGCTTGGCTTGAAGTTTTGCAGTAAATGAATAGGCCTAGTGCTCATGAACAGTTGTCGAGATAATATTCTCTCTTGAAACAGAGTCGAGGCTTGGACCTGGAAACAGTATTCATGGTGTCACAACATGGCCACACAGTTGCATGTACTATAATGAGTCAACCCAAAACAGTGCAGACTGTGTGCTTACAGTGTGTATCTGCATCCTCGAATTCAAAGCATACATTTTCTACAATAAAAAAAAATTTTTTCAACAATGATTTAAAAATAAAATCAGCAGCTCTGAATAATGGGGTTTTGCTCTGACTCAATCCAACTTTCAACTAAGCACTTTAAACACACTCAAACATATGCCTGTGTTGACCTAGTGTGACTTTATGATTGTTGTTTTGATTATTTGAGCTCATGGTAACACATTAACGCATGCTGATGGTTGACGTCATCATGTTTTGATGGTTCACATGTTTTGATGCATGACCTAACCTCATTTCACCGTAACTTGACCTTAAACTGCTTGGCATGTGTGTTTTTGTGTCTGTGAACTCTCTACTGAAATCTAACTCAACTATACTCATCCACACTGGACTACGTCTGACAGCCTCAGTCGGGTTTGTCATCGGGCGGAGGAATCGCTCAGCTCTGAGAGGGAGGCTGTTGGCCTTCCTTGCTGGTTATCCTGAGACCATGTCTGGGATCACTTCTGTCTCACTGTAGTTTGTGTGTGTTTCAGGTTCCCCTGAGTGCAAGTATGTCTCAAGTGCGTCTCCACTCCTCTAATCCTAACCTATGTGCGGAGTTGGCGGATTTTCAAACCCCTGTCACGCGTCTGACTGACAGTATCGACAACGCCAGTGACTACATCAAACTGCAGGAAGATTTCTGCGTCATTGCACAGAAAGGTGAACAAAACCTTCATGCCAGTGTTTCCTGTGCAGCAAGTCAATGAATATACATCGTATGTAAAACTATTACAAAGAAAACGTGTCTTCTTTGTGTTTTTTGCTGGAATGATCCAATCTTATGAGTTGGTTCTTTCAGGGAATTGTTCATAAAGAATCACAAGTCTGAAGAGAAAGTCTAATGAATTTACTGGCGATGAACTTTCTACATCTGTGAGCTCATTAACTGTTTACTGTTATGTATATTTGAGTTTGTAAGACTAAAGTTAGTGTAATTAAATATAACATTATTATAATTATGAGCATAAAAAGGATTGTTTTGATTACTATGTAGTCAGGACCAATTATATATATTTTCTGGAGGTTCACTGGGTTCTGTTGGAAACACTGCTTCAGACAGTTAAGTCAGAAATTTTTGCACGTTAAAAATTAAATATGTTCAATCACGTTTACACACTGCCTCCGAAACTTTCGTCTGTCATTAAAAATTTGTATTGGGTTCGATTTTCTGTGTTTTTCGCATCCGTATCAAGCATTTTGAGAGGTGTTTTGACAATTGAGAGCCACCGAATGACAAATACAAAAAAACACTTTTCGTTACATTTCGGACTCGGTGTGCAAGGACCTTTACTCACCGAAAAAACAAAAGATGCACTGCTGTTCTTGAGTGATACTGCAGGTTTTGACCCAGAGACAAAGCCTGGGGGAGTTTGCAAGCACTCAGCATGATCTTGTATGTGTGTGTGTGTGTGTGTGTTTGTTGCAGTGCACTCTCTTCTGAAGTCTGCCTTCAACACCGTGGCCATAGAGAAAGAGAAGATTAAACAGGTGTTGTCGGAGCAGGAGCAAACCGGCCAATCAAATCAGATTCTGACCCTCCGCCGCTCCCTGTCACAGGTTTGCTCCGCCCACCGCTACACTGTCACTGTTATAATCAACCAAAACAGCAAGAAGACACACTGACTAACACTTTTATTTGTGTAGGATTTACTTTAACACCAACATGTGAGTTCATCATTGCTTTGTTTTTGTAAAACTTCATGTCATGCCATTATTTAACACCACCATTCAAAAGTTTGGCGTCAGTAAGACTTTTTTTTTTTTAAGTATTTAATACTTTTATTCAGCAAGGATGTATTAAATTGATTAGAAATGATGGTAAAGACATATGTTACAAAAGTTCTTTCTCTTAATTTAAGAATCCTTAAAAAAATTATCTCAGTTTCCACAAAAATATGAAGCAGCACAACTGTTTTCAACATTAGTAAATGTTTCTTGATCATCAAATCATCATATTAGAGTGATTTCTGAAGGATCATGTGACACTGAAGACTGGAGTAATGATGCTGAAAATTCAGCTTTGATCACAGGAATAAATTACACTTTATTATATATTCACATAGAAAACTGATATTTTAAATGGTAATAATAATTCATAATTTTTTACTGTATTTTAGTACATTTTGAATCAGATTCACATTTCCATCCTCTAAACCAGTGGGCGGCAACAGGTAGCGGCTGGTTCTGAAAAAGATTTGTCATGACAGCAACAGCTACTCACAATCACTTCGTCTTTAGTGATTTTGCCTTCAAAATAAAAGTAAGAGAACGTTTTTGCAGCAATGTTTTATTTTGAGAGCTTTTAATTTGAAAAGTTCTGCCAGACATTAAAAAGAGTCTGTGGACCGCTTCGTTGCAAGACACACCGGCTTTGCATTGACAAAACTTGGTAGGAGAAACACATAGTTGTCTTTTCATTCTTGTTTGTCTGCTCTGTTTTCGCTGTCAACTTTCGTCTTTAGACTCTTTGATAGTGCCATTATCTCTCACCAGCTCGCTTAAATGTTAACATCATCTGCACACGGCGTAATATCGTACCTCCAGCAAGCAAACAATTAAAAAAATGCAGTTTAGTACGTGATGATGCAAAGAAATAATTCTGAATGTCAAATAATTGTTACAGTAAGTTAGGCTCCATTGCATAACAAGGAAATTAAATTGATACACGTGTTATTCACAATGTGGAAAGAGGAAATAAAACAGTTTGTCAAGAGCAAGACTCAAACATGCCATTAATGGTCTCATTCAAGTCCTCTTTCATTTTGTGAGTTATTTTTATCCATTCCGCATCTCCCACATATGTGTGTTTTGGCAAGGCGGTCTGAGTTGCAAGTTGGTGAATGAAGATACTTGCCAGGTTACGTGTCACTACTGCTTTATTCATTTATCCAGTGTAAAACCCGGACACCGCCACACAAATGTGGCTTTTTGTTAATGACTGTCCTTCTACAGTAACAGCTCACGACCAGTTACAAAAGACACTGTAACAGTCTGTCTAGTTGCATTTTTCATCAGTTCATTTCTTAAATTATCCTTTGACAGTGTTCTGGCATAGTCAACATTTTTTTTTTAACTTACTTGCTGACCCCTGCTTTAAACCATAAGAAGAAGCAGATTTTTTTATAAAAAAAATATTAATTTATTGTAAATGTATGTCTCAATACCCAGATTTTTTCCCACCATTCATACACTGATCTGCTCATTTGTTGTGGATGACTCTGTTGTTTAGGCCATATCCCAGAATGCCGAGCTGAAGACCCGTCTGAACCGGATCCACTCGGAGTCGGTTCTGTCTGAGCAGGTCGTCAGTGTGAACATCATCAGCAGTCCCGACGAGGTCAGATATTACTCTGTTCACAACACTGAAAGGCATTTCATGTGAAAGACACTGGGGCTCGGAAATTGTTTAGTCACTGGACAAATGTGACCCTGGACCACAAAACCATTCTTATGGGTAAATGTTTTTAAATTGAGATTTATACATCATATGAAAGCTGAATAAATAAGCTTTCCATTGATGTATGGTTTGTCATATTTGGCTGAGATACAACTATTTGAAAATCTGGAGTCTGAGGGTGCAAAAGAATCTAAATATTGAGAAAGTCGCCTTTAAAGTTGGCGATTGTGCTGCATTCACTCACAAAAATAATTTTTTGATATGTTTAAAGTAGGAAATTTACAAAAATATCTTCATGGATCATGATATTTACTTAATATCCTAATTATTTTTGGCATAAAAGAAAAATCGATAATTTTGACCCATACTATGTATTGTTGGCTATTGCCACAAATATACCCATGCGACATATGACTGGTTTTGTGATCCAGGGTCACATATGGCTGGTCAGGATAGAAAAAAAATCCACTTTTTTCGCTTAAGAAGACTGTTAATTATAGGGTTAAAAAGCTACTCTAATTTTTCTGAACACTGAGTCACTCTTTAAGCTGGAAATGTGGCGTTTCGTTCACCCTAAAGGATGAATCAGATGGAAAGTGACTCTGTTCTCTGGCCTCGTACACATTGGCTGCAACTCAAGCAAACAGAGCAATCATTGGACCTAATGAGTCCCACGAGATGCCCGTGCCGATCAACCATGTGTTTAACTATTGGCACCAGACATTGTGTTTCAAGGCTTTCGCTTTACACTAGACTTAAATCCTTCAGGCGTTCGAGTTCCTTACATCAGGTCGTATGTCTTTGTGCGTTGGCCTTGAACACAAGTGTGTGTCTGTGATAAATGTCAGATCTGTGAAGCAGCGCGATTCTGTCATCATTATAAATGACCATGACACATAATCATTGTGTGGTAGAAGTTTATTTTACAGTCCTGTTCCCCATGCTCATACTGCAGTATGTACTTGTTACAGTAATTACAGTAACTGGGTAATTACTAGGTACCAACCCTGAACATACACCTAAATCTGACCTGAGCCCATGTGGTTGCCTCAGATTACCCAGTGCTTCCGTCGGTAAGGACACTGTACGTACACGTACTGTAAAATAAAGTGTAACCGATTTTGTAGTTTCTGTAAAGTTTATTTACCTAAATATAGTTATGTTTGGTCTTATATAACTTGGACTTGGAGCTGAAACCCAAAGCACAGGACAATAGAGACACCAGAATAACAATATTCATGATTCTGAAGCTGAAAATACAGAATTATTTTAGATGAATATGCTTGCACTCTTCCACTGACTAGATATATTTAAAATAATGTCGGCCACGTTTTATAACATCAGGCATTTGGCATTATCAGGACCCACAGATATTCCCCCATTGCATTATTATACGTTATATTCGACATTATATGTAGTAGTTTAATGTAGTACTGACACTAAAACTCTGTAAACTTGAATTTTTTCTTCCACAGTAATTTTTATTTTGGGTGAACTACACACAATACAGATTGTCACTATCCACGAGACATATTGTTGCATTTTTGTATTGCGATAAATTGTGACACAATATATTTTTACAACCCTATCAGTAATAGATCCTTCCCCATGTTCATTACTCTGCCTGAAGAAAGCAGTCACTGCTTTAACTGCGCGCGCGTGTGTGTGTGTGTGTGTGTGTGTGTTGCAGCCAGGTGAGCCGCTGCACGTGGGCATCCCTCTCTCTCAGCAAGTGTCCAACGAGAGCAGGCTCTCCATGTCGGAGTCGGTGTCCGAGTTCTTCGACGCTCAAGAGGTGCTTCTGTCCGCCAGTTCATCAGAGAACGAGGTGTGTGTGTGTGTGTGTGTGTGTTCATGTCAAAGACATCAGCTGCTCTTGTATACATTACTGTTCAAAAGTTTGGGGTCGGTAAGATTTTTCAATGTTTATAAAGTCTTTTTAAAGTCTTCTGCTCTCCAACGCTGGATTTATTTAATCAAAAATACAGTAAAAATTCTGACATATTATTACAATTTCAAACAGCTGTTTCCTATGTGAATATACAGTAAAGTGTAATTTATTCCTGTGATCAAAGCTGAATTTACAGCATCATTACTCAGTGATACTCTGATTCTTTGATGAATAGAAAGTTCAAAAGTACAGCATTTATTATAAATCTTTACTGTCACTTTTGATCAGTTTAATGAATCCTTGGTGAATAAAAGTATTAAATTCTTTAAAAGAAAAACCTCTTTTCGACCCCAACATTTTGAATGATAGTGTAAATTATAAGATGATTTTTCTCACTGTAACATTGATGACTTATATTATTATTAGTTTTGATGACTGATATTCTTTAAATATATTATATATAAGATTGTATTATTATTATTATTATTATTATTAATAAGAATGACTGATGTATCCAAACTTGGGTGTATCATTGCGTTTATCAGTTATGTTTGTGATTTATCATCTGTCTGTGTCATCTGTGTGTGTCAGCATGATCTGTCTGTTGAAGTGTTTATTTGTATATTTGCACACTGCACTGCAGTAGGTCATTACACACACACACACACACACACACAATTTACAGTTATTCGGCACTGCGCAAAATGAAAGACAGTGAGTAACATCACCTCTCTCTCTCTCTCTCTCTCTCTCTCTCTCCCTCTTTCCCTCTCCCACACTCTCTCGCTCTCTCTCTCTCTCTCTCTCCCTCTTTCCCTCTCCCACACTCTCTCTCTCTCTCTCTCTCAGGCCTCTGATGACGAGTCTTACGTCAGCGATGTGAGTGATAATATTTCCGAGGACAACGCCAGCGTCACAGATAACGTTTCCAGACAGAGTAAGATCAGCCTCCCTCGCTTTGTTGTGTTCAGTGGAGCCGTCCTGATGGGACACATGACCTTTACACACACACACACACACACCTACGCACGCACACTCACTCACACAAACACACACACACACACACACACACACACATGAACGGAAAGACAAATGCTCTCACAAATATATTATCTACAGTATTTAATGTAAATGTCCAGCTATTGAAATGTGAATATACAAATATAAAATCTAACAGGGTTAATATCACAGAACACATCAAGAGCTGAGGTCGTGTTTCACTCCAAAACCGAATGAAAAACCAAACTCAAATTAAATATTTAAAAATCAAATAAATTAAAAGATTTTTCTAGGACATTCTTGTATTTTTACTGTTTTTTGTACTGTGTTTTCATTTTGACATTATTTTAAGGATAATTAGTTATATTTCATATATATATATATATGAAAGAAGTCGATAAGATGTTTTTCTTTCAAAGAATTTAATACTTTTATTATATATATATATATATATATATATATATATATATATATATATATATATATATGTATACACACACTGCCAGATCACTGTTTGGATTTAAATAGGCAAATGCTTCAGAGTCTATGATTGGATCATTACTGCAGTGATCATTATGTTGTAATAACCCTGATGGTAGATAACCAGTATAACGTGTTGTTTCTCCCAAAGTGCCTAACGGGGATCTGTCCAGTGGCGCGTCCCGTAACGGCAGGCGTTCGTGTCTCCCTGCTCCCGCTCCCGACACGTCCAACCTCAACCTGTGGAACATCCTGAAGAACAACATCGGGAAGGACCTGTCGAAGGTGTCCATGCCGGTGGAGCTGAACGAGCCCCTGAACACCCTGCAGCACATGTGTGAGGAGCTCGAGTACACCGAGCTGCTGGACAAGGCGGCCCAAACCCACGACCCCTACGAACGCATGGTACGCTCCAGCTCTTAAAGGGACAGCGCACCCTAAAATAAAAAATCTGAGATCAACTACTCACCTTGATGTCATTCCTAACCATTCATCTTTGAATCAAATGAAGGGATCTTTAATGAAACCTGAGATATTTCTGTCCCTCCGTTGAAAGTCCAGGTAACCAGATCTTTGATCCTTTAAAAGTACATAAAGACAAAACGACGACCCCTATGAACGCATGGTACACTCCAGCTCTTAAAGGGACAGCGCACCCTTAAAATAAAAAGGTTCCACATTATATTAAGTGGCTTTAAGTACTGTGTACTTACATCGAAAAATAAGTACAATGTATTTATTGTGTTGATGTTGTATTGTAAAACACTTTGCTGCTATTGAGGTGTGATGCGGGTAAGGTTAGGGACAGGTGTAGTTTAAGGATGGGTTAAGGTGTAAGGCAGGGTTCACCAATCTCGGTCCTGGAGGGCCGCTGTCCTGCAGAGTTTAGCTCCAACCAGCTCCAACACACCTATTTGAAAGTTTCTAGTATGCCTAGTGAGACCTTGATTAGCTGGTTCAGGTGTGTTTAATTGGGGTTGGAGCTAAACTCTGCAGGACACCGGCCCTCCAGGACCGAGATTGGTGAACCCTGGTGTAAGGGAAGGGTAATAATTACATGCAGGTATTTTCAAAATATAAGTTCAATATAAAAACATTTATGTACACAATAAGTCCATTGAATCAAATTATTAATTTCAATGTGAGTACATATTACTTAAAGCCACTTAATATAAAGTGGGACCAATAAAAACTCTGAGATCAACTAATCACCTTGATGTCATTCCTAACCGTTGAATCAAATGAAGGTATCTTTAATGAAACCTGGGATATTTCTGTCCCTCCGTTGAAAGTCAAGGTAACCAAAACTTTGATCCTTCAAAAAGTACATTGTAATTCATATGAATTGAGCGGTTTAAAGAGACATGATCGCTTCATATGAAGAATAGATTTGATTTAGGCTTTTATTCACATGTATACACTGATCAACACACATAGAGCACATCATTATGGTGAACGGAAGCTCAACCGTACTGAGGACAGAAATCTCTCAGGTTTCTTTAAAAATATTGCTAAAACTAATAACTAAATAACACTAATTAACACAATTATTATGGTTTAATTAGCTGATAGTAAAGGAATTGTTAATTAGTTGTTTGTAGTAAATTGTTCTCACTTTAGATTAGGTCACAGAAAATGGGAAAATTAAGTGCTTTAAAGCAAGCTTTATCAGACATTAATTGCATTCATATTCAGTGTTTTATAATGTACAAACTGTATATATATATACACAGTTAGTATTAAGTATTTACAGTTAGTATTTAGTATTAAGTGTCCCTAATTTATATATACACTCACCTAAAGGATTATTAGGAACACCTGTTCAATTTCTCATTAATGCAATTATCTAATCAACCAATCACATGGCAGTTGCTTCAATGCATTTAGGGGTGTGGTCCTGGTCAAGGCAATCTCCTGAACTCCAAACTGAATGTCAGAATGGGAAAGAAAGGTGATTTAAGCAATTTTGAGCGTGGCATGGTTGTTGGTGCCAGACGGGCCGGTCTGAGTATTTCACAATCTGCTCAGTTACTGGGATTTTCACACACAACCATTTCTAGGGTTTACAAAGAATGGTGTGAAAAGGGAAAAACATCCAGTATGCGGCAGTCCTGTGGGCGAAAATGCCTTGTTGATGCTAGAGGTCAGAGGAGAATGGGCCGACTGATTCAAGCTGATAGAAGAGCAACTTTGACTGAAATAACCACTCGTTACAACCGAGGTATGCAGCAAAGCATTTGTGAAGCCACAACACGCACAACCTTGAGGCGGATGGGCTACAACAGCAGAAGACCCCACCGGGTACCACTCATCTCCACTACAAATAGGAAAAAGAGGCTACAATTTGCACGAGCTCACCAAAATTGGACAGTTGAAGACTGGAAAAATGTTGCCTGGTCTGATGAGTCTCGATTTCTGTTGAGACATTCAGATGGTAGAGTCAGAATTTGGCGTAAACAGAATGAGAACATGGATCCATCATGCCTTGTTACCACTGTCAGGGTGTCCGCGCGGTAGTAAAAGGTAGTAAAAGGTAGTAAAAGGTAGTAAAAAGAATCTACCAAAATTAAGGCCCTTGAAAGGTAGTAAAAGGTAACAAACGCAATTTGACTTGGTAGTACATTTTTCATCACCACCTCAATATATGAGTTTCCATTTTTCGATATATTTTTGAAATGCGATATGGAATTAGACCATATCGCATATATCGATATAGTTCAAACGTGCTGTCGCCCCCGCTTCTCCGCCCCTCCTTTTCCACTCAGCGTGCGTGTTTAGAGCGTTATGTTATGAGAGGCGAATCATGACTACTTCAGAAAACCCAGAACAATAGGAACTACCAGGCAGTGACATAAGTGTACGCTGAAATAAAGTCTTTCACCTCAGAAAAACGGACTTTCTTGTCCTGTCAGCCGTTATCCTCGTAGCGCACACTCAATTGCACGCGGATGCAACGCCGTTACGTTGTAAATTACATGAATTAAAAGTAATGCAGGTATGATTTTCATTCTATTCACCAGGAGCAGTTTCCATGTTTTAGTAACAGTTATTGTTAGTATTGTGTATTCACCATGGTAACTGTCGTTTCCATATTAACCCCAAAATGACCATTTATTTTTCTTTGTGTTATTTTTTATATTTTTAAATGACTAGTGGCTCATACCAACATTGTATTAACAAAAACTAGTTTGGGACTGCTATGTAATAGCTTTAGCATAGGTCTAATATTTATTTATTAGTAGCCTACTAGTCTTTACTATTAGTCATTACAATTTATGTTAAGTAAAGGGGGACAGTACTTGTGTGTGTGTGTTAACAAATTTTGTGTAAACGTGTTATAATTTGTCTATATATATATATATATATATATATATATATATATATAGGCAAATTATAACATGTTTACACAAAATTTGTTTATATATATTTAATGTAAACTTTAATAATCATAATTAATAAATCACAATTACAATTCCAAGGGAATAATCAGCAATTATGATTTTTGTCATAATCGTGCAGCCCAAAGGTGAAGAAACCTGTTTATTATTTATTCATTTGATTTTGCAACTGTTCACTGAAATAGCCGGTTTCAGTTAAACTACTTGTGATATGTCATATTTGGCTTTGACTTTGACTGAATATTTGCTCTCAGTTTGCGGAAACAATATTGGGATATATATCGTATATCGATATTCAGCCTAAATATATCGGGATATGACTTTTGGTCCATATCGCCCAGCCCTAAAGGTCAGCTGTCGTCGCACCACCTCAGCAGCAAACCAGTGCCACCAGCACCACCACGGCAGCGATAGCCAGACAGCAGACCTCAGGGCTGAGGTTCTCTGGTGCCTGAACATCGCAGCCAACCATCATTCATATAATTCGAATGAGGGCATTGGGGAATTGTTCGAAAACATGTTCACTGACTCCGATATAGCCAAAAGTTTTGCGTGTGGCAAGGATAAAGCTAATATGTATGATGGGTGTGACACCTTATAGTAAGTAGTAAGTGGTGCTTTGCATACCCCTCCCACACCCCCCAAAAAAGGGCTGCTGCTTGATGTCGTGTTGGTAGTAAAAAATATTGTGGAGGTAGTAAAAAAGGTAGTAAAAGGTAGTAAATTCATCTCTATGATTCCTGCATATACCCTGACTGTGCAGGCTGGTGGTGGTGGTGTAATGGTGTGGGGGATGTTTTCTTGGCACACTTTAGGCCCCTTAGTGCCAATTGGGCATCGTTTAAATGCCACGGCCTACCTGAGCATTGTTTCTGACCATGTCCATCCCTTTATGACCACCATGTACCCATCCTCTGATGGCTACTTCCAGCAGGATAATGCACCGTCACAAAGCTCGAATCATTTCAAATTGGTTTCTTGAACATGACAATGAGTTCACTGTACTAAAATGGCCCCCACAGTCACCAGATCTCAACCCAATAGAGCATCTTTGGGATGTGGTGGAACGGGAGCTTCGTGCCCTGGATGTGCATCCCACAAATCTCCATCAACTGCAAGATGCTATCCTATCAATATGGGCCAACATTTCTAAAGAATGCTTTCAGCACCTTGTTGAATCAATGCCACGTAGAATTAAGGCAGTTCTGAAGGCGAAAGGGGGTCAAACACAGTATTAGTATGGTGTTCCTAATAATCCTTTAGGTGAGTGTATATTTATATATAAATTAGGGACACTTAATACTAATGCAGTTATTGTCTAATTAATCTTACATTAAAGCACTTAATTAATGACATGACCTAATCTAAAGTGAGAACAATTTACACATAATACGTTGTTAACAAAGCATAAAGATTGTGTCAATTACACTGACAATGAATGAAGAACTCACTATTTGTATATAGCCAATTACTATTAACAATGTAGAGATTACAATATATTAACCAGGAATGAACTAAAAAACTAATAGTTTGCGAATGATTTGAAAGTACTTTATTACTGTATAAAGTGCTACTAAAAAAGGTATCATTAATTATCATCAGTTAATGCATTAACTAACAACGAACAATACATTTAGTAACTAAAAAGCTTGTTTTAACTCAGATTAAATATACTAACAGACACATCTTTTGACTTTACTAATGTATTAGTAAATGTTGAAATTGACATTCACTAAGATTAATAAATGCTTTAGAAGTGTTTTTCATTAGTTCATATTTACTAATGTAGTTTCAACTAAAGTTAACTAATGGAATCTTATTGTTGATAGTGTTTCCAAAATATTTTCCACTTGTTCTTTTAATATGAACGAAAGTCTAATGGACGTGGACTGATATGAGGGTGAGTAAATGATGACAGAGAGTGAGCTATTGCTTTATGAGAGCTAATGAATCTTCAGCGTCCCCCAAACAAGCATTCGTGACCCGTTGTAACAAGCTTGACCACACTGGTCTACCGGGTCAGAGTCAATTCACCAGTCAGTGGTCCAGTTCATCAGCCATCAAGACCACACTATTGACTGAATAACCAGCCAAGTAAAATCAGCTTCAGATTTTCTTCCAGCAGGGAAAGGCTGTCCAGAGCCTCACATATACACAATGCCCACATACACAAGTGTTCACACACTCACCCATATATATACACACACACACACAGTGCTATAACAGGAGCTGTGGAAGGGCGAGCAGGGCCTGAAGCAGGAACACATGTCCCTTGTGGGAGTTGACCTCTGACCTCATTAAGTCCTTTAAATGAAGCTCAGTTGTAGTGTATAGTGTCCACACACACACTGACGCAGACTCTGACACACTCTGCTCACTGCAGCGATACTGAGAGCGCAGTGTAGGAGGACGACTCTGACTCTCTCAGACTCACTGAGACTATCTCATGAAACCTGGCAGGAACGTGAGAATACAAATCTGAAATTATATTTTCAATAAAGATATAATGAAGTCTATTGTTAGTGTTTTGTTGACATTATTTGCATGACAGTTCATGAGACAACTCGATCGAGTTCGACCCCTCGAAAATGAAATGTTACATCTCAAGGGGATATCCTTTCAATAAATTCAAATTCAACAATAATAATAATACTAATATATATATGGAGAATTCAGGTTAAGTGGGACACTTTTTTGCCATTGAGATAACTGGGGAAAATTGTCCCAATCAACCTGAATTCACCCCTATATAAATTGCAGTGGTGGAATGTAACAAAGTAAAAATACTTTGTTACTTTACTTAAGTACATTTTTCACGTATCTGTACTTTACTTAAGTAGAATAAATAGTGCATACTTTTGACTTTTACTTCGTTACTTTTTGCAGCAATTATTATACTTTCTACTCCACTACATTTCTACAACGTTTCGTTACATTTTCTGATCAGTTTTTCCTCTTGCCAAAACAGGGATTGAAAAAAAATCTCCATGTTTTCGGTGCTGACGCGTTCATGTAACATGTAACTGTGGCGCTGCCAATAAAGCACCTAAAAGCTGTCACAAAGAACCGGCAAAAGTAATGATTATGAATATGTAAAATATAACAAGGAGACATTTTAATTGATGCTGACGCGCAATCTTTGCAGTGAACGCGCCAGAGAGAAATGCACATTTCATACGGATTACATGCAGAGAACAGTCTGTTTTCTTTCGTTTTGAATTGTTCTGTTTAAAAGTACACATTTCAAGCTTTATATATATATATACGTCTCAGGTCAGTGAGGCAAGTACAGTCCTGAGTTTCGGTTCATGAGTTTCACCAGTTCACGCGCCCGCGCCTCCATGTCCTGATCTATTTTCTGCTATATTTACTTATTTATTAAATCCAGGCAATTGGTTGATGAAACTTTGATTAAAATTAAGATACAATTAATACGAAACGAAATTCACTTTAAAGAAGGGCTTTTGAGGTCTCTGTGAAAGTTTTAAAGCAGTATTTTAGTGCCGCTTACAGAGCGCTCACGTCCGTAACATTGTTTTTTCCTCATAAATGTGAACACAAAAAATAAAATGAATATTTTATTTTTTGTGGAGAGCCAACCCTTCTTCATCCGGTGGGTATATTACTTTTGGTTTGCGCAGTGAAATTCACAGAATTACTAAAAAAATGCCTCCTAAAAGTTAAATATTTTTTTTGTGTCACGTCCGTTACGGATTTCCCTCATATTAAATATAAAACGTTTTCTAATGTCTGGCATTCTTTATTAAGGGAGTATGGATATATAAACAGTTTCAATTGGTATTTGAGAATTTACATTTCAAGTTTTTACTGCAATTTGTCACGTCCATAACGCTGGGATTGCCCAATTTTAAAGAATTTATCCAGGTCTACGTATTGTATAATGTTAACTTCAAATAAGGGGTGTGTCGCGATTCTGCCTTCTCACACTCACACCGCGACACAGGTTTGTGGATCCGAGTGTCGTGATTTCGGCTTCATATTGCATATTGTTACAGCCCTAATTATTAGAATATAGACATTAAGAGAATAAATTGTTATGAAAGTACTTTTACTTTTAAAGGAGCTGTATGTAAGAAATGTATTTCAATTAATCATAAAATGGCCCTGATATGTCACTAGACATTAAGAAATCATGTTCATTTCAAATACTTATATCACTGACAAAAGTAGTACGGCCAGGATATTGTCATTTAAAAAGTGAAGTTGCAGCCCTCAACTGATGTTGATGTTGTCATCTTGTGTTTTGGCCTGAAGCGCCGCCCTCCATCTATCTACCAATCACGAAGTCAGTAGTGTTTCTGCATCCGGGTTGCCAGCTCTGCTCTAGTTACCACAGCTGCAGCTACAAACTGCAGCCTATGTTCCTGCTGGATCCTGCAGCCTATCTGGCAACCTCGAGTCAGGGGGAGGGGGAGGGGATACACCGCTCTATACAGTAATTTGAAAGTGATTGCAGTACCAGTTTTGGCCACAATCTTACATACAGCTCCTTTAATACTTAAAGTACATTTTAAATCAGGTACTTTTTACTTTTTACTTAAGTAGGGTTTTCATTGTGGTACTTTTACTTTTACTAAAGTAAATATGTCTCTGGTTATTTGTACTTTTATTTAAGTACTGAGATTCAGTACTTCCTCCACCACTGATAAATTGTGTGTGTGTGTGTGTGTATATTAGTAGTAGTAATAAATCTTATTTTAATTGCAAAATACATCGTTGTAAAACATGTATCAGTAAAAAATGTATTACAGTAATGAGAATGTAATTAAAATTCAGAGAATGAGAAACAAACAAACTCAAAATAAACATGTTAAACAGCAAATACTATAATAATATATTATATTATCATATAAAAGTACTTTGCGATTTAAATATGATTTATTAATAATAATATTTATTTATTTTTCCTGAAAATAATGTCGCAATGCACATTTTGCAAAAACAACAACACAAAAAGGTCCCTAGAAATGTATTATTTTTTACATTTTGGGGCTGAAATATGACCTTACTCTTCTCGTTTGGGGAGCGTGACCTGACCCGCTCTTGACAGACTTTGTGACATCAGCCCCTTCAGCTGTGACCCGAGACCATGTGACTGTGTGTTTCTGTGGAGTTAATGCTCTCTGATGGCACACTGACTTGATTATCTTGTTTCTGTGAGCACTGCTCACTACACAGTCTATCTGGACTCCGTGGTTTCAGGAGTGATGAGTGTATTGACAGCTGCTTTGTTTGTGTGTGCAGGCGATCATTGCAGCGTTTGCAGTTTCAGGATATTCATCCACCTATTATAGAGCGGGCAGCAAACCCTTTAACCCTCTTCTAGGGGAAACATACGAATGTGTCCGTGAAGACAAAGGATTCTGCTTCTTTTCTGAACAGGTACATTATTCAACACACACACACACACATATTTACACAAACACACACACACACACACACACACACGCTGCAGTACCTGTTCCAGGTGAGTTCCTGTCCTTCACTGTAGCACTGCACCACTTTCACTGTGTTTGTGTGCGTGTGTGTGTGTGTGTATTTTGCTGATAGCAAGGCCGTCAATAGTCCTCTAGCGAAGGTTCTTCCTGCTTGACTTGAAAAGGCTCTTTGTCAGCACTGAACTTTTCCACTGCCTGTGTGTGTCGGACATAATGCAGTGTGTTCATAGAGGAAACACTAGCACAGGCTCATAGTGGTGTTATTCATCCTGTTATACGTCACATCCACACACACACACACTGATATAAACTGACCCTCCACTGGAGTCTGTTGATATGTGAGAATGAAAGAGAAACCAGGGCATCCCTTCTTCATTTCTCCATTCAGACCATTGTTGTTTTCAGACTGAATCAGCGGAATAAGGACATTTAATTCCACTACTTTACTAAGGAAAGCATCTACAGTCAAACCAACATTTACTGAGACACCTTGCTATCCTCACTTACATAAATTAACTACATTGTCCTGCACCCAATAGTAAAACAAATATTAAAAATGATATCTGGTGTCTGAATATGTTTTGGTTTAACTGTACACCAGAGGAATCTTTTTGTGGCCACTTTTTTATAGCTCAAGGAGACTTAACCTTGTGCGTTAATTAAAGAAAAGGTCCATAGAGGACAAAAATGTCTGTCAAAAATCGTGAATGGCGAAATCCTGTCACTTTAGGAGAAATACATGCAACAAGGAATTTCCCCACATTGGTCACGTGATCAACAGAAAGCTGCTGGGTTTGAAAGTGACGTCTGTGTGAGCTGTGCTTCATACATCTCTACACTAATGATAATAGACAATGCACATTTTACCCTTAACCACATCTTTAGACCAGTAAGCAACTTCCTAGCAACTAAAAAACACAGGGCTCCAGACCAAATGGTCGCATTTTGTGACTTTTTTTCCTCCTGGTGCGATTAAATTATTTTATTGGTCGCACTGTTGCCACCACCACATTGCCCAACTGAGAAGAGCTGCCATTTCTGTTATGAGTTATATTAAATGGCAAACAAAACGGAACGAAACCGTGCTTCTCGTTTGAGCTGCGCCGCATGGACTCGAACGAATATTAGACAGAGAGGTTTACTCTATCACGCAACACCGTTACTACACGACAACTGATGTGGAAACCAGGAGAAACAAGTTAAAGAAGGCTTTTCAATCCACAAATCACCAACGTTCACCATGGATTTAATGTATTAACACTTACTGTAACCATGGCGTTGTAGCAGAAATAGTTGAATGTTTGTACACTTTTAATTTCAGGGTTCGTACAACCTTTTAGAGTTGCTTCACGTTTTCCAGCACTTCAAAGCTCTAAATATTATACAGGTTAAAGGTTATTTTTTAATGTGATGATCAAAAACATTATTTGTTCATCTATCAAAGATGGTCACAATGTAGGAAAACGTACATGTGGCAAACAAACGCTTTATTTTAAAATAAAAAAGAAATGAAATGATCATGATAACCAGTAGATGGCGGCAGTACTGGCTTATTAGCTATTTCATCTCCCTAATATAGTTTTTTTTTTTTAAACATGTTTTGCTTTTATATTTAGATATTGTAAAATCCCTATTATAAAATATGAAATCATCAAGAAATCCATTTGTCAAAGTGCAACACTTTTTGAAAAAATCACAAATTCTCATGAAAAACAAAAACTTCAAATTGCAAAGAATTGTGAACACCGAAAGTAAGTAAAGAGCGCTTCTTTTATAATCACTGAAGCTATAGCTATCTTTTGCTGACTTACAAGCTCTGGTATTTCTTGCAGGACGTGCAGATCTAGTTATTATTCATTTCTCTGGATTAATTAATGCTAATTCCTGTGCTTCATAAATGAACTTGAGCGAGTGATTGTGTTTCCCATCTGTGTTCAGGTGAGCCACCATCCGCCCATCTCCGCCTGTCACTGCGAGTCGCAGAACTTCACCTTCTGGCAGGGTAAGACTGATGACACTCCTGTGCTTTTGCTCTCAAAGCCTTTTATCATCACACTCAAGTGTGTGTGTGTGTGTGTGTGTGTGTGTGTGTGTGCTTCAGACGTCAGATGGAAGAATAAGTTTTGGGGGAAGTCTATGGAGATTCTTCCCATCGGAACAGTGCATGTCATGCTGCCCAGGTACAGTCTCTCTCTGTCTCTCTCCATCGTTTATCCATCTTGAATCAGTCCACCTCCATCTATCAGTCGTTCTGTCTCCTCCTCGTATCTCATCACTGATTGGCTCCTGTAACTGACAGTGTGTTTTATCGTGTGTTAGTTATGGTGATCACTATGAGTGGAACAAGGTGACGACGTGCGTCCACAACATCCTGAGCGGGAGACGGTGGATCGAGCATTACGGAGAGGTCACGATCAAAAGCACTCGCAACACCACCTGCATCTGCAAGCTCACCTTTATTAAGGTACATGCACTTCTGCAGCGTCATGCATCACAGATATATGCACCATATCTCAGCTAGGGGCCTCAGCGAACTTTCAGGAGGCCCCAATAAGTCTTAAAATTATTTAAAGGCTATTTTTAAGGCTCATAATTTGGCTTTGGAGACTCCTACATGCATCTCAGGTCAAAAAACTTTCATTTTCTAATAATATCCACAGCATCATCAGCTCTTTTCTCACAGTGTCTGAAACGGTTGGATAAATGATTCAGTCTCACTAAACCCCTCCTTTCTGAGAGTCTACTCTGCTCTGATAGGTCAGATGGTCCAGTCTGTTGTGATTGGTCTACTCTGCTCTGATTGGTCAGATGGCCCAGTCTGTTGTGATTGGTCTACTCTGCTCTGATAGGTCAGATGGTCCAGTCTGTTGTGATTGGTCTACTCTGCTCTGATTGGTCAGATGGCCCAGTCTGTTGTGATTGGTCTACTCTGCTCTGATTGGTCAGATGGTCCAGTCTGTTGTGATTGGTCTACTCTGCTCTGATTGGTCAGATGGTCCAGTCTGTTGTGATTGGTCTACTCTGCTCTGATTGGTCAGATGGATCAGTCTGTTGTGATTGGTCTACTCTGCTCTGATAGGTCAGATGGTCCAGTCTGTTGTGATTGGTCTACTCTGCTCTGATTGGTCAGATGGCCCAGTCTGTTGTGATTGGTCTACTCTGCTCTGATAGGTCAGATGGTCCAGTCTGTTGTGATTGGTCTACTCTGCTCTGATTGGTCAGATGGCCCAGTCTGTTGTGATTGGTCTACTCTGCTCTGATTGGTCAGATGGTCCAGTCTGTTGTGATTGGTCTACTCTGCTCTGATTGGTCAGATGGTCCAGTCTGTTGTGATTGGTCTACTCTGCTCTGATTGGTCAGATGGCCCAGTCTGTTGTGATTGGTCTACTCTGCTCTGATAGGTCAGATGGTCCAGTCTGTTGTGATTGGTCTACTCTGCTCTGATTGGTCAGATGGCCCAGTCTGTTGTGATTGGTCTACTCTGCTCTGATTGGTCAGATGGTCCAGTCTGTTGTGATTGGTCTACTCTGCTCTGATTGGTCAGATGGTCCAGTCTGTTGTGATTGGTCTACTCTGCTCTGATTGGTCAGATGGTCCAGTCTGTTGTGATTGGTCTACTCTGCTCTGATTGGTCAGATGGCCCAGTCTGTTGTGATTGGTCTACTCTGCTCTGATAGGTCAGATGGTCCAGTCTGTTGTGATTGGTCTACTCTGCTCTGATTGGTCAGATGACCCAGTCTGTTGTGATTGGTCTACTCTGCTCTGATTGGTCAGATGGCCCAGTCTGTTGTGATTGGTCTACTCTGCTCTGATTGGTCAGATGGCCCAGTCTGTTGTGATTGGTCTACTCTGCTCTGATTGGTCAGATGGCCCAGTCTGTTGTGATTGGTCTACTCTGCTCTGATTGGTCAGATGGTCCAGTCTGTTGTGATTGGTCTACTCTGCTCTGATTGGTCAGATGGTCCAGTCTGTTGTGATTGGTCTACTCTGCTCTGATTGGTCAGATGGTCCAGTCTGTTGTGATTGGTCTACTCTGCTCTGATTGGTCAGATGGATCAGTCTGTTGTGATTGGTCTACTCTGCTCTGATTGGTCAGATGGCCCAGTCTGTTGTGATTGGTCTACTCTGCTCTGATTGGTCAGATGGATCAGTCTGCTGTGATTGGTCTACTCTGCTCTGATTGGTCAGATGGCCCAGTCTGTTGTGATTGGTCTACTCTGCTCTGATTGGTCAGATGGTCCAGTCTGTTGTGATTGGTCTACTCTGCTCTGATTGGTCAGATGGCCCAGTCTGCTGTGATTGGTCTACTCTGCTCTGATTGGTCAGATGGATCAGTCTGCTGTGATTGGTCTACTCTGCTCTGATTGGTCAGATGGCCCAGTCTGTTGTGATTGGTCTAGTCTGCTCTGATTGGTCAGATGGCCCAGTCTGCTGTGATTGGTCTACTCTGCTCTGATTGGTCAGATGGTCAAGTCTGTTGTGATTGTCTACTCTGCTCTGATTGGTCAGGTGGATCAGTCTGTTGTGATCGGTCTACTCTGCTCTGATTGGTTGTGATTGGCCCAGTCTGTTGTGATTGGTCTACATAACAGCTTAGAAAGGAGGGCCTTCAAATATGGACAAAGGAGTCAGAACGGGTGAAAATGCTGAAATGAACAGAGCAATGTGTTGAAAGCTCTACAGACTGACAGTGTTGAACATCACCAGGGGAATAAACCTACCAATTACTAACTTCTAGTTGTCCCTGCATTTTCACTTGGTTTAAGAAACAGTATTTAAAAATATTTATTTTATATATATATATATATATTAAAATGTAATTTAGTCCTGTGTTGAAATTAGAAATCATTTAAAAATGATTTAAACAAATTGAACAGCAGTTTCATTAACAGCTGTAAATAAAAGATTCCTGCAGTAAGATCAGCCAATAGGGGGATGGACACTGCGTTGTCATAGTAACAGTACGGTACACGGCTCCCTCCAGAATCCCCACTTCACATCCCAGGAGTCTTTCCCTTTGGATCTAGTGTAAGGCATAAGGCATTCCAGTCAGTGTTCACTCTATATTTGCTACAGAAAACCATATGCGAATTGTTTCATAATCATATCATGACTCAGAATGTAAACGTCTACATATTCCCAACCCTAATCAGTGTGTGTGTGTGTGTGTGTGTGTCCAGGGAAACTACTGGAGCTCGAATGTGAATGAGGTGCAAGGATGTGTGATGGACCAGGAGGGGAAAGTCGTTCACAGACTGTTTGGGAAATGGCATGAGGGTCTGTACTGTGGAGTCCCACCTTCAGCTAAATGCATCTGGAGACCAGGTACACACACACACACACACACACACACACACACACACACACACACAGGCAATGTTCCCTCAGATTGATTTTCTTGCTGAGCAAAGCTTTTCTCTATTTGTTGGACATTTTGGCCACCTGAGCAAAAACATTCTTTATACCAGACCTGTACCGGTACAAACAGTGGTTACATCGAGCAGTTGTAACTTTTAACTTTAATGTGCTGTTTCTATTTTATTTGACCCTTGATGTAACATAGCTAATATTAAATCATACCGTTGTGGAACAGTAACCGCTGTCACGGTTTTCACAGAAATATAAATCAGCACAATTGTTTTCAACATATTAGATAATAATCATAAATGTTTCTTGAGCCTCAGATCATCCTATTATAATGATTTCTGAAGGATCATGTGACACTGAAGACTGGAGTAATGATGCTGAACATTCAGATCACAGGAATAAATTACACTTTACCATATATTCAGTGATTTAACATTGTAATTATAGTTTTCATTATATTTCACAATATTACTCTTTTATTGTATTTTTGATCACATAAATGCAGCCTTGGTGAGCAGAAGAGACTTCTTGAAAAATATGAATAAATCATACCGACCCCAAACTTTTGAACAATAGTGTTTTTTGAGTTTTGAAAGAAAAAATGTGGGCGTTTTGCCTAGAGTCAATAAATAACTACCCAGACACTGTGGCAAAACGTTCATGGGTAAACACCACTCACCTCTAAAATCTGCTGTAATTTAATAAAGTACAGTGTGATGGCCAGAAGGAAATACTCACGAAGATTAAATGGTCTCATTTCAGCAGCTATTTGCAGTTATGGCCCTTCACAACGCAACAGAGGACAGTAGTTATGATGTCTGAGAGTGAGATGTGTCTCGGCTAATGCTCCTCTTACAGTGCTGATTCTGCTGGGTGTAAATGAGTGTTGTGTGTGTGTGTGTGTGTGTGTGTGTTCAGGGTCCATGCCCACCGATTACGAGCTGTACTACGGCTTCAGCAGGTTTGCTGTCGAGCTCAATGAGCTCTTCCCTGAGCTGAAGGAGCTGCTGCCACCAACAGATGCTCGATTCAGACCCGACCAGAGGTACACACACACACACACGCACACACAGTGTCTCATCTGATGTTGCACACAGCCTCACAAGAAAAACTCACTCTAGAAATGAATTCAACCTTGTTTTGAAGGATTCCAGAAAGCTTTTCTTTGTGATTGTGTAGGAAAACCTGAGCTTTTAAAGACTTTGAAAGGTTTGACGTTGTTGACGTATTTACTATTGAAACGCACATCAAAATAATGCATGTTTGAGCTGTTTTACCTTAAAGCAATATATTCTAAAATATGTCAGTGTCATGGTTTTGTCTCAAAATGCTCACCAGTAATGTTTTTTTTTTTCTAAGGCACGTTTATAAATGTTACTTAAATGTCCTAAATGAACTTAGGCCTAATCCTGGCTTAATCTAAGCGCTGTCTGTGAAACCAGGCTCTAGTCTTTCATGTCACTTTGTAATTAAACTCTGTTTTTAAGTGTATTTTTCTGCTCCCTAAGAGAGTTTCTTGCTTAATTCACCTCTTTTTTGTTCCTCGTAAACACTGGAACAAATCTGAGTAATGATCTGTGGTGAAGCTGTGGGTTAATGTGTCTCACAGGTATCTGGAGGAGGGGAATGTGCAGATGGCGGCCGCTGAGAAACAGAGGATCGAAGAGCAGCAGAGAAACAAGAGGAAGTGGCTGGAGGAGAACAACATCAAATACCAGCCGCGCTTCTTCAAGTCAGTGCACTCTTTACACAGACCTTCTCTCTGAGTCGATCTGTTCTGCTCTCAGGTTTAATGAGGAGTCACCCGTTTCAGAGGCAAAACTCATCAATTCAAATTTATGGAAAATTCCTTTCAATAAGTGGAATTAGCGTGTGATTAATAGGTTAGATAAAATACAATTAGACCTACATCGCAGTTTAAATTTTAAATTAAAAGATCATGCCTCCATGCTGATATTTAATAGCTAGTTATTATAGCTAATAAAGTTTTAAATATGTATATTTTTCTTAAACAAACGCATGGCTTTGCTTCAGAAAGCCTTTATTAACCCCCGGAGTCATATTGATTACTTTTATGATGATAGATGCACTTTCTTTTGAGCTTCAAAATCTCATTCTCCATTCACTGCCATTATAAAGGTTATATTTTTTAATATAACTCTGATTGTATTCGTCTGATCAGTCTTACATTTCCTTATCAAATTAGACCAATCTACATGTTTATGTAACTAACTTAAAGCAGTGGTATAATGCCCTTTTCACAAGATGTAAAATAAGTTTATGTAACTAACTTAAAGGAGTGGTATAATGCCCTTTTCACAAGATGTAAAATAAGTCTTTGATCTCCAAAGAGTGTGTATGTGAAGTTTCAGCTCAAAATACCCCACAGATATTTTTATATAACATGTTAAAATTGTCACTTTTTGAGGGTGAGAAAAAACGCAAAGTTTTTGTGTCTGTCCCTTTAAATGCAAATGAGCTGCTGCTCCCGGCACAGAGGGCGGAGCTTCAGGAGCTTGTCTCCTTTTACCTCACACAGACATGCACTGAGAATTTCAAAAACTTTTAGCCTTTTATGTTCAAACCGGAGTCGGACAATAATGGAGAGACTCAAGAAGAAGTGACAACATGTAGAAGCAACAGGACATTTCTGAACGGTTAGTTGATGAATTTATGCTGCTTATGTGTAGTTATCTTCTAGTCATTGATTAGCATATTCTGTCTTGATAATCTACAAATCGTGCTCCGGGGGCGGGGTTTATGTAAATTCTAGGGTCGGTGGTCACTAACTCGGGAGGAAGCTTGTGTAGTCTCTACCAGCCGTTTGTTGTAGTCCTTAAAAAAACTATTTCTGTAAAAGCAAATATCTCCCTTTGCTTTGAACTTTGAGTGTTGTAACTTTGCAGATGTTGTTTATGCACAAACAGCAACATTACACACTAACTAAAGTTAGAAAAGTGAAATCATAATCAACCACCCCTTTAAAAAAGTAATGTACAGTCTTAAAGAAAAAAAAATGTATGACTAACTTCTAAGACTAGTCTTAGCAATTTAAGCAACCGGCGTCAGGTGTAAGTGCTCTCAGTCTGGTCTTTTTAACCTGTGTCATATAAGTCATATACACCTAGGAGAGCTTGAGGGCGAGTAAATCACGGGATCATTTTATTTTTTGGGTGAACTATCCCTTTAAATCGGATCACGCAAGATGGATAACACCAGGTGTAAATGCTCTCAGTCTGGTCTGTTTAACCTGTGCTTCCTCTGTGTAACAGGAAGGTTATGGACAGCAACCAGAGGGAGAGATGGGTGTCCAACAACACATACTGGGAGCTGCGCAAGGACCCTGGCTTCCTCAAACTGGAAAACCCTCAGCTGTGGTAGATCCCGATGCCTTCACTGCACACGCTCACTATGCAGGACAGGACTTCCCTCGAGATTTGGGATTTTATCTCCAGAAATGGACTGAAGGTCTGAGAAACAAAAGACTCTCCGCATCACTTCGCCAGGCTCCGCCTCCATGGCAACAGAGAGAGCTCTGTTGTCATGGCAACAGTGGGAGTCGGAGAGCTGTCCACATGAAGCCAGTTGTGCTTATGTTCTTGCCTTAAGAAGTCGCTTCTCAACAACAAAGTTTTACGCTTTTAGTGAAATTCCCTCAACTTCTTGGTTTAGATGGATTGAATTTGCTCTTGGTTACATTCTGCATGTGTAGACGCCGGCAGCTTTCTCCTGCAATATGTTACACAAACTCATCAGAGCTACATTTAGACCGTTTTAGTGGTATTTTTGTAAACGACCAAAAGAAGGGAATTGCTTTGGCAGTGAAAGCCGTGCCGTGATCGATGCGTTTCGTTGATGAAGTCAACCTGTCCCTCCTGATGTTCAAAGGCAGCCATCAGAGGGGCGGTTCAGTGTTCGTTTTATAACCCACCTCTCAAATCCATCCAAAGAATCAAGGCTGAAAGAGTTTCTGTGCGCAAAACCACAAGAGGAACCGGCCCTCGCGCTCTCCTGTATCTCTGTAGCTGTAGTTGTACATTAGCACTTAAAGACGAAGCGTGACATCTAGCCAAACTCAAGGAGTGAGTTCTTTCCAGACAGGTTATCCACAGGTCAGTGCCCTGCTGAACAGATCATTACAGGTTGTTTCGCCCCAAACTTGCGCCGTTGGTTGAACCAGAAGTCAGGCGAACGAAAATTAAATTTCTGTCATCACGCTGAACCTGTACGACTGTCATTCATGAAAACCGAGAGGTTTCGTCCCTCCATTGAAAGCTTTCTAAACTTAAAGGCACAATATGTAAGATTTTTGGATAAAAAATATCCAAAAACCACTTGAACAATGTTGTATATTTTGTTGATTTGTTTCTTGCATTATCCCAAATGTTTCTAAGAATGTTTAAATCCAGAGAAATAAGCAGTTTCAACCAGGACACTATCAGTGACACCAAAGACGCTTTAAAGGTGCAGTGTGTAGATTTAAGTGGCATCTAGTGGTTCGTTTGTGAATTGCAACCAAAGACTCAGCCCTTCCTTTCGAAGAAGCTACGGTGGCCAAAACAGGACAAACATGTCGTCTGAGACAGCAGAGAGTGGCCAGTCAAGCAACAAGGTTTCTTTACAAAGATAGAATAAGAAATTATATTTACTTAATTATTCAGTAAAACGATAGGTTATCGCGAATATTATTGTTACTTGTTCATCATTGTGTCAGTGTTTTATATGCTGACTTTAGGGAGCATATGCATGCTAGTTAGTACAAGGTAAGAGTAGTGAAGCAGCTAAGTTAGCTAATAGTAAATAACTACGCTGTTCAAACACCACAAAGAAGAAGAAAAACAACAGAGTTACGAAACGCGCTCTGTAGAGAAGTTTGTCCGTTTAGGGCCACTGTAGAAACATGGCGGCGCAAAATGGCGACTTAACGTGTAAGAAGACCCGTGGTGTGTGTAGATACAAATGGTTCATTCTAAGGTAATAAAAACATAACGGTTCATTAAGTAAGGTCTTTATACACCACTCAAAACATAGTTATGTATATTATAATGCATTTCTGACAATAGATCCTCATAAATTATACACACTGCACCTTTAACATATTATGTGTTTTATTAGACAGGTGAGCAACTGTTTAGATACATTCATCGACAGAAAACTAATAATTGTTATATATAAGCTCAACACAGTTAGTCTTTTTGTTTAAATCTTGTTTTCTTGATTTCCCGTGAGTACCATGTTTTACCATGCCTAATATCGAGCTATCTCACTGCAGTGTGCAACAAGTGTCTCATATAGTAGCATTATAATAACTTTCATCACACTCAAATGTGTCTAATAGGATAAAACAGCGCTGCGTTTCCCCACATACATAATGCTCCACTGCTCTCGAGACGTGTGTCGCGCTCATCTCTCGTTCCGCTACAACGGCTTTCGTAACGTTAATAAATATTTAATACATTACCGCTCATCCATGAATATGATTTCTGCCGTATTCTCCACCGGCTGTAGAGATGAAGACAACAACTCCCATGATCCCGCCAAATCAAGTCGTCATCAAGCTACACTTTTGAATAGCGACCTCTAGTGGCGGGAAATTACATATTGTGCCTTTAAAAGATCCAAAAAGGCGTCATAAAATGAATCTATATGAATCGATCGCTTTATATGATGAACAGACTTGAGTCTTTTATTCCGAAGCTGATGCACGGGGACCAATGAGGTTTGTTCTAGCGGTAATTGAACATTAGGAAATCCAAAAAGGCTTTTATTGGTTAATCCAAGTCTTCTGACGGGATATGATCACTTTTTATGAAGAACAGATTTAATTTAGGCATATGGATTATTTTGATGATGCCTTTATGACCTTTTTGGATCCCTGATTTTTGGTTACCTGAACTTTCAATGGACGGACAGAAACGGACAGGTTTCATTAAAAATATCTGAATTTGTGTTTCGAACTCGAAGGTGAACCAAAGCCTTATGGGTTTGGAACAACATGAGGGTGAGTAAATGATGGCAGAATTTACATTTCTGGTTGCACTATCGCTATAGAGCGGTGCAGGTGTGACGTCACTTTGTAGGACAACCGGCAGTTCATCACACTGGTTCCCTCTAGAAAAAACTCAAGAGGATTTTCCCGTAGGCTTTTGGATTATTGCTGAAAACAAGCTCTGTGATCAACAAAACTTTATATTTACACGGTTTGTCCATCAAGATAATTTGCACAGATGAACACAACTTTAATGAATTTTGAAGCCTAAATGCAGTCGCCAGAAGTAAAAGCTAAAGGTAGGATATAACGGACTACACCACGGTCCCACAAATGCAACGTCACCATCACTAACTCTTTCAGTTTTTAACTAAAAACATTTTCCCAGAACGTTTGAGTTAGAATAGTTTTTAAGAGCACAATTATAAGCATAACGCTGCTGTAAAGGCGGACTGAGTTTATCTGTTCGTAGTCCCTGTTCCTCTGTAGTCACATTAAACCACTTGTTAGCAAATGCCTTTTTCAAGACACGCAACAGCTTCAAAAAATCATGAGTGGGGTGATACTGATGTCTTTTTATGTCGTAGAATAAAACATGAAAGTGTCTTGAACCTTGTTTCAGCTATTTAACCAAAACCACATTCAGAAACCCATTGACTTCGGGACTATGTGCTAAAATTCAACTCGCTTATGCGTTTGACCTACAAAGTGATGTCATACCTGCACAACTCTAACACTTGAATGACCCGCAGACATAAACACTGCATATCTAATCATAAACTGCACAACAGAGGCCTCTGCTGGCCCTCCAGTGCTCCTGCATACTACATACTTCAGGCTACTGCATACTACATACTATAGTTCAGCGCTCCTACATACTGCATACTTCAGGCTACTGCATACTACATACTTCAGCGCTCCTGCATACTTCAGGCTACTGCATACTACATACTTCAGCGCTCGCTGCATACTACATACTTCAGCGCTCGCTGCATACTACATTCTATAGTTCAGCGCTCCTGCATACTACATAGTTCAGCGCTCCTGCATACTACATACTTCAGCGCTCCTGCATACTACATACTGCATACTACAGGCTACTGCATACTACATACTTCAGCGCTCGCTGCATACTACATACTATAGTTCAGCGCTCCTGCATACTACATACTTCAGCGCTCCTGCATACTGCATACTACATACTTCAGGCTACTACATACTTCAGCGCTCCTGCATACTACATACTTCAGGCTACTACATACTGCATCTACATACTTCAGCGCTCGCTCCTGCATACTGCATACTACATACTTCACTGCTCCTGCATACTACATACTTTAGTGCTCCTGCATACTACATACTTCACTGCTCCTGCATACTACATACTTTAGTGCTCCTGCACACTACATACTTCAGCGCTCCTGCATTCTGCATACTTCAGGCTCCTGCATACTACATACTTCAGCGCTCCTGAATCTCAGACCGGAGCAGTGTGTGTCATACATACTGCACACTATTATATATTATTTCATGTAGTGTGCTACATTTGCACATGACCTCACCTCTGGTTTAGTTCAGTTAAGTCCAGTTTTCATCTTGGATATAAATGTTATATTTTGGATTAAAATTGTATAAAAAATTGTATGTCTGAGTAAATACTACGTCAAGACGGAGGTGTTCAAAATCTGGGGTGAAGTTTGCAGTTAATCTGTCCCAGAAATGAAAAGTGAAGTCAGACGCAATGCATTGTGGGATATGTCCCATTCTGTGTGCTTGGGTTGCAACTGGGTTCTGAATTCAGAACCGCATGCTACCATACCACTCTTACCATTCCAAGCATATAAAGACATGGTAGACTTGGTAAAAGTAGTACACTAGTATGTAGTTCTGAACCCATACTGAAAACTAGCATGCTGTGCTAACTGCAGAAGTGCGCTGCTATAGTGTGCCACTCTGAATAACATACTACCAATTACTGTTTCTGCTGTGTAATGGACTCATTAGTTGAGTAAACTTCTAAAAGTTCAGATAATCCTACACAGACTGCATTAAAAATAGAATTGTTATTGCCGAGATGAAAACTAGATACCACTTCCTGAATTAACCATACTAAGTTAAATCATGTGGGCAGAATATGTGTTTTCCACACTAGTTTTAAAATAGTATAGTATGCAGTATGTAGTACACTAGTATGAACGGCCATGTTTTTACATCTGATCTGATCAAACACAAACATTCAAACAAATTCAATTGGACTGAGCAGATCTGAATGTTTTAATTTCTTAGATAATTGTAAAGAAAGATTGTTATTGAAATGTCAGTAGATTTTTTATTTTATTTAAAAAAGTCGAAAAACAGTGTTGTGGCAGTGACCGAGATGGTCTCACTGTTCGAGGTCTTCACTGTGCCTTAACGCATATGAAACCATATCAACACACACAGCTCTATTGAAGATTGTTGGATACAAGCGTCTGAGTTCTGTGACGAATAGGCCTGTGTGCGTCTACAAGACTGTGTGTTGAGTTCATATATTGCAGATGCTTCGTGATCCTTGTGTTTTCTGTTAAGACGCTTCTAGACTGTCGCCGAGAGCTCATCCGACTGAATGTTTCTGACCTGAAGTTTGCAGAGAAGATCATTTTAGACGTATCGAGGGGAAGTAACAGCAGGTCCTCTGAGGGAAAGACACTGTAGTTTCCCACCGTTGCATGAAAACATGTCACCGCCTGCCAATGATCTCTGATGCCTTATTAAAATGTGCGTTTCATTTGTATCTCCTCCTCCTCATATCTCCGAGTCGTCCTGCACTGTGTGTGGGAGTCTCACTCGCGAGTTCAGCTTTCCTCTGAAGAAGAACAACAGCTCGTGTCATTAGGACACGCTCCAGACCTGCTGTTTCACATTAAATACATGCTAAGAAATACCTATTTATGTTCCAAGCCGTGATGTGTGTCCCGTGTCCATTATTTATGATCGATCTCTTTAAAAAGCTCAAATTAAAGAGGTAATGCGAGGAGGACGGGCCATTCGTCACTCAGCGCTTTAATCAACAGCATTAATGCATTATTGATTGGACAAAGTCAATGCACTATTCTGCCTTTTAGACTTTTTTTTTTTTTTTTTGTATTATTTTTAGTGCTGGGCAACGATTAATCGCATCCAAAATAAGTGTTTGTTTACATAATGTATGTGTGTGTACTGTGTATACTTATTTTGTAAATATACACATATGCATATATTTAAGAAATATTTTCATATACTTTACATATATTTATACATGACTTATATTACATATAAATGCTAACTATAAACAACACATTTTTCTTATATATTATGTAAACAAAAACTTATTTTGGATGCAATTAATCGTTGCCCAGCACTAATTATCATACATTGTGATTATAGCTCGTCCAGTCTCGGTCTCTAATGCATATGTTGTCAAATATTTCAACGAGACATTCAGACATCTCCGGAAGGAATGCATATCCACCACTGATCTATATAGAATGTCATTATATAGATAAGTGATATCCACACTTAAAAAAAATGGCTTTATTACTTAATACATAATTCCATAAAACGATTTGTGAAATATTAAAGCCATGTAGACACCCACTTACCACATATTAAATATGTGGCCTTATATATAGGCCTACTTATATTTAGATTAATATTAGAGTCTGGGTTACTTGTTTTTGCTACCATCTAAATCACACAAATAACACACACACACACACCAGCGGTGGATCTTCCTCAGTTGTCATCAGTTTTGGTTTGTCTTGCGCTGACCAGTTACACTTACTCACACTGACACCATGCAAACAAAGGTTTACAGTAACGGATCTGATGCAGTTTTCGTAGTGACACAAGATAGGTTTATTCCGTGTTTCCTAGAATGGGCAGTTTGTGTGATCATCAACATACAGTGGCATGTGCCACTCAAATACAGACGTGCCACAAAATGACTACATGTTTGAACAATATTACCGATTTGTAAATAAGTTTGATTGATATTTAAAAAAAACAAAAAACACACACACACTAAATTAGGCTAGTTATTTAGGATTTTGCGTCACAATTACGTCAGTATAGCTGCTGTCAGTTACTGCTGGAGGTGACACAACATTCAGTTAAAAAAATGCCAATGCCAATATAAACCCAGATCTACCGCTAATAAACACAGAGCCAATGGCTTCCGTGCGGAAGATGCCACTTAACGCTAATATCGCGTATATAGCGGCTAATGAATCAGAAAATAGCTTACTCCTGCTTTACAAAGTACGGTGGAGACATTATTATGATCACTAGATGGCCACACCGTACACCATACTGAAGAACTTGATTATCAACCCAACACTGCAAAGCTTCGTTTAGCCATTATTAGCGGGTCTAAGCGTTCCCCGCAGAAGATGCTGAGACTATTTCAGCAGTGCATTTCTTAAAGGGTTAGTTCACCCAAAAATGAAAATGCTGCCTTCATGTCGTTCCAAACCCGTGACACTTTCGTTCTTCTTCAGAACACAAATGAAGATCTTTTTAATGAAATCTGATCGATTTCTGCTCCTCCATTGACACTTTGATGCTTCAAAAAGTTTATAGAGATCGTAAAACTATCCATATGAATTGAGCGGTTTATTCTGAAGAGAAATTTTCTGAAGAGACTCGATCACTTTATATGATGAAAAGATTGAATTTAAGCTTTTGTACACATATAAACATTCATCAACTCACACATCAGTTGACGTTTGATGCACAACAACCAATGAGGTTCATTCTCGTTACGCAGCACGTTTGAGCTTCAGCAAAAGCAATCATGACTTCAGAAAATTTGGACTAAACTGCTTTATTCATATGGATTAGTTTTACAATCTCTTTATGAACTTTTTGAAGCGTCAAAGTGGTAGTTGTGTAGCTGTCAGTGGATGGACAGATTTCATTTAAAATATCTTCATTTGTGTTTTGAAGATGAACGAAAGTCTTACAGGTTTGGAATGACACACTGTAAACCTATTAATATGGTGTTTACAATTGATTTATTAAGCAAAAAAAAAAAAAAAAAAAAAAAAGACCTTGGTCAGGTTTGATGCAGTGGCGAACACTTTCTATTCAGTATTCAGTTCATCTGACTGAATCCAGTTTGAGGTTTAGTGTAAATAAATTACCATTTGGATGTAAATGAAGCACTTTGCCTCATCCAAAAATAAACTCAGGGTTGTGACCCAGAAATGGATTTATTTTCTGCATAGAGCCGCGTCTCTGACAGCAGAACGGCCCGGGTCAGCCGCTCCACACTTCAGAGTTCAGCATCTCCAACTCAGTGCAACGCAGTCCTGCTGTTAGTGTTTATTAGCGACCATCTTTATGTACTGCAGGGCGTTGTGTGCGGCGGCGTTGTGGGCGTTACTGCTGGTCATGCCGGAGCCGTGGCACACGGTCACCGGCCGGGTCGACAGCTCAACCAAACACTGGTACTGCCCGTTCACTGTCAGCTCGTCTGCAGAACACACACATACAACACTTCCAGCTCTTAAAGGAGAAGCTCACTTTAAAATGAAAATTAGCCCATGATTTACTCACCCTGAAGTCATCCTAGGTGTAGATGACTTTCTTCTTTCAGACGAATACAATCAGAGTTATATTAAAAATGTCCTGCCTCTTCCAAGATTTATAATGGCAGTGCATTGCAACCAACAGATTGAAGCTCAAAAAAGTGCATATATCAATAATAAAAGTGCATCTATTCATGATAAACGAACTCCACACGGCTCCTGTGGGTTAATAAAGGCCTTCTGAAGCGAAGCGATGCATGTGCATGTTACAAAGAAAAGTTTTATGATGGATAGATACACTTTTATGATAGATAGATGCACTTTTATGATGAATATCTGCACTTTTATGATGGATATCTGCACTTTTATGATGGATAGATGCACTTTTATGATGGATAGATGCACTTTTATCATGGATAGATGCACTTTTATCATGGATAGATGCACTTTTATGATGGATATCTGCACTTTTATGATGGATAGATGCACTTTTATCATGGATAGATGCACTTTTATCATGGATAGATGCACTTTGATGCACTTTTATGATGGATAGATGCACTTTTATCATGGATAGATGCACTTTTATCATGGATAGATGCACTTTGATGCACTTTTATGATGAATATCTGCACTTTTATCATGGATAGATGCACTTTTATCATGGATAGATGCACTTTTATCATGGATAGATGCACTTTGATGCACTTTTATGATGGATAGATGCACTTTTATGATGAATATCTGCACTTTATCATGGATAGATGCACTTTTATCATGGATAGATGCACTTTTATCATGGATAGATGCACTTTTATGATGGATATCTGCACTTTTATGATGGATAGATGCACTTTTATGATGAATATCTGCACTTTTATCATGGATAGATGCACTTTTATCATGGATAGATGCACTTTTATCATGGATAGATGCACTTTTATGATGAATATCTGCACTTTTATCATGGATAGATGCACTTTTATCATGGATAGATGCACTTTTATCATGGATAGATGCACTTTGATGCACTTTTATGATGGATAGATGCACTTTTATGATGAATATCTGCACTTTATCATGGATAGATGCACTTTTATCATGGATAGATGCACTTTTATCATGGATAGATGCACTTTTATCATGGATAGATGCACTTTGATGCACTTTTATGATGAATAGATGTACTTTTATGATGAATAGATGCACTTTTATCATGGATAGATGCACTTTTATGATGATAGATGCACTTTTATGATGAATATCTGCACTTTATCATGGATAGATGCACTTTTATCATGGATAGATGCACTTTTATCATGGATAGATGCACTTTTATCATGGATAGATGCACTTTGATGCACTTTTATGATGAATAGATGTACTTTTATGATGAATAGATGCACTTTTATCATGGATAGATGCACTTTTATGATGATAGATGCACTTTTATGATGAATAGATGCACTTTTATCATGGATTGATGCACTTTTATCAGCTTCAAACTGTTGGTTGCAATTCACTGCCATTATAAAGCTCGGAAGAGTCAGAACATTTTTAATAAAACTCTGATTGTATTCGTCTGAATGAAGAAAGTCATATACACCTAGGATGACTTCAGGGTAAGTAAATCATGGGCTAATTTTCATGTTATAGTAAACTATCCCTTTAAGACACAAAACAACACACAGGAAGAAAGTGAGGAACAGGAACGCACCGATGTCTATGTATGCGACCTGAAAGCCCAGCTCCAGCGAGACCTCCAGCAGCATCTGGATGTAGTCTGTGTTCGGGATGCTGAGAGGAGTCATCTTCAGGAGCGAGATCTTCTCCCCCGTCGACTGCCGGAAGCTCTCCACATACACACGAGCAGGAGGGCTCTGGGGAGCACATGACACATGTGATCTGATTTACCACATCATCTAAAGCACCATCCTGAGCTTATTGGTGAGAGTGGGCTCGATGGTGACTCAGTCAGCCATGATTCAATGGCAAAACAATTCCTCATGCTGAAATATTGATGCAACCGCTTGCAAATGCAAATCTCTTATGAATCAAGGTGACGTGTCCAATTCTTCAGGCATTTTTATGATTTAGAGGCTGGTTTTTCTTTGTTACATGAAGGTCACATTGAAACTGCATTGGAAACTTTTTACCATGTCTTTTTGTCATTTACATTTGCTACTTAAAAGCTACTTAAATGTGTAGATCTTATTGTTTTATTCTTATCCCAGAGCCAGGCTTTCAATCCTAAACTATGAAAATTCATCATGAAGACATGAATTATGCTTAATGAAAAGCTGATTAATTACATGATAAAAATGTTCAATCAAAATAAAGTCATGTTTCAGAGTGAAGCGTGGCACTGTTTTCTTCATTCATCGTTATTAATTAGTCACCATGATTTGCCAAGCAAGACACGTTCCTGGGTCAATATATTTTGTTGATCCTGGAGCATTTCTGTCTGAAAATTTAGTCCTAACCCTATCCCAAACCTAACCCTAAACCCACTATAAGTTGTTGCTAAAATCAGAGGGAAATGAAAGGTGAATAACACTGATGCAGAAGCACCCAACCCTGGTTTGTAACCATAACCTTCACAAAAACAAAAACTTGTCCCTCAAATCTGATTGGTTGATTAGAATGTTGATCCAGGATCAACTCGGTGAAATCACGTTCATTGGGATGAATTACAGAAATCCATGCAATTACTGAATGTTTCTTTAGATGTGCACTCCTTAAAGGGATAGTTCACCCAAAAATGAAAATTAGCCCATGATTTACTCGCCCTCAAGCCATCCTAGGTGTATATGACATTCTTCTTTCATATGAATACAATCAGAGTTATATTAAAAATGTCCTGACTCTTCCATAAATAATTGGCCAGAAGCTAGTTATTTTAGTCGATAAAGTTTTAAATATGGATATTTTTCTTATACAAATGCATCACTTCGCTTCAGAAGGCCTTTATTAACCCCCCAGAGCCATGTGGAGCTCTTTAATCATGATAGATGCACTTTTATGATGGATAGATGAACTTTTATGGACTTCAAAACAGAAACGGCCATTCACTCCCATTATAGAGCTTGGAAGAGTCAGGACATATTTTAATATAACTCTGATTGTATTCGTCTGAAATGTCATCTACACCTAGGATGGCTTGAGGCCGAGTAAATCATGGGCTAACTTTCATTTTTGGGTGAACTATCCCTTTAAACCAAAGGACCAATCAAGAATTTTCAGTGAAAGAATCCCAACTCATCTCTGAATGGATGAACGTCACTAACCCACGTGATCTCGGGAGACCCGGACAGACTCTGCAGTTTTCCCAGCATGCGTTCAGCGGCTGCTCGTCTGGCCAGCTTCTTGGAGCTGCCGGTCCCTGATGAGCAAAAGCACATGACATGGCATCAGTCCTCCTGCGCTCAGCCCGAGCCTGAGGTCTCTGTGTGAAAGAGCTGACGGCACCTGACTCCTCCAGGCCCTCCAGACGACAGGTCACGGTGAACTCCTTCATGTGATCCGGACCCGTCTCCATACACACCATGTACTCCGGCAGACACCACACCCGCTGCATGGCCAGTTCCTCACAAAACACACAACAGTGTTTAAACTCACCATGGAATCAAAACTGACTTTTTTTGTTGACAGAATATTGCAGTATTTATTATAAATGATGTATCTGTGCATATCATTATTTATTTTTAAATGCATGTGCCCTCATAATCTTTAAAGTCTGCATGAAACAGAAGTTGCGCTCATCTTTTCTTTCCCATTGTGATATATATATCCGAATGAAACAGCTTCTCAAACAAGAACAAATGTGGGCGGGGCTTGATTTTGTCTATGTGGAATTGATCAAAATTTCACTCATCCCTACTATTGGTGAGATTCTGAAGTGTGCATTCGATGGACACTTTACTATCGCATGAGGCCACGGGAGAGGATTTATGAATGTCAGTGAAGTGACGTAACTGACGCAGGTAGATCACATGATAATGACAACATGGTGGATGTAGTACGTCGAGATTACAATCATACTATATAGAAAATTTTGAAAACTATGCATTCAGACATACTACTCTTTGGCATACTGTTCACACACTACCCAGACAGCAACATAGTGTCGGCCCAGATCCGGTCCACTTGTGGGCCCTGTTGAATCCACGTGTACCAGATGTGGGGCGGATCTGGGCCGACACTATCTTGGCTGGATCCCAGGTGGCAAACTCGAGCCTTGTGGACCTCCTTCGAGTTCAGTGCCGAATGGGACACCCTACGGACTCGTACACTTGGCGAGCATGCGCAATTTAAGGTCACGAGAACGCGAGTCCACATGAAGTGTGCCATTTGGGATCCAGCTATTGCTATCTGGGTATATAGTTGGGAAACAGCGAACGCGGATGCAGCAATACTGTTTCCATAATAATAATAACAATAATAGTTGTGCTTCAAGATGTGAAGAGCTTGATCAGATACCTGCAGTATTCCCACAGGATTGGATCCGTCACCGCCTTCAGGAGAAAGACCATTGTCTCTCTGACCACTGTGAAAGATTTGGATCAGTGTTAACTGAAGTAATAGATCTATAATGGTTTATATCCCTCTCTCTCTACAGTGTGTGTATTTTACTTTGGCTGGGGGTCTCGTTTCAATAATTTCAAGGCGGCTTCTGCAGCGTCATGTTTAGCCGACTTTTTAGTGGATCCTTGCCCTTTAAGAAAATAAGAAAAAAACCCGATTATTTATTAGAATACTAGTGTACACTTTATTATTACTTACTCATACTAGGTGCTATTATATTACTCGTGTGAATAAAAGATGACCTTTGCATGAGACATCTCCTATGGTGACACTGAAGATGAAGGAGGAAGGCTGGTGCGCGTCGCCGTCAGCGAGCGCGTGTAGGAGCTCGTACTGGGGCGCGCTGCCGATTTTGATGCCGTATTCGTGCAGGATCTGGATTGGCGTTTTATCCTGACAGCAGACTCGTTGATGAGCCATCGCGACACTGGGACTAGAACAATATGTGTGTTACCTCGTCAGAATAATGAGCGAACAAAGCGCAAAGGACAAATACAGCCCACAAACATTTCAAATGTATACGTTACTGTTGATGTTGAGCACTGCGTAAGAGACACAAAACAATAACACATCCCGCCCATGTAAAACAGTCTAGCGCCCAACTCAGTCCAAACCGCTGCAGATATTACATTAAACAGACACGTATGTGTTGAAATACAACAATTGTTATATGCAGAAGAAAGAAGAAAAGGTTGTATGGGTTCCTTACTGAGAATCAGCCATTATTGCTATCCGTATGCCGCTTCTACTTTGATTGGCACAAACACTGGCCAATAGAATTCCTCTATACTGACTATAAGCCCCGCCTCCCAAACGGTCCTCTGCCAGAGTCCCTCCCCTAGGGGAAGTCCCCAAGCTTAGCTCATGCGTATCGGTGTGGAGCATTTTTTTTACAGTCTATGGTGTGGAGGAGAGACTAGAATGTGCTTTTCTTGAGTGAAAGTCAATGGAGGAGATGCCTCAGCACGCGGAATAGACTGTTTGATCAGCTTTGCCGTTAATCTTTAACATTATTTGCATAAATATATGGCAAATTTGTCTTGAGAGCCATGTTAGCCGTTTTGCGCAAAGGTTGCGATCTCTCTTTCAATTAGAATCTCGGGCTCCGCCTCTCATACATACGCTTGTGTTGGTTGTAACAACGGCTCTGGTTACCAATCGGATTCAGATTTAAAGGGACAGTTCACCCAAAAAATGAAATTTGGAAACAAAACCGAACAGTTGACGGTAGGCATTGAATTCCATAGTAGAAAAAAACTGTAGTAACTGTCTGGTTACCAACATTCTTTAACATATTTTATTTTGTGTTCAACAAAGAAACAGGTTTGGAACAACACAAGGGTGAATAAATGACAACAACAAAAAATAAATTTTGGGTGAACTGTGCTTTTAATATTTATTTTGGTACGGTAAAAGGAAGCTTCGCATTCGCCTTATTCACCAACGTCACCATCGTAAACCAAAACGAGGCTAGGGGGTACACTAAACCGGAAGTTCAGTGACATTAGTAACATCATACATTAAAGGTATAGCGGAGGATTTTTTTACTTCCGGGTGGATACCCTATACCAGGGATGGGCAACTTCGGTCCTGGAGGGCCACTGTCCTACAGAGTTTAGCTCCAACCCTGAAAAAATCACCTGCCTGTAACTTTCTAGTAATCCTGAGGATCTTGATTAGCTTGTTCAGGTGTGTTTGATTAGGGTTGGAGCTAAACTCTGTAGGACATTGGCCCTCCAGGACTGAAGTTGCCCATCCCTGCCCTATACTATTGGTCCTCCTAATTGTCAATCATTCTGGTGAATCAATCAAACTTTTCAAAAAGTGGAGAGGGTGGGACTTATCTAAAATTCGGAAAGATCCTCCACTATACCTTTAATGCACATGCAATCAAAAATAAAATATCTCATTTAAACAATAACAATAAAGTAGAAGTTTGTATTTAAAACAAATACAAAAGTATTTGGTACAATTATTTGTCATTGGCCTTGTGTGGTTTCTGGTGGAAGTCCTCCTAATTTTATGTGCAGTTGTATTTCTGTGAGGCTGTGTTTTCTGAGTCTACATGATCAGGGATTTTCTTAAAGCACAAGTTCGGTATTTTACACTTAAAGCCCTGTTTACAGATCGTTTCTGATGAAACAGAACGGTTAAGATTAAATTTTGGACAAATGCTGCTGTCCCGAGAATTTTAGGTTTCTTTCGCTCCCCGGTTAAAATTTAATCTTAACCGTTCTATTTCATCAGAAACGATCTGTAAACAGGGCTTTAAGTGTAAAATACCGAACTTGTCCTTTAATGTAGCCGATTTTCCCATCTCATTAATATTTAGTAGGTCGCCATTATTTATTAAAGGTGTGTGAATGACAATAAATAGCAGCAGCAGGCTTCCCATTTACCTTAAAATTGTATTATTTGCCCAGTGAGTTGCGAGTTACAACACAGTCCCCTCGTGTAGAAACCTTACAGTCTATGGTAGAAACCAAGCGGCAACATTCTAATCTGAAAAATGAAGCCTACCCGGAAGTGCGAAAAACTGCAATACATTGAAAATCCGCTAGGAGCAGGTCCCAAAAGGAAGCAAATGTCCATAGACCCCCATGTTAAAATGTCCGTTTTCACAGCATAAATTCATGTTCTTACAGGTTGGTCCCATGGACTTTTAGTGTATTTTTCGATAGGTTCCGAGGGCCTGACAACTGTGAGGGGGGTGAATTTTTTTTCTAACTCGTTAGTTTAGAGCTTGATTGACAGCTGATAACGAGCATAGGCTGCGCCGAGTGGAATTCCTGAAATTTGATGTCTCGGCCATGATCTGACACAACACATCATACCACCTCTGTATCCTTTCTGAACATTTGTATTGAAATATCGTACATAAAATGGGTTGCTCTGGCGCCGCCCATACCCCCCATAAACGGCCTCAAAATCGTTCTTCAGAAAGTCTATGGGTGACGTCACAGACGTTTTGTCCATATTTTTTACAGTCTATGGTAGAAACACATAGTCCACATTTAAAGTCTCCCTGTAGTAAATAATTGTATCCCTTAAAACTGATATAAATTACATATTTAAAGGGGTCATATAATGCCATTTTTGTACAAGCTAATGATTCTTTAGGGTATAAATTAAAAGTTTGTAATATACTTTAATTAAAAATTCTCATTAGTATTGTAAGAAAACACTCATTTTACCTGGTCAAAAACAGCTCTGTTTTCAGCACTCCGTTCAAGTGCATGTGTCTTTAAATGATAATGAGCTTTGCTCACCCCGCCCCTCTGTTCTGTGTGCACACCATTTCTAACACAATAACCATAACGAGTTGTTCATTATAAACGTGGGATTATGAATTATATTGAGAACGTCGTACATAGAAAACATGCCGTAATGTACCCTGAGTGTAAATAGCCGCATTCATCGTGAAGCGTGCAAGCGATTTGCAAAGATTAATATAAATATTAATATAAAGGTTAATAAAACGTTACACTCACTTCTTCTGGAGGTGCAGCAGGAACACGAATAGTTGTTACCGATCCTATTTTCAGGAACAGCTTCTTAGCAAAACCAGCTTTATACTGACCCTCTTTGTAAAGCAGTCTGGTGTGAAATGATTTGCCAAACATGAAAGCATTGAGGGATCGTGGGGAATCCCCGTGAGGGAATCCCCGCGTCAATGCTTTGGGAATATTCCATCAAAATTACTGCTGTGTTCCTTTTTACACCCAAGAACAGAACGCGCCACAATCGCTTAGACGCTGTAGCGGAGATAGCGTGGGTGCATGGGTGCGGCTGCCCCAGGGCCCCGTGCCAATTAGGGGCCCCTCAAACGCCGCCGATCTTGCGTCACTGGGCAGGAACGGGCCCTCGACAAGTGACACATTACACGGGGCCTTGGCAAAGTAAAATATTGCCGACACATTAACTGTAATTATGAGCCCGAGCCCGATTTAGACCCAACCATTTTAATACGTGGGCTCACTGGGCTGTTATAACCAGGGACTGCGCCAGATAATTTTTTAACATGTTCTGAGGGGGTGCTAGATATATTATATATATTTTTAATAAATTAGCAAAAATTGGCCACTTAATATTAAATATTAAATTATTTTAATGATCACAATTAAAGTATTAATTTTATTAAATGGAACAAGCCCAACATTCGGCATTCAATCAAATATTATTACAGAATTATTATAATTAATAATGTTATTTCAACACAATATCTCGTTATTTCGACCATAATATGTGTGTCGAGTGTGCGTGCAACAAGCAAGATGTGCATTTGTAAATCCGGTGACACGCGTGCATTGATTTTTATTATTAAAGTCTTTTCTGTCCGTGTCTGCTGCAAAGATGAAGTTGACGATCGCCATCTCCGTAGTGAACGCGCCTAGAGAGAAATGCACATCTTGGATTACATAATCAGAGAGTAGCTTATTTCTTTCATTTTGAATTGTTTCGTTTAAAGACATTTAAAGCTATCTTCATATTTCTCATGTCTGAGTTTCCGTTAATTAATGATGAGATGCGCTCCTGTTCACGTGCAGTGACAGCACGGGTGCCTCCATGTCATGATTTATATTGTCTGTGTTATATTTGCTTCTTTAAATACAGGCAATTTGTTGATGAAAAATTTATTAAAATTAAGATACAATTTATACAAAACGAAATTCACCTTAAATAAAGGCTTTCTACAAAACTTAATGAAGAAAATTAAGTTTAATCTTGTCTGACCCATTAACAAAATCATGTCTGACCGACTCCATGTCTCCCGATGCCTCCTATCATGGTGTTCACTTTTCATAATCAACATAGATGGAAAAAATAACATTATAATATTTGAACAAAAATGAAACTAAATGCTCTTATTTAATGGCTACAACCAATATAGGCCTACACTCTCTATTTGTACAAATTGCTGCATATTCAAGCTAATTCTCGAATTAATTTTCAAATTATTGAAAACAATAAACATAGCCTACCACTTAAAATATATACAGTTGTAGCCTACAGCAGGCTAAACCGGGACTGAGATACCGTCAACATGAAGTATCGAGTGTTGTTGTCATGGCAACGGCGCCCAACAAGACTCGCAGGAAAGTTGTGAATAGTTACGAAAATGGAGAGAAAATATAAATCGGGCGCATTAAAAAGAAAAGAACGAGATAGTAGGAAAAGTGTGGTAGCATCATGTGCTCCTCTCACATCATACTTCTTTTCATCATCATCATCATCCACAACTCAACACTGTCAAAATGATAATAATACCGTTAACGTTACTCGGTCATCGATAGTTAACGTTACTGCTAGTGCTAGCCCTACTAGTCTGACACCGGCTAACGATGATGAGGCTAACAGCGGTCAAGCCCAGAAAAGCTCACCGGAGGTGGAGGGGGACGATTGTCACCGGCAATCTGAAGTGGAGGATACCTCGTCGGTCACGGATGTCTCTGGCCCCAGCAGCAGCGTCAGCATGGATCCTTCAGAGGCGCACCGCCTAGCCAATGTCCTGTCTGAAGAAGAGGAATATCCCACTGACCCGTACCTTTTTCGTCACCGGCCTCTCACCACTGAATTGATCCGTGCGGTGATTGGACATGGTCCTTGCCAGCCCGGTTTGAGGGACGGCTACAAAGAGTTCCCACATGACCAGGATAAGCGACGCTTCAGTCCGGCTTGGTATATGCGCCAGATGGGAGGCTCAGGTAACCCAGTGGAGCGTCAGTGGTTGGTGTACTCACCCAGGGCAAACCGACTGTTCTGTTTTTGTTGCTGGCTTTTTGGTAAAAAGTCCAATGACAGTGCTGGGAAAGCCTGGGCTGACCCATGTATGGGGTTTTCTTCATTTAAAAAAGGGACAGAGCGGGTTGAGACGCATGAAAGGTCCGGCGCTCACCGGGAGGCAGAGAAGGCTTATCTAATGACAAAGTTTCGTTTGAGTCAGGACAGCACTGTCATTGCGGAGCTTCTGAAAGCCGAGAGAGAGCAGGTAGAGAAGAACAGAAGGATCCTACACAGGCTGGTGGACACCACGCTCTTTTTAGCCAGACAGGGGCTGGCTTTTCGTGGCCACAGAGAACATGCTGGGCTGGGAGCCCCTGACTCTAATGAGGGGAATTTCTTAGAGCTCCTGAAGTTGCTGGCTCACTACGACTCCATCCTCGAGCAGCACATAAATAACCCGGTCAGCAGAGTGACATACCTCAGTCACCAGTCCCAAAACGAGCTCATTGCAGCTCTTTCCAAAGAGACACTGAGCACAATAATCGATGAGATAAAGTCAGCGAAGTTTTTCTCAGTTATCGTAGATTCCACCATAGACATAACGAGAATGGATCAGTTTTCTCTTTCACTCAGATATGTCACCAAAACAGGCAGCAGCATTGAGCGCTTTATTAAATTTGAGGAGTTACCTGATGGCAGTGCGGCGTCATTTTATGATCTTCTGCATAATTCGCTGATAAAGGACCTTGGTCTTAATGTAAATGATCTGAGGGGACAAGCATATGACGGTGCCAGAACCATGTCAGGGCAGTTAACGGGGCTGCAAGCCAGAGTCAAGCAAAATTTCTCAGACAAGGCATTTTATGTCCACTGCTGCGCACACAACCTCAATCTGATTCTTATGGATGCTGCGTGTTGTTTGTGTAGCGCAAAAGTTTTTTTCGGCACACTTGAGACCTTGTACTGCTTTTTAACTTCAAGCCTTCCGAGATTTAAAATACTGGAGAAGGAGCAGGAAAACATGCAACTGGAAAGAACCATTCTTACGCTGAAAAGCCTTTCTGACACAAGGTGGGCCTCCAGGAAGCAGGCCACAGAAGCGGTGATACAAAGCCTCCCAGCTATTCTCAAAGCTCTGAACCGTATCCAACACCACCACAACAGCACACCCAAGACGGCCTCTGAAGCTGACGGCCTGCTGTCAAAACTCAGCACATTTGAATTCATTTTCATGTTGGTGTTTTGGAACGATTTGTTGAAGAGAACATACATCCTGTCGAATTACCTCCAAAAAGAATCACTGGATGTCAACACTGCTGTGGATCTTATTGACAGTACTGTGGCTCAGATCAGGGAGTTACGCACTGAGGAGGCCTTTGACAGTATGGAGAACACAGCAAGAAATATGGCCAGAGAAAGCGACGCAGCCACAGAGTTTGCGGAGCAGAGGGTTCGCAAAAGAAAAAGGCATTTTGACGAGGACGCAGAGGATGACCAGATCGAGGACAGCAGACGCCGCTTCAAAGCGGATATTTATTTTTACATTCTCGATGTTTTTGTAGGGCAGTTTGAAAGTCGATTTTCAGACTTCAAAAAAATGGCCAAACTGTTCGCAGTACTCTGCCCAAAGCGGTTTGAGCATCCTGATGCTGAGGAGAAAATGCTTGAGCTGGCCCGGTTCTACTCAGAAGACATGCCCAAGCCAGAAGACGCAGTGGAGGAGTTTCGCTCTTTTCGCGCATTGTATTCTGAGCTAAAGATGGATCTCACCACCGACGCCGTCCTGCCATTCCTCATAGCCAACGACATGGATAGAGCCTACCCACACCTGACTATTCTCCACAGGATTTATAAAACACTTCCTATCAGCAGCGCCAGTGCCGAACGAAGTTTCAGCCGTTTGCGGCTCATTAAGACATACTTGCGTTCGTGCATGGATGAGGCCAGACTGTCAAATCTCACCTTGCTGTGTGTGGAGCGGGACATTCATATTGACAAGGACAAAGTGGTTGGCAGATTTGCCACCATGAAGGAGAGGAGGATGAAGATTTAATAATAAGGGACCGATATATATATAGTTTTGTTAGATTTATTTGTTTTGGAGGATTGTTAAAAACAAAATGGTAAGAAAAAAATCGTCTTTAAAAATTTATATTTTAGTTATGAATAAGTCACTGTTGTTATAATGTTATAAATCAGTTGTTTTTCTCAAAGTTTTCATGCCGCTGTCCGTGGTGCTGTGGTGCTAAAAACTTTTTTTACTTGACTGGCAAACTGTTTTCTTTGTTCGTCAATACAAATTTGTCAAAAAAGTGGCTTTTCTTTGTGTTTTATTCAACATATAAGCTTACTTGGCTCAACAAGTGACACATTATTACGTCTGCATTCATTAGATATTTTACTTTTTTTAACGGTTTTAATGTTAAAATGACTTGGTAGCAGAGGGCCCCATGATGAAGCTCCGCCCCCACTGTACTGAGAGTCTAGCTCCGCCCCTGCTTAGACGCCATTCTTCTCCAGCATATCAATGCACTATGATGACAGACAGCTCGCTCTCGAGCGAGGGCGGGTACGCTGCTGTAAATCACAATCGTGGGAGTGGCGTCGATTTTGTGATGTCACAAAATCGAACGGCTTGATTTCAGAGAGTGTAAAACATATAAGAAGATTAAAAAAAAAACACTGGATGGATTTTTATCATTTTATGATGGTTGTGTACAGGCACTGCCAACACACATTTCAGTACAATCAACTTGTAAAAGTGCATGTACCATTATATGACCCCTTTAAACATTTTATCCTTGAAAAAAATTCTTCATGCCTTAAAATAGCTTGAATGTAACTCGACCCCCTTGCCTCATTCAGTATACACGGCCCTATTAATATGCAAATGAGCCCCGCCTCCACTCACTCACTCAGCTCAGAGATCACTGGTTGACGATCACACATTGATCTGATTGGTTACAAGGTAGTTTGTGACGTCAGAAACACCAGCGATTTCAAAGCGTGTTTTTGAGACTGTCTTTGGTTCACTGCAGTTTTAAGGAGGAAATACTCAGCAAAGCTGTCGACTTATGAATTTACACATGTTTGTATTAAAGCATATTAAAAACAACATTAAAAGATTGATTTTCAACACATAGACACCCTTATCTAGACTTGTAAAAGACTTATCTAGAGAGACACCCTTATCTAGAGAAACAAACAAAAGTGCTGTAGCATCAGATGTGAGAGAGTTGTAATTTCAAGTGCTTCCTGGACAAATACAAAGAAGTGCAAATAAACCTAATACAGGTTTTCTCATCATACCCCTTTCCCAGCATGAATATACATAGCATTGTTTCAGGTGAATTTGGAAGTGTAATGTGCCACGAATGTGCCATGCTTATGCAGGTGAGAAAGTATTAGTGAGCTTTGTACAAATGATATTCACCAAAATATATTGCATTTATCTTCCTTTGTATGTACAGTAGCTGGCCGATCTATTGAACCACGTCCTGCCTTAGGATCCATAGAAAAGTCCATTCAAGTTGTGCTGTAAATTGCACAGATTATAATGTGCTCGTTGGACTCCATATATGTTAGAATAAATTTTGAAGTGACATTATAAATTTCTAAAATATTTAATTTCCATTTTTTTGTGCATGTGGGAAGCGGAAACTAACATGAACATGTCACAGTATTTTCCGCAATCCCTAATTTCAAGTAAACAAGCCGATATCACGGCCCCAGCTCAACATGTAAACACTCGATGACTGGCAGGTAAACTGGAGGACTGCAGCACGGCGTTATTGAAGGGGTGGGGGAGTTTTAGGCGGAGGGAAGACCACTCTCTTGGTGAGGGTGAACTCCGGCTGTGGCATCTGCTTCTTCAAACCACGACTGTCCGTCTTTTGGCTCACGTCACTGTTCACCTGTGTCAGAATGGAGAGTAGATCTGTTCCCCTACATGCACATAAGACAGACACACAAAATCAGAGATCAAACTGAGTCAAATTTAGACAGTTAAACTTTCAGTTACTTCCAACTCAATCAGTGTTTCCGCAGTGGATAAAACCTCATGCACTAGTGTATGTGAGGAGTGGAATACTGGATACTGAATACTGTGCAGTGTACCATACTCGTACAGAACAAACGGTAAATAAAATAATCAAAAAAAATAGTATACTTTAAATATGTGACAGAAATAATAAGGTACAATTCAGCCAATGATTTAAGAAATATACCAGTTCATCCACCAAACTGGAAGGGTATTCCATGCATACAGAACAAATCTGCATACTGTGTAAAGCAAAGACTACACACTATATACTTCAGCTTTAATATGCGACCCTGGATCACAAAGCCAGTCATGAGTCGCACGGGTTTATTTGTGGCAATAGCCAACAATACATTATATGGGTCAAAATTATCGATTTTTCTTTTATGCCAAAAATCATTCAGATATTAAGTAAAGATCATGCTCCATGAAGATATTTTGTAAATGTATAAAACATTTAGAAAGAGAAAAAATGTCCAGGGTGCTCAAGGAGTTCAAAAAAGGGTATTTGAAGGTGCTCTTTGGGGTCGGGAATTCAGTAAAATATAGTAGAAGGAAATCCAAGGCACTCTCCTTTAGAAAATTATAAAAAGCCTTTATTGGACTGGCTATTTCATAATGGAAAATTTAAAAGACATTGCCCAAATCAGAAGAATATCATCAATGTACCTCCCCCACCATTTTATCTTGTCACTGTATAGACACAATCCCTCTCCCACAAACCTAAAAAAAGGTTAGCATAGTTGGGGGCAAAACATGCACCCATCGCAGTGCCCCGAACCTGAATGTACAATAGGTCTTGGAAAAGGAAAACATTATTTTTAAGTGTCCATTCGGTGAGCTGAACGATGAACTCGGAGGGAGGCAAAGAGTCTATAGGTCTATTCCTCAGGAAGTGTTGTAAAGCTTTTAGTCCATCATTATGAGCAATGTTTGTATACAGAGATTCCACATCCAATGTGACTAAGAAACAGTTGTCTGGAATTCTCATAGCGCTTAAGACCTTCAACACATGAGTAGTATCCTGTATATAGGAAGGAAGTTGTTGAGCCAATGGCTTAATGTGAAAGTCTATAAATTGCGAAGCTGGCTCTGTGAGAGAACCATTGGACGATATGATGGGCCTGCCTGGAGGAGATTCGAGAGACTTGTGGATCTTTGGGACCAAATAGAAGGTGGGTATTCTAGGATGTTGACATAGGAGGAAATCATGCTCCTGTTTTGAAATCCACCCAGTATCCCTCGCCGTGAGCAACAGAACTTTTACTTCATCTCTTATGTTGTCCATCGGATTGGACCGCAGCCGTTGATAGTAGTCTTGATTGTTAAGTTGTCGTAAGGCTTCTTCAACATATTTATCTCTGTCCATTATTACAACTGCTCCTCCTTTATCAGCCGGTTTTATTATTATAGACTCATTCTTTGTTAAATGATCGATTGCAGATTTTTGGGCTTTGGTCATGTTTTCCCTACTTTTTTTGATTTGATGATAAAAATAATCTTTCAATGTCATAATCCACCTTTTTTGTAAAAGCAGTCAAAGTCACATTCGAAACTGGAGGCATGAAATAGGATTTTGGTCTAAAAGAAGATCTTTGTGCTGTGCAATCATTTCTCTGATTATACATCAGTATAATCAGAGAAATGATTGCACAGCACAAAGATCTTCTTTAATGGCGATTTTCTCAATGTTTATATTTTTTTGCACCCTCAGATTCCAGATTTTCAATAGTTGTATCTCGACCAAATATTGTCCTATCCTAACAAACTCCTTATGTATTCAGCTTTTAGATGATGTATAATCTCAATATCAAAAAATGTACCCTTGTGACGGTTTTTGTGGTCCAGGGTCACATATGGTGTCGGGTATTGCAATGGACAATAAATGATTATTAAAGTGATATTAACCTGTGAATATTTAATGTTTTAAATATTGCATATACGATAATATCGTAAATAATTCAGTGCCAGGATCTGGTTTATACTCCAGTATAAGATGCAGTGTGTAGCCACTGCTGCTGGACGAAAGAGAGACACTCTGTAACCCGCACATGAACAAAAGTTGTTAGAGACACAGTTTTTTGGATTGCATAAAAAAGACAGGGTGTTTGATGAACAACAGCCTAGAGATTGGCATGGTTTTATTTCAGTTAGCCTAATAGCTGGTTTGATTTGCATTGAGAGATGATCTTATGGAAAGTACTCCATGCCAATCTCTAGGTATGGTGAAGGCTATGTGATGATGTGGGGCTATTTTAATTCCAAAGGCCAAGGGAACTTTATCAGGATGCATAGTATCCTAAAAAATAAATTAAAAAAATACTTAAAAATAAAAATCTGCCTGCCTCTATGGGAATTTAACATAGGGGTGTCCAGACTTATGCACCCTGTATTTTAAGGAAGAACATTTATTTATTTACGATACATTATTCATTCACAAAGAAAATTGGTGTCCTTAAAGGTTGGATTTTTCCTAATTTTATAAATTAAGGCATTAAGTTCAATTTCCAAAAGATGATTTTTTATTCCTCTTTTTAGTCAACTTCAGCATGGGTGTCTAAACTTATGCATAGCACTGTATAGCAGGACTTTTCCTTTCTGACCCCTGGACTTTACACCTCTGACTTTAACTATAAATAACTTTGCAACTATATGTCAACTAATTCTCATTAGAGTATGAGTAGACTGTTAAGTTAAGGTTAGTAGAATAAGTTGATGTATATAGTTTTAGAGTTACTTACAGTCATTAGAATGTCTGTTAAGGAGCATCAAAATAAAGTGTTAGCAGATATTAAGCAGACAGTATATTAATACTCTAATGACAGTTAGCTGATAAGCAGATGTTAAGTAACTTATTGTTAGTAGCATATATAATCACTGTTTCCACAAAAATACGAAGCAGCACAACTATTTTCATAATAATCATGATAATAATCAGAAATGTTCTTGAGCAGCAAATCAGCATATTAGGATGATTCCTAAATCATGTGTTAGTATCATGTGACAAACAGCTCACACTTTATATGAATTCTTTAAGTTCTATGTTCTAACCTTAAAACTAGGCTAATCATTTGATAAACTGCACATGATTACACTATTGTGTACATATGTTTTTAAATGTTTACTTATATTTAAAAAAAAATACCTGCATGTAATTACAGCTGTATTTAATTTCTGTAATTACATCTATAACTAGATTAAAAAGTTTATCAAGACAGCTGGACTCAAACTTTGATGTTGGCTTGAAGAGGCCTGACCAGAAAGTTAAGCAGTTTTAAAAGCTTGAAGTTTGAAGGTTTTCAGTTTGAAAATAGATAGAAAGGTTGCTAGTGTTTTAGCATGTTAACATTATTTAAAGGGATAGTTCACTTTGAAATAAAATTTTGTTATGTTTTAGCTTACCTGAAGGGCATCCAAGATGTAGGTGTCTTTTTTTCCGCAGTAGTTTCAATTTTGATATTTTTAGGTCAAACCGTTCTTGTCTGACAGTCATTTCATGCAGGTCTATGGTCACTATCTCAAAGAGCATGCACAAAGTCCAAATTAAACAATTCCCCATCGTAAGTACACATTGATGGCCTAAGACACGAAACGAGCGGTTTGTGTGAGAAAACGAACAGTATTTATATCGTTGTTACCTCTTGAACAAGGCCGCGTCCAAATGATCTGAGGGCGCGGGCGGGTGTAGATATATACACTAGATGTCGCATTGGCTACTGCAGTTCATTGGAGCGAAACCGTAGCCAAGGCGACATCAGTGTATATATCTATACCCGCCCGCGCCCTCAGATCATTTGGACGCGGCCTTGTTCAAGAGGTAACAACGATATAAATACTGTTCGTTTTCTCACACAAACCGCTCGTTTCGTGTCTTAGGCCATCAATGTGTACTTACGATGGGGAATTGTTTAATTTGGACGATGGGGAATTGTTTAATTTGGACTTCTCTGTGCATGCTCTTTGAGACAGTATCCATAGACCTGCATTATAAGACTGACAGACAAGAACGGTTTGACCTAAAAATATCAAAATTGAAACTACTGCGGAAAAAAAGACACCTACATCTTGGATGCCCTTGAGGTAAGCTAAAACATACCAAAATTTTATTTCAAAGTGAACTATCCCTACACTGTTAGCATAAATTAAAGGTATAGCGGAGGATCTTTCCGAATTTTAGATAAGACCCGCCCTCTCCACTTTTTGAAAAGTTTGATTGATTCACCAGAATGATTGACAATTAGGAGGACCAATAGTATAGGCATTCCACCCGGAAGTAAAACAATCCTCCGCTATACCTTTAACACTTTGCTATCATGTTTTAACATATTGCTAACATGTTTCTAGCATCAGTTAACACAGACCACGTTTTAGCATGTTTCTAGCATGAATTAACACATTTCTACAACTAATTAGTGAAATCATGTGTTCATGGGTGGAATAAACATATGGCAGGCTTTCACTTTCTGACCCCTGGACTTTACACCTCTGCTTATGTGAACAGCATTGTGTTGTCTTCGAGGTGTGCTCACCTTGGCACCAGCAGTTGTAGATTGTGGCAGAGGGACTGTATGAACCAGCTTCCCTTCCCTTTTTCCCTGTATGAGACATAGTCTGGTACAGTTGAGGCAGCTAACAGGTAGTCCGCCGCCTCTGGGATGGAGTCTCTGGGTACAGCTGCGTCGCTGACTGGCGTGTCCTCATCTTCTGGGAAAGTTTGACGAAACACTGCTCTCTGCTCATTGGTCCCCCTGCAGGCCTGGATGAAGAACAGTTTGGGTTTCTGGATGAGTGAGGGGCACCGATATGGACTCAGAATCTCCGTCATCTCTCTGAAGGTGACGGTCTTTCCATCGACCCCGACGATGCCATCCACACGTCCGTGACTCAGCACGCAACACACCACGCAGTCCGCCGGTGTGTGGTCACGGGCAGCCAGGTCCCTCAACACCTGCAGCATACGCATGCGATCGCAGTCCTGCTCAACCACGACCTCAAAGCCCAACCACTGGAACACAGCCTCCAGACTGGCTGTACAGACACACACACAAGTCACGCACAGTGAGGGACCGAAGTAACCACTTCAAAATAGTTAGTAATAAAATAAGACAGAATTCATGTAGTTTAATTGCTGTCATCGTTTTCCTGACACATACTCTCTTTGGTCATGGCTCACGGGTTTGCATTAAGAAAAACAAGCACGTCGACATGTGAAGTTATGGTTATTGTGTGCTTGAGTACTCTTCCGACTAGTGGTTAAAGTACTCAACTACCCGACTAGTCTACTATGGATTTTTTAAAGTCTTTGTTAAAGAGTTATAACCAACGAACCAATCTAACCAACTACGAGGTGAATCGCAATGATACAAACTTGTTTCAAAGCAAAAAGTACTTAAAAATCGAACAAAAAGACAAAGACTGTGTCCTTAAGACTGTGTATTTAAAGAACTATCCATTCCATTAAGAATTAATTAATTCCATTAATAAAGTCCATTAATTCCATTAAGCACTGCAGTAACAAAAAAACCCAAGAAACCACTCCGCAACTAATGTTATGATGGTTATCAGGCTATTGGCATGATCATTGGTTTTAGTTGTGTTTGTTACACTAACCTTTGTCAAAGTCTGTTCCTTCTCTGTTTGGCATCTTGCCTGCACTGAAGTCATAGTTGTTGATGATTAGACAGACTCCTCTCCAGTCCCCTTTCATCTCATACTGCTGGATCTAGCCATCAAAAGATGCAGTGTAAGGCACGTGAATGTGAGGAACGTCAGGCTTGATTTAAGCAGGGGTGTCCAGTATAACACAATATAGTATACGCTAATATACACTCACCTAAAGGATTATTAGGAACACCTGTTCAATTTCTCATTAATGCAATTATCTAATCAACCAATCACATGGCTGTTGCTTCAATGCATTTAGGGGTGTGGTCCTGGTCAAGACAATCTCCTGAACTCCAAACTGAATGTCAGAATGGGAAAGAAAGGTGATTTAAGCAATTTTGAGCGTGGCATGGTTGTTGGTGCCAGACGGGCCGGTCTGAGTATTTCCCAATCTGCTCAGTTACTGGGATTTTCACGCACAACCATTTCTAGGGTTTACAAAGAATGGTGTGAAAAGGGAAAAACATCCAGTATGCGGCAGTCCTGTGGGCGAAAATGCCTTGTTGATGCTAGAGGTCAGAGGAGAATGGGCCGACTGATTCAAGCTGATAGAAGAGCAACTTTGACTGAAATAACCACTCGTTACAACCGAGGTATGCAGCAAAGCATTTGTGAAGCCACAACACGCACAACCTTGAGGCGGATGGACTACAACAGCAGAAGACCCCACCGGGTACCACTCATCTCCACTACAAATAGGAAAAAGAGGCTACAATTTGCACAAGCTCACCAAAATGTTGCCTGGTCGGATGAGTCTCGATTTCTGTTGAGACATTCAGATGGTAGAGTCAGAATCTGGCGTAAACAGAATGAGAACATGGATCCATCATGCCTTGTTACCACTGTGCAGGCTGGTGGTGGTGGTGTAATGGTGTGGGGGATGTTTTCTTGGCACACTTTAGGCCCCTTAGTGCCAATTGGGCATCGTTTAAATGCCACGGCCTTTATGCCCTTTATGACCACCATGTACCCATCCTCTGATGGCTACTTCCAGCAGGATAATGCACCATGTCACAAAGCTCGAATCATTTCAAATTGGTTTCTTGAACATGACAATGAGTTCACTGTACTAAAATGGCCCCCACAGTCACCAGATCTCAACCCAATAGAGCATCTTTGGGATGTGGTGGAACGGGAGCTTCGTGCCCTGGATGTGCATCCCACAAATCTCCATCGACTGCAAGATGCTATCCTATCAATATGGGCCAACATTTCTAAAGAATGCTTTCAGCACCTTGTTGAATCAATGCCACGTAGAATTAAGGCAGTTCTGAAGGCGAAAGGGGGTCAAACACAGTATTAGTATGATGCTCCTAATAATCATTTAGGTGAGTGTAGTTAGCTTCACAGATCATGGCCAAATAGAGCAAAACTAATAAAAGTATTGCGTTTCCCAGAGAAACTTTGCATTCTCTGGCAAAAAGTATTGAGATGCCCAGAGAAGGTTTGATTTCTCGGAAAAAAATTGCGTTCTCTCACAAAAGTATTGTGTTCCCTCAAGAAAATATCAAAATAGAATCAAAATATTCTGAATAGAAAACTGTTCCAAAGAAAGACTTTAATGTGGCTTGATTTAATAAAGATAGCGGTGCCAAAAATATGTTTGCATGTGTTTGATTAAGTTTTACATGTTCTGAACCTAGAATAAAGATCTAATGTGTAAAAGGTCTTACCTCTGGATTTTCAGTCGAGGACAAGTTTGAGCTGAATGCCACATGCTGACTCTGATCTAAGACAAAGACATGAAAATGTTTTTAGTATAGGACAAAAACAGAGATCAAACATGATGTTGTATTGGACATTTACCTCCTCCAGTACCTCCACTAATCTCAGAAGCTCCAGTCAGACTAAGTCTGTCCACCTGGTCCTCCATTGTGTCCTCTGCCAAGATAAACAACGCCAAACAAATAAGCTTTGAGATTGCTGCATTTATAATTTTTGTATATTTAAATTAGCATGAATTCCCATTTCTTGTAAATAATTATTGTTAAGTTTTACATGGAGTTTCTACATTAAAAGCATGTAAAGTAACTTCACCTGATGTCAGCGGTGAGGGCTGTGGAACGAAGAGAGAAAGAGACAAAGTTTTACAGCTAAGTGCTATTTTAACAAGGTGAAACACAAAAGGAGATGCTTAGCATAATGTTTTAATGTTAATGTTAATGTATTTTTTTTTTTTTTTCAGAAAGGATACATTAAAATGATCAAAAGTGTCAGTAAGGACATTTATAATGTTACAAAAGATTTCTATTTCAAATTAATGCTGTTCTTTTGAACTTTCTATTCATCAAATTTCAACATTGATAATAATCATAAATGTTTCTTGATCATCAAATCATCATATTAGAATGATTTCTGAAGGATCATGTGACACTAAAGACTGGAGTAATGATGCTGAACATTCAGCTTTGATCACAGGAATAAAAAACAGTTATTTTAAATGGTATTAACATTTCGCACTATTACTATTTTTACTCTATTTCTGATTCAATTTAATTCCCCTTTTGCGTTCCACAGAAGAAAGATGATATGAGGATGAGTAAAATATGAACATTAATGCAAATTAGGCAAATTAAGTTATACCGGAGCTGGTGTGTATGACATGGAAGAATTAATCCCGGTCTCTTGAGCAATAACCATTTCACCAGCTGCAATAGGACAGAAAACAATGCAATTATTCTAATTCTATAGAATGCAACCATAATAATTACATGATTCACATTGTAGAACATGCATAAAATCAATCAACACATTTTGTAGCAAAACTCTAGTCTACAAGATCAAAAATCACCTCAGACCCCAGAGGGTTAATCTCCTAGCAGTTTTGATTTACAGTATTTTAACTTATTTTACATATAAGAGAGGCAAATTAATAAATCATAGACATCTATTTCACGCAGCACATCATTAAATAATAAAACAGTCACACTCACAACTCTCTGTTTTGTATTGAACAATTCTTTTTTCTAATCCGGGATGGATCTTGGCTATAATTTCCTGCAGAACGTCCAAATTATCTTCACCCAAAAGGTCTTCCTTCTCCATCTCCAAAAACAACTGCAGCAGCGTCTAAAAGACATGCAGAAATGTGACGTCAGACTAAAAGACATGTGTTTAAAGCAGGTTTAGTCAAACACAACATGCAGAAATGTGACGTCAGAGAACTGATGGCGTCTCTCACCATGTCCTTCTCCAGTTTTTTGCGCGGTAGTGTTTTGATTAGTAGGAATTTAATGTTTTTCAGGTCCTGATCACAGATGGACTCTGACACCTCGTACAACAACTGTCTGAAATGCAGAAAAATAATCATTATTACAAAGTTACTTTTTATAGTTCCTTGTCAAATAGTCACCGCAAAAAAAAAAGTTTACGTCAAACACAACTAGATGAGTTAAGTTTGATGACAAACTTTGATGTTAACTCGACAAAGCCTTGAATGTTTAAAAAACATTTCTAGCCTGTTGTTAGCGTGTTTTACATTGCTAGGACAATTTAGCACTTTGATAGCATGATTTAACACAGTGCTAGCATGCTTTAGAAGATTGTAAAAAAAAAATGTTGCTAACATGATTTAGTACTTAGAACATTTAACATGACTTAGCACATTGCTAGCATGATTTAGTCCTTTGCTAAGAATATTACTAGCATGATTTAACACATTTCTGGCATGTTTTAGCATGTTGCTAGCATGATTTAATAATCGCTAGCATGTTTCTAGATAGATAGAGGGTGAATGTAGGTTAAATACACAGTCAGAGCAAATGTTTGAAAGTTTTGAACCCCTCAATCACAGTCTGTGGGATCTTTCGTAGTTTTGATCACTCGGTTTACGAAAAGTGTGATCAGTTAGAAAAGATATAGCAACCCGAGTCAGAACAGTAGTCTGACCCAAGTTCAGTGGTCATAGCTAGAACGGTTTGCTGCATTCATATTAGAAATTTTGGTCTGAGATGAAGAAGCAGCTTAAATAACAGGGGTTTTAGTAGATATTTGCCTGGTCATTCCTGAATGCGAGACCTGAACACACACCCTGTCAACAAACACGTCTCTATAGACCTTATTCACAGCAGCGCAATCTTTGATTTTTAATGTGAATGATAGCGAGACTGTGAGGGACAAACATACATCTGTACTTTTATTCGTAGAAACACTGCAAAAATATCTTTCAATGTAGGAGATTTATACAGATTTTTATAGTATTGAAAACACGGTATATGTCTATCATGCACCGCAAAAAATGCTATTCTTTCTTAGTATTTTTGTGTTGTTTCCAGACCAAATATCTAAAAATTCTTAAATCAAGAAGCATTTACTAGAGAATGACACAAGAAACTCTATTTTGTTTTCAGATAAACAGAAAGTCATTTAAGTAATTTTTGCTTAAAACAAGCAAAATTATCTGCCAATGGGGTAAGAAAAAAAATCTGAATTCGAATGGAAAATAAGAAAAAAAATCTTAATTTAAATGGAAAACAAGATTATTTTTTTTACCCCATTGGCAGATAATTTTGCTTAATTTAAAACTTAATTTTTTTTTTTTAAATGATCAGAAAACAAGATATAATTTCTTATGTCATTTTACTTCTCTAGTAAACGCTTCTTGATGTAAGAATTTTTAGATATTTGGACTGGGAAAAAAACAAAAATACTAATTAAGAAAGCATTTTTTGCAGTGTGGCGCTGCTCTGAATAAGGTCTATCACGAACAGCTGTGTGCTCACCTGTACGGGGAGATACGCTGAGGAAATGTTGTGAAGTCAGTTTGCGTGAAAGCATCAAAGTGCAGATTGCGGATCAGGCTCTTCTTTTTCATGATCCTGAGCAGCTCCAGAAGCAGCGATGGATCCTCCGACGACAGCAGGTCCCGCTTCTCCAGAAGAAGGAAGAGTTCTGTGCCTGAGCTCACAGCGCTGAGGTCTTTAGCAGCGATGAGATCTGAGCACAGGAACACCATGTCCTGCAGCTCATCGGCAGTGAGAGAGTCCTGAACTCGTAACAGCTCCTGCTGAAACTCCATCTCCTGCTCACAGAAACAAGCTCTGCTGTGGGACAGTGCTGCTGGTGTTTGCGTAAACCATTTAAAGTCACCAAAGAGAAACGTTACACAGGAAAAAATGCTTTTCTTACTAAGTATTTTTGTGTTGTTTCCAGTGCAAGTGTCTAAAAATAAGATGCATTTACTAAAGTAGTAAAATGCCATACGATATTATGTCTTGTTTTCTGGAGGAAAAAAAAATCTAAATTAAGTGAGATTTTGATTAAAACAAGCAAAATGATCTGCCAATGGGGTAAGAAAAATAATATTAATTCAAACAGAAACAAGATTATTTTTCTTACCCCATTGGCAGATAACTTTGCTTGTTTTAAGCAAAATCTCACTTAATTTAGATTTTTTTTCCCTCTTTTTAACAAATCAAAAAGAGGTGGAGGTATGAAACGAGTGAGGGAGGTTGAATATAATATGGGCAGAGGCATTTTGATTTTGCTGTAGTGGTGTGAAGGCGTAGCAGGGAAGGCCAAGAGCAGTGAGTTGCAGTTATCACGGCAAGTGAAGATGAGGGCAGGAACCAGGAGTTTAGTGGCAGAGAAAGAGATGGAGGGGCGTATTTTGCCGATGTTGAATAGGTGGAATCGACAGGTGTGTGTAGTGGCCGAGATATGATCAGCAAGGGAAAGGGCAGCGCCAAAGATGACGCCGAGGTTGCGAGCAGAGTTAACCGGAATGAGGGACAGGGGAGGGAATGAGATGGTAGGGGTGAGGGGGGGAAGAAGGATTTCGGTTTTTAATGGGTTGATCAGGAGGTAGGCCTATTGGCGAGCCATCCAAGATTGGATTGCAGTCAAACAAGCAGTTATACGGGCAGAAAGGTCAGGGGTGAATGAAGGGAAGGCAAAGGAAATCTGGGTGTCGTCAGCAAAGAAATGGTGGGGGAAATTAAATGATGAAATTAGAGCTACAAGAGGTGAGGTGTACAGAGAGAATAACAAGGGTCCGAGGACAGAGCCCTGGGGAACACCAATACCCCTTTCACACAGCACTTTGAACCCGGGAAATTGCCGGCAAATTGCCAGAGTGCCTTCTGTGTGAATGCAAAGACGACCCAGGATTGATGCCGGGATCGATGCCAGGTTGGGGACCTATTGCCGTGTTCAGTCCCGGAAAGCGCGCTGTGTGAACAAAACCCGTAATAATGCTGTGTCGTAGTGATGATGCTGAAGCCGGGATCGTTCTCCAGCTGTGAAACGGTACGTAATGCGCAAGTTTATGATCGAATCAGAGAAAAAAATGCACAAGCGTGGTTTATCGAGAGAGAAATTGCAGCTCATAAGCAAACTTAAGACGCCGCTGAGACATTACAAGTTACATCGATGTCACGTGTCTTTACAGGATTTTTACGGGTTGTGTGTGAACGCACTCTCTGATTCCGGAAAATCACTGGCAGAGTGAATGAACCAAAATCAAACGAACCCGGGTCAAATCCCGGGTCACTTTATCCGTGTATTTTCCGGAATCTCTGTGTGAAAGGGGCTCAACAGTCAGAGGGGAAGGGCGAGAAGTGAAGCTGTTGAAAGCAACAGCAGAGGTGCGGGAAGATAGGTATGAGTGCAGCCAGCGTAGGGCTGTTCCAGAAATGCCGAGGTTGGAAAGGGTGGAGAGGAGAATGAGATGATCGACTGTGTCAAAGGCAGAGGAGAGATCAAGGAGAATGAGAACTGAAGAGAGGCCAGCATGAGAGGAGTTGGGCAGATGATTCTGGACCGTGAGGAGAGCAGTCTCCGTGGAGTGGGAAGGATGGAAACCAGATTGGAATCGAGGGTAGAGGGAGTTGACGGATATGTATTGTGATAGGCGTTCGTGAACTAGACGCTCAAGGATATAGAACTGGCAAGGAGTCTGGCTCGATCTGAAGCCATGGTCTCATTCTTCATGACATGGACATCAAACGCCTGCTCTTAGCTGATGAGCTGGGGTCTCATTTATAAACCTGGCCACAAAGGTTGTGATCTATTAAAAACAAATTTGACGGGAGAATGTGCGCACCTGTAAGTCAACTCTGGAGACACTGATGGTGAACTGAGGGACTGGCAGCAGATGAAGGAAAACCACTTTAAATCCTCATTATGAGTCATAATCATAAATACAATGTATGTTCATAATAACAGTTTAAATAAATAAAAGAATTATTTAAACTATGTTTTATCTGTTATACACATTTAGATTAAATATGCCATTCTCATTAATGGAGATAAGCACTTAAATTACATTACATGAAGTCACAATACAATACAATACAATATTATATGAAGTCATTACTGAGAAGTTACAAAAAAAGTATATTCTAATAAATAGATTTGTAGTGGATGCGATGCTTTTGAACACTTTTCCATGTGGCATGCTGTGTTTTAATGTTTTAACTATACAAAGAGGATTGCTTAGCGCATGATAATAGCAGAACATGGTTCTCATGGTCTGAGAAAATATTTTCACTCAAATAATGATCAATAATGCACAATAAGGCATATCTGTTTCCATTAAAAATAGAGTAATATAATTAAAAATACTATTTGGCCAGTGGAAAAGATTGAGAAAAACTTTTTCTGAAATGTATTTTACACTATTTGATTTATTTATTAAAAAACAAGGCAAGGATAGGCTACTAAATAATTTTTTGCAATGTAGTGTGACGGCATATCCGTATCTCATATTTCCCTAATGTCTTGTACCGTTAAACATGGAGCATCACGTGGATGAATATGCATATGCAGATGAGGATATGCATAATAAAACAAGTAAGCTCCATAAATGGTTATTTCGGGGTGGAGACGCATGTACACACAATCTTCTGCTGACTGGGATTATAAAAAGAATTATACAAGCTTTTATAAATCGTAATATTTTTGGGCTTACGCCATTTTTGGCTTTTGGGCGCACGTACCCTTTTAGTAAGGATCCTACGCACAGTTTTATAAATGAGACCCCTGGTTCTGCCTCAATAAAACTACATCCATGACCATCCTGAGAACATCCAGATCCAGGGAATACAGAGCATATTCACATGAGCAACTAACCTCAAAACTCATTCATAACACTACACTTAAAAAATAATAATTTGGGATTAAAGTGTAGAGAATATAAATTAATTAGATTTTATTTAAAAATTTACATTTTAACATAACAATAGGATATAATGCGACATTTAGTTTTGGTTTATTACAGATTATTGACCCTTAGTTGTAAAAAGTTGCTTGACTGATTTTAAAATGTCCTAAGTGTTTGGAGTGATAACCTTGAGTTATTGGTACCATCAGATTTGTCTTAAGGGCCTCAGGGTGGTATTGGTCCTTGAAACAAGAACTAATCTCTAGACATTATACACATTTCAAGGTAAACATGTACACATTTTGTAGGCAAATGTTTTTCAAATGTTTTGGACTTCTCTTAATTTTCTTTATGTGGGCGAGAATGAGTGAGAAAGTGCAATTTATTTTTTACTTCTTTTTTTTTAATATTCCAAACAGTGGTGAAGCTCAAATACTGGAAGCCAGTATGCCAGTATTCTTCATGCACAAACGTTTTACTGGGGTTGAGGATTAATAATTTGGCAGTGATTTGGGCATTTAATCCTCTTTTCAATATTATATCAGTTTTAAGAGGAATAATAATAATAGTCATTGTATACAATAACATTGTATGTAATTTCCCAAAATGTAGTTTTTTGTACAGTACAATACTACCAAACTTATCAGATTTACTCAAATTACATTATAAATGCTAAATATACATACATTTACATCATTATACCACTTACTGGGAAACTCAAACAAAGCAACAAAGTACAATCAAATACAGCATTGTCTGACCACTAAAAAGACTAAACCGTTCACCATTGCAGACTACACTGTGACAGATAAAGAATAATAAACCTGAAAACAAGAGACAAACTCTGCTGACACAATAAAAACTCACACAGGAAAATGTGGCCGTCACAGGAAGAAAGGTCTACACTGCAATCACAACAAACCTGTGTTGTAGCTGCACAAATACACAGAAATACAAGAAAATACCACACACACAATAACTGCTCTTCTTATTAGGTGAATGCAAGAATATGGGTCACTCTTTTTTTTTATTTGTAGTATTTCCATTTTTCTTTAGGTGAAACTTCTTCCTCTTTTACACTGTATTCTGTCTATTCTTTCTATGTGCAAGTCAGCTGTAAATGCTGTGAGGAAATATGAATGTATAGTAGGAGTATTTATCATGCTAATAAAGCACAAAATCTTAAACAAGTGTAAGTGAATGTTTGATTATTCCCTCAGCTCATCCTGATGGTTTGCTCACGCTTTAGTTCCTGGTAGGAAAAGTAATTTGTTACTGGAAATGCTACACTTCTTTGAAGCTGAACTACTGACATGCTACTGAAGAAATGTAGTTTTGCAACTTTGTTCGTTACTGTTAGTCACTCTGACTCACAGTTGTGTGTGTCACACATCGCCTGTGTCTATAGGTTAGATAAGGTAGAGCAGACATGGGAAGATGGGGGACGATTCCCCCTGAAGAACAATGTGCATTTACTTTAAAACTGTAACATATTTAGATATAAGTTTAGCATGTGCAGGATGATGATGCATCAGCCAATGTGTTATAGGAAATAAATAGAAACATTTGCTAATTTAGTTGTTATAGAACAAAACGTAAAGTTATTAAAAGAGGCCATCTTACCCCACAACTGAGGTAAACTTTTACAGAATGTATAAATGATTGGATATAATTCTTATTAATATATATATATATATATATATATATATATATATATATATATATATATATATATATATTAATGTGTCATTAATGTAAAATATCAAATCAACTATTCTTTTTAAAATTGAATTTTGACAATTTATTTAGTTGATAATAATTGAATAACCGATGACAGGCAAAGCAGAATCCCAGTAGAAGAGATTCATCTGAAAGGTACAATTATTCTGTAGCTTATATGCGTATGAATACATATTTAACTGCCCATGTTTTAACTGAAGATATGTCATATTAGCAACACTATGAATGCAAATTGAATGATTTCACTTAACCTATAGGCCTAGGTATTAATGAAAACAAAGATGTCTAAAATGGAAATACTGAATAATAACCATATTAAAGGGGTCATGAACTGGATTGTTTTATTATTTTATAATGTTGCCTGGGGTGCCCTTATAATGTTAGTATGATTTTTACATCAAACATTGTCATAATTTATAAATAAAAGCCATTTTTCCAAGCCTGATTTCAGCTTCAGATTTGAACGCTCTGTTTTAAGGGGCGTGTCTGCTGTGAGACTGCAGTGTAAACGCCCACTGCTGTGATTGGCTGACATGCTTGCATATGAAATAGCTAGTATTACATGAACTCTCTCGAAAACTTTTACTACGTTTTTACTATTACAGCTATCGAGATTAACAAATCGTGAAAAGTATCGTTTAAAGCATTATATTTAAATCTATTCCATCACATGAAAGGTTGCAGCATGATGAGCACTGACTGAGCAGATGACAGACAGTCTGTTGATCGCGTGAATAAAGATCTTATCATTGCAACGCAATTTTTGCACTCTCACAAATGCTTACACCAAATCACAATGCAAACACGATGTGAATACACAGTAAGAGCTTCGTTGTGTAGTGTAACAGTGTCATTATTTCATCACGAGTTTGGTAAGTGTCCAGATAAGCTCTCGCGGCTCGCGCTGTGCTGTTTGATTGACAGCTTGGGCGATTGGAAAGGGATCGTTCTTTGATCGCTTTCTGTATATAATTTAATAACAGTTTAAAAAATATTATTTTCATAATACTACGAGAAATTATGTGAAGTTGATCGTTTAGTCACTGATGCAAAACAGTATTGAACGATTTTAAGAGAAAGATATCTGAACTTGAATAATTACACATCAGAAATCACTGATCGCAGATCAGGCATTAGAATACACATGGTTACTTACATGTTGCTGGCAGATCCGTCGGGAAATTGTGATTGACTGATTTAATAAAGTTTAACCATGCTGGAATCCGAAGGAAGCTTATGCAGACTGTCTTCTTCCACAAACAGGCACTGCACAATATTTAGTAAACAGCATGTTTATTGCTTGGAAGTAGCTCGATCCGGTTTTGCAATCATCATGTCGTCCTATGTTATTTAGCATGTTTGGGCGAATCTGTGGGCGGGGCTAAACAGGCCGTGTTGAAGTAGGCGTTGATCTTCTTTTGTGGAGGCGGTGTTTTATCCTCTTTGACGTCATAGTTCCCCACTTTGAAAAACTAGTCGTTTGCTGAGCCTGATGTCTATAAAAGCTTTTATTGGACTAACAAGGTAGTTTTCAGTTCTGAAACTTACAGGATATTATTATAGTAATATGATCTCTTATATGTCAAAAGCTCAAGGAAAATTTGATTTCTCAGTTCATCACCCCTTTAATTACAATAATTATTCAATTTTCAACTTCCCACACCTTACCCTATAAAATAAATATAAAATAGTTTAAAGTAATATGCCTTTACTGAACCAGTCACTAGAATCACTCATAAGTCAGGTTGGGGAATAAAAGGGGATGTTGTTCGGTAACAAAAAATTAGTTGGCATGAAACGGAAGTTGTCTTTTCTTTTCTATTGTGATGTTTGTCGAAGTGAAACCATACTGTCTATGAGTGAAACGGCTTCTCAGATGAGAAAGAAAAGTGGGTCAGGACTTGATTTTGTTGATTTTAGGTGTGGTTGTAACCAATCGACCGGAAGGTGAAACAGATGTTTCAGATACATTTTCATTCAATACTTTATGTACTGCTTAATACAGCGTCTGTTTGTACAAGAATAAAGTGATAAACATAACATAAGCCTACAGTATTTAAATGTAGGAGTCTATGTTTTTAATCAGTTTTATTTAAATAAACATGTCAACATTGCGATTCGTGACTACATGATAAGAGGTTTTACTGTTATAAAAATACAGATTTGTTAGATTCGCAGTGCTGCATAAAGTTGAACATACTACTGGGCGTAAAGCGTATTGTCCTTCGAGAATTTGTTGCTGATCTCACGTCACGTGAGTGACAGGTTGCTTTCGCGCCGGAAAAAAACGTCATCAAACAAGAGTTGAGATTTCATGGTGACTTTAAGTTCAATAAATCAATACATCACTCATAACACACACACACACAAAATGTTGCCGCTTACTGGCACATAGTTTCTACCCATGAATCAATCTTTTTGGTGAATAGATTCAAAAGAATATATTCAATACTCAGTAAAAAAATAGTAGGCTAACAATAATAAAACACATTATGCTGCGCAGTTTAGAAAAACAATAACAATATCGATCGTGTAAGAGAGCAAAACTCATCTCGTGACTGCGAGGCGTCATGTCAGAAAAGTGATCAATAAGTTACGGTCCAGTCCTGTTCTTACCTTCAGTGAAGTCGACATAGTGTTCACGGTGAAGATGTCAAGGCTCTGTCACGAATATTAATTTGTTACATTAATTTCTACACTACAGATCGAAAGTAGTTTGTGGACACGCCTCTTATGAACTTCCTTCATTTTTATAAGACAGCCCAGAATGCTAGTTTAGTTAGGCTATGCCGGGTTAGTTTTGTTTTCGATATTCCTCCTCACACATAGAGACAAACGGCAAAGGATCATCTCTCCAAAATAGTATTACTGGTGTAAAACGTGGAAGGCTGATAATATTCCTCAAGCTTAATTCTACAATGAAGGTAGGGATGGGAAAATTAAGCCATCACTGAGGCTTTCCCCTGACTGTTCCGGGAAAAGATTCAAAGCTTCGAGGGTGTCGAGAACAGCGCTGAGAACAGCGCCACCTGGAGCTTATTTAAAATAAAGCAGCCAGAAGCCTGTGTTAGAAGCTCTGGCAGATGAAGCCACAACACACTCCATAGTTTAAACGTTATGTGTACAAATAAAAACCTTACATGTTTGTGTTTGATTTGTTCATTAAATAAATTGTTTTACCCATTAAAGTGTGACAATTAAAATATAAAATGAGCTTATATGATTCAATAAGATCTAGGCCCTCTCTCTCTCTCTCTCTCTCTCTCTCTCTCTCTCTCTCTCTCTCTCTCTCTCCACACACACACACACACACACACACACACACACAGACAATGAATAAGGACATTGTCTGATAGGATCATCTGTTATTAAATGTGCTTAGATGACACTTGTTACTGATAGTGCTTAATCAACTGTAGGAATGACAGAAAGTTGATAAAGTTTTTAATTATTTTTATTATTTTTGGCTGTTGCCATTGCTCTAAATACAAACCCTTCACCAAACACCAACACCCTATCCCCTCTCCCCTAATCCCTCCCTAAACCCAAATGCCAACACCAAATTATCTAAAATCACCAAAAAGTGCAAAGATTTTACAAAAACAAAAAGACACAACAACAAAAAATACTATTATTAAAAATAATAAAAATTTTGCTTATTTAAATGTAATATATTGATTAACTTTCAAAGTACAGCACTCTCCTCACAAAGCCATCAACCAGACTGAGGCAACAATGACTCGTTGTTAAATAGGATCTGGAGTTCGAGCCCTCTGAGACCCAAAGCGAAACGCGCACGTGACTGGAGAGAAAGTGAGGCTTCGTTTGTCATCGATCACGTGACTCTAGTAAACCAATACACACCCTGATACGGGGCTTCAATAGAAATTGTTTCGCTTGTGTGATACGCGCATCGAAGCTTCAATGTCATATGTAACATCACTAGTTAAAGGAACACTCCACCGTTTTTTTAAATAGGGCTTATTCACCTTCTTTCCTACATTTAGATACATGGGCAAATGCATTTTTTTCTCAGTGCATGGATTGTTTTAGTTTAACAGGGTCGGCGCCATGGTCGGCGCTATAGCTTAGCTTAGCTTAGCTTAATGAATGGAATCCTTTGTTGCCAGTTAGCATGTCCTGAGTAAAAGTGATCCAAAAAAACCCCCTACCTAATTACTTCTTGTGTCCTGCATATTCACACCGAGTACAAATAGCGATGCAGATTAACACTAGGCGATTAGGCAGATATTGACTTGGGACTATATTAGGGGGAAGCACAGGCGAAGCACTGCTACTTGGGCGCAGAGATATCACGCAACCATGACTTCCGTCAACATACCGGCGTGAATAGTAGCTGGCTATCAAATCTCAACTGCTTGATTCCATCTGCATTATGAGACTAAAAGGAAATAAGATATATTAAACAATAACATTATGATTTTCTGTAAAGCTGCCTTGAAACAATGTATATTGTGAACAGCGCTATATAAATAAATTTAGGCTAACCTGACTTGACTAACGTTACACCAAAAGATTTGGAAGCTCCTATAATGACATTAATCTAGAGGCAAAAATCATCTTATTCATTTGTAATACACAGTATCAGTGTACTCTTGCTAAATAATTTATTTTGTAAACTGAATATAAATATAAAATATTTCATTGTATTGCCTTTCTTTTTTATTATTTTTTTCCGGGAAATTTGAGTCAGATGTTGTTACTCGTTTTCTTAAAAACTCAAATAATTTCATCAAAATATCACCATGAAAGTTTCCAGTGAAAATCTCACTTTCATGATGCATCCGATAATGTAGAATTATATAATTTTGAGTCTTTCTGAATCTTTCCGAATCACCTGAATCAGCTTCCTGTCTGGCAATGTAGACGATCTCAGCTGAGGTATAGGGTCTTATCTAGCGAAACGATCTGTCTACTGGAATTTACTGGAATTTAGTGAATAATCCAGTCAGAGTCAGAGAAGAGTTTGTTCTGCAATAAACACTCTTTAAAGCTTCAAAGATCAGATCAGCTTAGATGTGAAAGCCTTTGAATATTGTATTATAGCGGGGGCTTGGAGTCAAAAAGGAATGAAAAACAATTCCTTTAAACAAAAGCAACTGAATAATTGTCATTTTGTTTTTCATTGTACATCAGCCAAAATTGATGTCCGGCCTTGAATTGATGTTCAAATATTATTTAAAATTTGTTAAAGATTTTGTAAGCTTATTCAGTATTCAGTGTTTTTCTCTGTTTTCTTATTTCTCTCTCTCTCTCATAGTAAAATAAAACGTGTAGCTGTAGCGAACAAAAAGTGATTGCTTGGTGTGTTTTGTTTCAGGAGACAATATGGAGTCACTGAATACGATATGGAGTCACTGAGTTACGATATGGAGTCACTGAGTTACGATATGGAGTCACTGAGGTCACCGAATGACCTCATTTCCTTCGGGCTGAGTTTACATTGCCAGACAGGAAGCTGATTCAGGTGATTCAGAAAGATTCAGAAAGACTCAAAATGATATAATTCCTACATTATCGGATGCATCATGAAAGTGAGATTTTCACTGGAAACTTTCATGGTGATATTTTGATGAAATTATTTGAGTTTTTAAGAAAACGAGTAACAACATCTGACTCAAATTTCCCGGAAAAAAAAAGAGAAAAGAAAGGCAATACAATGAAATATTTTATATTTATATTCAGTTTACAAAATAAATTATTTAGCAAGAGTACACTGATACTGTGTATTACAAATGAATAAGATGATTTTTGCCTCTAGATTAATGTCATTATAGGAGCTTCCAAATCTTTTGGTGTAACGTTAGTCAAGTCAGGTTAGCCTAAATTTATTTATATAGCGCTGTTCACAATATACATTGTTTCAAGGCAGCTTTACAGAAAATCATAATGTTATTGTTTATAATATCTTATTTCCTTTTAGTCTCATAATGCAGATTGAATCAAGCAGTTGAGATTTGATAAAAATGGCCAGCTACTATTCACGCCGGTATGTTGACGGAAGTCATGGTTGCGTGATATTTCTGCGCCCAAGTAGCAGTGCTTCGCCTGTGCTTCCCCCTAATATAGTGCCAAGTCAATATCTGCCTAGGAAATCGCCTAGTGTTAATCTGCATCGCTATTTGTACTCGTTGTGAATACGCAGGCCACAAGAAGTAATTAGGTGGGGTTTTTTTAATCACTTTTACTCAGGACATGCTAACTGGCAACAAAGGATTTCATTCATTAAGCTAAGCTAAGCTAGCGCCGACCCTGTCAAACTAAAACAATGCATGCACTGAGACAAAAATGCATTTGCCCACCTATCTAAATGTAGATAGGTTTATAATCTACATTATCTCTTCATTCCCACAAACTATCAAAGGCACCATCTTACAGCACTTTTGCAAATGCTTTCTCAAATTCTCATCCTGAAATGCTGCACCTCCGAATCAATCACACAGTGCTCAAAGCTCCTCGATGTCCGATTTGTTTGAGTGAATCGGTTCGTTTTAAACGGCACTCCTCCGTTCTCATTTGTAGCAGAGAATGTCTAATAAGGCGAGAAGTTCACTCTCAGTAAACTTCCGGCTTCTGAACTGGTTGCAGTTCCACTCTGATTCCATATGAGGGCGCTCACAGGACGAGTGCAGAATGAATGGAGGTCTATGGCGGTATACCCCTCAAAATCCACTTTCACAGGATATAATTTTTTGTCTAGTAATTTGAATGTTGTATTCGAAAGGAGATGCAAAGAAATTACACATTGCTGGGTGTTATATTTTTTAGAGTCACTTATTTGCTTTAAAAAGTCTTTTAAAGTGTCAATGATGTCATACACATCGTACGACCAGAGATACTGCTTTACGGCAACCCTTCAGTCACTCTGGTGCTTTCGCGCTCTGCACTTTCTTTTCTCTCGAGGCATCGACAACACAGCTGACAGGTAAACACACAACACAGCTGACACAGGTAAACACACGTGCTAGAAGAGTTTTTGTTTTGTTTGTTTCTGGCCCCGCTTCAGATGCCACGATGCCATCAAGTGGTATCTCTGGTCGTAATCAGTCCTTCACTGACCAATCAGCGTTCATTAGCAGAATGCTAGCGTGTTATGGGCAACAACAACTCAACCTGTAAGAAATCAAAAGGGCATAAGTACTCGTTCATTCAACTTTCGACCTATAACCCATGTTGAACTTACATGAAAAACCTACAATCAAATCTGAGATTTCTCAACGGCAATCGGGTGAAAGAGACAAATTTAGCCGTCTAGCTCCATAGACTCCCATTCATTTTGCACTCATGGCGATCGCCCCCAGTGGAACTCTGGTGGAACTACAACCAAAATTCGGTACAATAGGACTTAATAGGGAGTGGGCAGGCTCTCCGTAGACGGGCTCTGTTTGTAGCTTTGGAAAATCTGATTTATTCTAACTAATCAGTTCATCTAAACGATTCTCTGTCTCATATGTAGCTTTGGAAAGTCTGATTCATTCTAGTAAATCGTTCTTAATGAACAGATTCAACAGATTCGAGTCCCATATTGCATTTCAGGTCTTTTTTTCAGACTATTTAGTTCATAATGTCTAATTAAATATTCTATTAATAAGCTATTATTATTAATATCTAGCATAGCCTAAATCTGTTGTTTAAGCAAGCCTATACCAAAAAAGTGTTTAAAAGAGATTCAAATTATTGGATAGCCTATAGAATAATACTTGCAAGTATTATCCACAGACAAAAGTTTATATTTCAGATATAATCACTGATGTCAACGGGAGCGATCAAAATGGAGCAGGCCTAAATCATTTTAAGTAAATCATTTGGACACTTCAAATAGCCTATTGTATTAATTACATTGTTACACCAGTAGATGGCGACAAGTGACTGATACAAATGTATTTTGATTTAATAGTTTATTAAAGAGATTCGCTCAAAAACGCTCATTCGTCAAGTATATTAGACAAAAAATAGAGGTCTACCCTAATTCACCAAGGTCCACTCACTTGGAGATTTCTGGCCTCACCACTGAGGACTCAATGCTATGGATATTTTTCTACTGGCCCCGTCGGGCCAGTGGTTAAATTTTTACTTGCCCTGCCAAAATTTTCACTGGCCCCACAAAAAAAAGAATGAAGTAAAAGAAAAGAAAATGGGCCTATAAATGTATAGGTTTCGTTATTTTTGATACATGTAACCATAAAAATAAGGTTATGACACCAAAAGCTACTAGATTAACTCATTTAAACAGAAGGCTACGTAATAAAATAGGAACAATTAATCAAATTACGAGCAATAGCACAAATAAATACAATAGATCAAACATATTAATGAAATAAACTGTTTTTTCCCCAGGTTTTTCATGTAGGCTATAGAGCTGATAAGTCCCGCCCCTTCCGTAAAACCCCACTGGACCTCTAGGTTGAAAAATCGTCAATGCAAGTGAATGGGAGAAAATAATTATTTTCTGATCCCGTTTGAATTGTGCCATGAATGTGAACATATGTTGTCTGTGAATTTTTTATATAATTTTTCATGTTACAAGTTTGACAGTATATTGTATGATTCTTCGGCTAGCAGTTGTGGAAAAGACATAACGAGAAAGACTACATGTCGCCTATGTGACGTCACCCCATAACACATTTTCCCTCCACTTGTCAAATCACAGTGCTAATGCTGCGATAATATATGGAGACAGATCGAGATGCCTGTGTGTTTTGTACCCAAATGTCACCATTCAAACCAAATGGGCTGATTCCCGTCGAAAGCAGCGAAGAGTTGTAGTTCACAAAGTGCTCTCACACAAAGTCTAACCGTATCAAACTTCTACCCGCTAAATTGTAGCATTCTTCACATGAAAAATTATATAAAAAATTCACAGACCACATATGTTCACATTCATGGCAAAATTCAAACTGGACCAGAAAATAATTATTTTCTCACATTCACTTGCATTGACGATTTTTCAACCTATGGTCCAGTGGGGTTAGCGGAAGGGGCGGGACTTACCAGCTCTATATCTGTAATCAAGAGATTTTTAGGCTTACAGATATTGAAATCTAATATATAACTATATAGTACTGTAGATCAACTTTTATTAAAGGGGACATATCATGCTAAATCCACTTTTTTAGCCCTTAAATGCATTTTGTTGTATATTTGGAGTGTTTAGAAGTACAGAAAAGTTGAACTTATTCTCTTCAGGTGCTTCGTTGATATCTTTATATTCTGTTTTGGCCTTATTGTTCAACCTGTTCTGATTTTTCTGTTTTCTATGACGTTTTGTGAACTATTACGCCACAGTATTTGCAGCGGAACTGCCAAATAAGGACACCGACTACTGGCTCAACACTTCGAGCAATCGGACATTTTCATTTCTCGCTGCAATTTTGTAGTCCAAGCTCAAAGATTCAGAAGTTACGAGAGGGTAAGTTAAAATGTTCGGTTGTTGGATGTAGTAACCCACACGCTTCATTACACCGTCTAATGTAGATGAACTGCCGCGCTTGTGTCAGGACGCATGTTTAACTGAAAGAACGAGCAGAGAGAGACCCGGTCGCGCGCGCGCTCACTCTCTCTCTTCAGAGAGGCGAAAGTGTAAACAAGACTTCACCGTCTCCAAACTAGACGCTGTCTTGCTCTCTCTCCCTCGCACATATTAAATCAAAATAAATCGACACGGTGGTAAAAGGTCGGAAGACCAAAGTTTCATGTGTAAATACAGTACCATTGCGATACATCCATATGAAGACGTTGTTCTGCAGGTTTGTCGTCTTCATTTTCATCTCGCTCCGGCTCCGACTCTGGCTCGAACATGTAAGGCTGGCTGGACAAGTCTTCCGTTGTTGACATTTTGTTAATAACGTGTGAATAAAACGTTTATGTGCCGCTAGATAATCGTATCTCTGCTATCAAACTACAAAAATGGCCGAACGGGGTGGAGTTGAACCTCTGCATCCTGGAGAGGGGGCGGGGTATGAAGTGTCTCAATTGTATTTAAAGAGCACCAAAACGAGTTGCTCTCAGACGCACATCAGAAAAGGGGTAAAAAAGGGGCCTGTGGAGCTATAATAATGAGGAATTCAGACCCAAGCATTGCAGTTCCGCTTTATATAGACTACAAATGTATGATTTATATGTAAAAAGGAACGATTTAAAAGCATGATATGTCTCCTTTAAAGTTAATCAGTGAAGAGCAGTTAAAACGTTAAAAACTTTTATTTGAAATTATTTAAAAAATAAAGATACTTTAAATGTGAAATTAAACCCGCCAGGAGGTGGCAGCAATTGACTATTAATGAGTGAGTCAATAGGCTTGTTTGAGATGCGCCCAGGGAGGTAATCCAGCATCTGGAAAGCGTACCATCCCCGGGGGCCGCCATTGGCTAACAAGCCATCACCTGCTGTTAGCATTCCATTGACTCCCATTCATTTTGGCGTCACTTTGACAGGGAATAACTTTACATCTGAGGCATTTAAAGACTCTATTTGTCCATTATTTATTTCTAAAGAAACATGACAATGAATAAAAGGCTCCATTACCATTATCTTACGTTATGGCCCCGTAGAAGCCGTTTTTGTAAAAATAGGCTGACGATTGCGTCATAACCACGCGACTCTCTGTAAATTACCATAGAGACAGGAAGAGAAGCTCGCAGTCAATCGGGGGGACGTGGAGGCAAAAAGTCCGATAAAGTCAAGGGAGAAGCCCATAGAGAGTCATAAAGTTGCTCCTGCTCCTAGCTCATGGACAGCTCCTACTCACGCTCTCCGTCTCTGCAAGATTCGGAAGGGAATGATTCAGATTTCAGACAAGTTGCTCACGTCACATCTACGTCGTCAAGCTCAGTTTGAGTCTGCGCAGTACGCTCAGCCATCAGGAAGTGAGTGCTTCTAATTTGCTTCACTTTTCTCCATTGAAATCTATGGGGTCGCTGTGTCCATTTCTTTTACTGTCTATGGATGTGCCTAGCCTCGCCTGAAATGTAGTCGAGAGTAGGTGGCTACAGTGAGAGGAGGAGTGAAAAACAAAGCAGGCAAGCCGGACAGTTCTCTCTTCTCGCAGTGGATCTGACACCTACAAGATCAAAGATGGATATCGCGGGATTCACGCTTGTGCACAGTGTTGCTAATAAACTGGATGTAATTGAAGTTCTGTTGCTTTTATATGAAAATATGAACAAGACACCCAAAGTACTTATTTAATTCCATTCCAAATACATGTTTATCAATCGTTTTTTTTCTTTAATACAGACATACAGTATGTGTTTTTTATGTTTTTATAAAAATTAAATTGCATAACCCAAAGAGATCGCACTGTCAGATAGTTTGGGAATATTCACACATAACATATACACATACCTGTAAAACATGTTATCAGAGTTTTAAAATCAAACATTTTAAAAGAGAACAATACATCACGGTTGTTTAAACCAATGAGCATTAAGCTGTGTCGTCAGCAAGTCGTTTACCAGTTTCCCATCGTGCTTTTGCTCAGCGCAGTCAGTGGAGAGCAACTGCGCCCGACTGCAGAATTCGACACGTCCGCCTTGCGCTTGCGAGAGATTTTTGATATATACGTCAGCATGACATCAGAGCAAGGCGGACCGCACTCGGACGCATGTCTAACCGGCATGCATCTCGTGCTGATTACCGGTGATCGGTTCTGCGCAGATTTTGCTCATCTCAGACAAGCCTATTGAGATTTAACTGGTTCATTCAAATGACTAATTCGTTCAAGAAGGAAGCATTTTAAGCATTAAATGCCTCATTCATTTATTCATTTTACTCACAGGGCCCTATTTTAAAGATCTAAGCACATGGTCTAAAGCACAGGGGCATGGCGCAATTGCACTTATGTCGTGACTCGTGTCCAAAATCGTCACACCTACATAATATAAATTTAAACTACAAACCCTAAGCATTAAAACATAAACTTCACTTTAATACCTCATGTAGGAGCCATACATTGGGTTTGACTTGTCTTCTATGATATTTCCTCCTTTTTCTATACTGTTGTGTATGTGCACGCGCATAGTGACGTCATTGGTTACTGTGGGTGTCACTGGGGGTGTGGTCTCTGTATTAGTGTGTGTGCTCACCTGTGTGGCACAGCGGGGGGTTCAGATCATGGCTGCTGGGTGAGCATGTGGAGAAACTTTCTGTTGACCGTCCATCACCATTGTCATCATCTTCTATTAATGCACTGCCTGAGGTATCTTTGCATAGCTTATGAAATGCATCTATTAAAGTAAGTGATTGTTCTTTCTAAGCTTGTGAAATGGAACAATAAAGACATCCCATCATGTGCAATGGTTCAGCGTGACGCATCTTCAGTATAAACCCACATGTCTTAGCCTACTGCGGCGTTTGGATTGGTTTTTAAGTTTATACGCCACAATACCTCATGCTAACAATTAGCAATAGCACACATGCATGAATTAATCTCTGCATTGGCAACTACACAGATATTGCCTTTTAAATACAGCTATATGCAGTATTTTAACAATGCATCTCTATCTGCTCCTCGACCTCAACGCAAGCTCTAGTTTTCAGCACAACGGTGACTCACAGAACACAGATAACAAAAACACTTTAAATCCCAACACAACATTAACCCTTGTGTGGTGTTCATATTTTTGTTACTCAGCCAGTGTTCGTGGGTCTGGTGGACCCGCTGCATTTTTGGGTTTTTAATTCAACACAATCAAAAATGTTATGTTAAAATACTCAACAGATGTTTACTTCATCCCAATTACAAGCAATATAAACAGCATATATGGTTAATATTTTCTCTTTACCTTTGTTAGATCACATTTAAGAATTGCAACCTCGTGTGGGAATGGCAGAAGTAGAAACACAAAACTCACTCTTGCACTCTTTCACACTTACACACAGGGCCCTATTTTAACAATCTGAAACGCAAGTGTCAAAGCGCAAAGCGCAAGTAACTTTGTGGGCGGGTCTTGGCGCTGTTGCTATTTTCCCGGCGGGATAAATGACTCTTGCGCCAGGCGCAAATCTAAAATGGGTTGGTCTGAAGTAGCTTCATTATTCATAGGTGTGGTTTGGGCGTAACGTGAAATAAACCAATCAGAGCGACATCTCACATTCCCTTTAAGAGCAGGCGCGCTTGTTCTATAGCGGATTCCTATTATAACAGCGGATTTGCCAGACGCACGCCAGGAGCGGTTCACAGCCGAGGAGACAGACACTCTCGTCAGGGACGTTGGGGATGGAGAAACCCACCCAAATTAACTTCGGTTAAACAGGCGTATGATAATTTGGGTAAATGTGTAAGCTAGATGTATGCTTTTATAATAAATTGTCTATCTATCTATCTATCTATCTATTGTAATAATGTATGATTTGCAAAAATGAAAACTGCTGCTTCTGTGTAGATGAGAGAATCAAAGTGTATGCGCGTTGTGCACACGCTACAGTGATTATGGCCAAGCATGCGCCCTTAAAATAGCATATGAATAACATGCGCAACGCGCCACTGACTTTAAACTATTTTTTCCTGGTTAGTGGCGCAACTGTTTTCTAAACCTGCAAAATAGCATGAAGGAACGTTTGCGCCAGAACACGCCTCCTTTTTTGCGCTGAAGCGCCCAGGGAGCGCAAGTTCATTCCCTAGTTTAGCGACGTGCTTCTGTGGAGGGAAAAGCGCGCTTTGCGCGGGTGCAAAATAGGAATGATACATGCGTCGGTGTACACACACACTCATGCACACACATACACACACCCACAACACACACACAGACACACACTCACTTGGATATGTGGTGTACGGTCACTCTCCATAGGCATAATGGTGTTTCTAATGTACAAACTGTATAATCTATCCCCCTACACTAACCCTACCCCTCAACCTACCAATCACAGAAAACTTTGGGCATTTTTTGAATTTCAAAAAACACCATTTAGTATGTTTTAGTATGAGGACACAGATGTCGTCATAAACCATGTTTACGTTGTAATACCCATGTCATTATACACATTTGTGTCCTCATAAACCATATACAAGAACATACACACACTAACAGCAGGCCCTGACAGGAGGAGGACAGAGTAAAGGTACACAGGACCTACAATTTCCACACTTTTATTAGCCCCGGGTCCAGTGGACCCGAACATCCTGTGTGTAATATAAATGTGTAGGGGGGGGTGTACAGTGTGTTTTCATTGAAAATGTGTTCTGATATATATTCCTCATAGAAAATGAGCCAAGGCCAATGAGTCTCAGTTTGAAAAAATAATTAATTGTATCATTTTTCTTTTGATAAAAAATGAAAACGGGTCCAACAGACCCGAACACCATACAAGGGTTAAAGTGCAATGAACTTTCTATACTATATTTATATTTATATTTATATGCTTTATTCTATACACTAGGCCTATGAGTTTCATTTTGTAAAGGAGGCCAGCTAGTGAGAGCTGTGCAAGTTGCTTGAGGTAAACTTAATTTACAGTTTTAAGATGCTTCATGGTGTGTCTTTTTATCTTATTGCTTTAATCCTCAGTGTTAGGCTACATTTACACGTGGCCGCCTATTTTCATAAACGGACATTTCACCCTCTCCGTTTTCAAAAATAACATCGTGCACACCTGTCAGTCTTCAGAAAAGTGTTCGTTTACACAAACCTGTGAATATATGCCATCAAGAGCATGCCAAACCTGTAGGTGGCAGTGTAATGAGAAGCTCAAGCCCACGTTAGCCAATCAGAATCCCGAAAATAGCAACAACAGCAACAAATCACTTTCTCTTTCTGGTCGCACTTTTGACGCAGGTGCAAGTTCTGTCGCATACTGTGACGTTGACTGCCTAAAACTCATTTTTTCTCAGTTTACATGCAAACGTGCAAACAGAGTTTTCCAAAATCTCCACTCTGGCTGGAGTTTTTAGAAAGAATCATTTTCAGAGGCGAATTCTCCATTTGCGTGTAAACCAGGGGCACAACGAAGGGAAATGTCGTTTTTCAAAATAACCCTGTACGTGTAAACAGGGCCTTAAATGAACACTGCTCAGTTTGCACACTACAGAGTGAAGCAGTGTTGCAGTTAATGAGATAATTAAATGATTAATCAAGTGATGATTGACTATTCGAGATGACACCTGCTGTCCACAACCAGAGTCACACTGTCAAAAACAAAGCAAACAACAACAAAAAATATAGCTGCAAGCAGCAATTAACGGGGTTCAAGCATTTTAAGACCTTTATGCCAACTATGCTGTTATGGTCTAGCCTGGAAACCCAGACCCAAATCCGAAAGATTAAGGGTCTGGTATTGAGTAATGAAAATCGCCCAACTCAACGGGCGGCACCAAGTATGCATTTGAAAATCTCACTGTACGCAATTGGATAACACTACGACCAATCACTGTCGTGATTGCGCTGTCACTAGGGCTGTCGTCATCTGTTTAGCTCCAAGCATGCATTTGAAAATCTCACTGCATCATCTGTTTAGCTTGCCTCTGGCCCTCCTATATCAGATACACCGATGTGGAAAGACTTCCGGTGAGACGCGCAGCGAGATGGTCGCTTTACACTGAGCTCCTGCCAAAAGCCCTTTGACTGGCGGCTAAACTACTTGTTTCCTGCAATAAAGGCGTTTATTTAACATATTGGATAGTTTTGAAACTTATATCGTGAAATGGCGTCAAAGAAAAGTGCAAGTTCGCCTGCAAAACAAGACGCGGGCAAGCGATTCAAAGCTAGCCTTAGCTCAGGAACCTCGCTAGCTAGTTTACTCCCTGAGGAAATCTCCTTGCTAATCAAGCAGACGGTAGAGGCGGAGAGGGAGACACTACAGGACCTTGTAACCGAAATGTTGAGTGAGACTCTGACGAAAGCACTAACTACGGTTGAAAGTCAAATAGCTGAAAACGGGACGCTATTGAGATCACTGAATAGCGACATCAACACGCACGCCAAAAATATGGAAAAGGTGTCCGCTAAAGTCGATACAATGCAAGGAGTGCTTCGTCAGACTAAAAAAGATACCAACCACTGTCTCACAGAGCTGGACAGCCTCAGAAGGAAAGTCACCGAGATGGAAGATAGGTCAAGAAGGAACAATGTGAGATTAGTAAACCTACCAACAGGTGCAGAAGGAGATGATCCAGTCGGATTTCTTTGTAAAATGTTACCTCAGTGGATCCCGACACTGGTCGGAAAATCCATAGAAATTGACAGAGCCCACCGAATCTTCTCTGCTAACCTCTCCAGACCACGTACAATGATCTTCAGAGTGCTCCGTTACCGCGATCGTCAAGCCATACTGCAGGGAGCTCGCAATGCTAAACCTAAACTATCAGACAACACTCAACTTGAATTCTACGCTGACTACAGCGCCGAAACAGTACAGAGAAGAAACAAGTACAAAACGATCCGAGCCCAATTGCGACAGAAAGGCATCGACTCTTTTTTGATCTACCCAGCCATCCTGAAGCTCACGTACAAGGGGGATAAATTATCGTTTGATTCAGCAGAGGAGGCTGAAATGTTCTTCGCGGGACAAGACTCCACTTCAACTCAACCGAATGGGAATAACGCCAGGTCTACTGCTAGAGAATCCTTGCACTTCACAGATATGGAATGACTACAAACAGGTCAACATGTGTAGACATATGATGCTTGAGCTTAAACTTTTTCTATTTGAATTATGATGACGCTTTTATGTACGTTTAGTTGGATTTATTATTATTATTATTTATATATTTTTTTATATATATATATATATATATATATATATATATTTTTTTTTTTTTTTTTTTTTTTTTTTTTAATACGCAGTGTTTTCTCATCCTGCATGGGGGGCGCTAAATAGTAGCCTGTGGACTGGGTGTAATGTAAAAGCAGTTTACCCATCAGCGCGGTTATCTTCCGTTTTGCATTTTCCTTTATCTCTTGTACCAAGGTTACTTCTAAAAATGTGTTTCAGTTATGGAAACAGTGGAAGCGGTCCCAGTTAGGGGCAAATAGGCACAGGTTCATTGTTAGACATCGCTTCGTGGTTCTCACAGATGACAACGTGGGGGAGGGAGAGGGAGGTGGGGAGGGAGAGGGAGGTGGGGAGGGAGAGGGAGGTGGGGAGGGGGGGCGGGCTGTTCAGGGGTTTTTTCCGCATGGGATTGATATGTTTTAGCACAGGCGAGTGTTTCATGACAGTAGATTCTCTTATTTCATTATACACAGTTTACTTTAACCTTATCACACACAGTTTGTTTTTGGCATACCTCAATAGGGACAATGGATAGATACAATGTTATGTCATTTAATGTGAGAGGGCTCAACTCTCCATTCAAAAGGTCCAAGGTCTTAGATTTTCTTCATCGTAAAAATGTTGATATAGCACTATTGCAAGAAACTCACCTTAAACCTAATGATACTTTAAGACTACAAAACAGGAGATATAAAATGGTAGCTGCCTCATCAGATGGTAGTAGCACCAAGGGGGTAGCTGTGTTAATGAGACGTAATCTGACTATAAACATAATTAAAGTAAGCTCAGATGCTTCAGGAAGGCTAGCATTCTGTTGTACCTCCATTGAAGGAAGGAAAGTAGCCTTTATTAGTATTTATGCCCCAGCCATCTTTGACTGTGCATTTTTTCAGAACATTACAAAAGAGTTGTTAACTTTAGATGAGTACCACCTGGTTATTGGGGCAGACATGAACACAGTTTTTGACAACACCCTAGACAGGTCTGCTGCTGTCGCTACTCACACTCAGATAACCTCTTCTAAGGCTTTAGGAAATTTAGCAAAGGACCTTAATTTGGTGGATCTTTGGAGACTACATAATCCTTCATCAAGAGATTACACATTCTACTCTTCAAGCCATAAGTCTTTTTCTAGGATAGACTACTTACTTATTTCTAGTGAATTGGTTTCTACATCTTCCTCAATAAATCTTCTTTCTAGGCACATCTCAGATCATAACCCTATTGAAGCAACATTTAGTTTTGGAGATATCAGAAACAATAAGTCTTCTAGGTGGAGGTTTAATTCCTCATTACTACAGAATGAAAGCTTCCTTAATCAACTAAAACTTGAACTTAGCGAATTCATAGGCATTAATAAGAGCAGTGTAGAGAACCCAATGTTCTTATGGGCCTCCATAAAGGGATTCCTCAGGAACAATGCAATCAGATTTTCATCTCACAACAAGCATAATAGACTACGTCAGATTTCAGATTTAGAAAAAAAATGCGAACAATTAGAAAGTCAACTTAAAAGGAATTATAGTAAAGCCATGGAATCTCAATTGAAGACACATCAAGCTGAACTGAACAATCTGTTACGACATAGAGTAGAGTATTTAATGCATGTTACTAAGCACAAATATTATTCGCAAGGTAGCCGTCCAAGTCATCTTCTTGCCCTAACTCTGAAACGTCAGGAGAAGAGCCGATCAATAGCGTACATCAAAAAAGGTCAAGGAGAAATGGTGACAACTACTCTAGATATAAATGAGGCATTCGCATCCTTTTTTGCAAAACTGTACTCTAGCGACTGTCAGCCCTCTGAGAATGATTATACAAATTTCTTTACCAACTTGAATCTTCCTACTCTTTCCATCGAGGATTCGGAACATCTTGACTTGCCTATCTCATTAGAGGAATTACAATTAGCGCTAAAAAGTATGAAGAGAGGGCGCTCCCCAGGCCTCGATGGTTTGCCGGTTGAGCTTTATTCAGTTTTGTGGGAATTTTTAGGTCCTTTCTGGCTGGATTCTATAAACTTCGCTATTGAACAAGGGCATTTCCACAAAGACCTTAACACTGCTCTTATATCAGTTATCCCCAAACCGGACAAAGACCCCTCTGACTGTGCAAGTTACCGGCCAATATCACTTATTAATGCTGACCTTAAAATTTATTCCCGTGTATTAGCCCGCAGACTAGAGTCAGTATTGCCAGATTTAATACATCCTGACCAAACAGGATTTATGAAGGGCCGTTTGGCTGCAGACAACATTAGGCGACTAATTCACATTTTAGGTGAAGCGCAGAAAATCCCCTCTTCTTGTGGCCTTCTCTTTCTTGATGCAGAGAAGGCCTTTGATAGGCTTGAGTGGCAGTACTTATGGCGTGTCCTTAAAGAATTCAAGTTTGGTCCTAAGTTTTTTAATATGATTCAGGTGCTGTACGCGAACCCTTCTGCTAGAGTCTGTATAGGAGGTGTCATTTCAAATTTGTTTACTATAAACCGTGGTACAAGACAGGGCTGCCCCTTGTCCCCTTTAATCTTTAACCTTTCCATAGAACCTCTAGCGCAGTATATTCGTAACAGTATAACTATTTCTCCTATTCACATTGGCACTTCTACTCACAAAGTGTCAATGTATGCAGATGATACATTAATCTATATGTCAGATGTACAGAATTCTCTTCCCAACACTATTAAAATATTAAATATGTTTGGTACATTATCCGGTTTTAAAATTAATCTCTCTAAATCTGCTTTGATGTTAGTTAACAGGGATAGAAGTCAGTTAGTTTTACCTACTAATATTGCAATTACCAAAGAGGTCAAATATCTAGGAGTGTTAATTCAAACATCTATTACAGCCATAACTAAATTAAACTACACAAATGTTTTGAGGAAGGTTGAGGAGGATACAAAAAGATGGTCTGCTCTCGCTGCATCTGTCCCGTCTCGCATAGTAGTAGTGAAAATGAATATTTTACCACGCATTCATTTTATCTCCTCTATGCTACCACTATCTCCGCCGAAGGATTACTGGTCCAAGGTTGACTCGCTACTCACAAAATATATATGGAATGGGAGGCGACCACGTATTAAACGGACCACACTACAGCATAACAGACTAGAAGGAGGCTGGGCACTCCCTAACTTTAAATACTATCATTGGTCATTTATCTTGCGTCCAATGAAGCAGTGGTTGGATCCAAACTCTATATCACCATGGAAGACAATAGAACAAGACATAATTGCTCCCATTAGGCTTAGGGATTTTCTATTTTCTGGTCTCTCCATTAACCATTGTACATTGAGGTATGGCCCAGTATTGACATACATGCTTCAGATCATCAGACAAGCTGAGAGATTAGTGGGTCTTACATCAAAATGGCATAAATCATCTCCTGTATGGCATAATAACAAGTTATTGTCTGGAAATAAGCCATTCATTCATGATGTATGGGCAGAGAAGGGTATATGGGTCATTGGAGACTTGAATGGTGAAGACTCTTTACTAAGCTTTAATGACTTGGTTTCACTTTATGGTATCCCTAGACATTCCTTATTCTTTTACTTCAGACTTAGGTCAGCTCTCAAAGCACACAAAGTTGTATGGGGCTCAGAGATGAAGGAGCATCCAGTAGTCGGCTGGATACAGGTGGCCCCAAAAAGTGTCGTCTCTTTTCTGTATGCCAGGTTTCTTTCATATTTATCTCCTAAGCCTAGTACATTAGCTTGGGATCGCTCAATGGCACTCAGACGTAGAGAAATAGACTGGAACACAAGCTGGGATAATATATGTAGCTCCTCTAATAATCCCAATCATCAGTTTATTCATATGAAGATATCTTATAGGGCATATCTTACTCCTAGAATCAGACATTTAATTGGTCATGCTCCACATCCATTTTGTACTTTGTGCTCACAAAATGCTTTGGGAACTTTTATGCATATAATGTGGGACTGCCCTAAGATTTGTGATTTTTGGAATAAGGTGTTACAATCATTGTCTGATCTGATTGATATTCAGCTCCCTATGGACCCTGTTTTACACCTTCTCAATGATGACTCTAAACTTGAAGACATGAATGAAGGATCTAGAAAAATTTGGCTAGCTGGTCTTACAGCAGCCAAGAAAATCATTGTTCAAGTTTGGGTTCCACCCCACAACTTAGCCCATAAGCATTGGCTGAATACGTTCTTAGAGATTCTTTTTCTTGAACTTTCTTCTGCCAAGATCAACGGCGCTACACCTCGGACTATACAAACATGGAGCAATGGAATTGCTAGAGTTCAGGACATTTTACTGGAAAGGCACTAAGTGGACTGTTCTATAACATTGACTGTACTGTCCCTGTCTGTGTGTGAGCTAGGTGCGTGAACACAGACTCAACAGCAAGCCAAACTCGTTTCCACGAGCCAGGACGCGAGCGCCTTGCTCCTTTATTTTCCAACGTTGCAAGTGAAAATCGAGTAAAACTGTAATAAACAGAATACAAAATATACTTAGGAGCCTGCCTCGCAAGTACAAGATATAACTTTCACCATTTACCAGCTTTAAACAGTCACGTTAGCTTAATAAAAAATGTACAATAACTAGCAATAACAGAGTATGAGTTAGCTAATTAGCAAAAGACGAACGTTAACAACGTAACGTAGCTACTAATATACATTCTCGAGTTGACGTTACATCGTGCTCATTAAGTTTACCTCTACACAAAACATACAATATACATCATCACTCAAGTTAGACACTTACAGACATTGCCGCCTTACGAGTGTGGGACAAACAAGATTCGGGAGCGAAACATCAGAAATATCCCGACGCGCTTCGTGCCGGTAACATTACGGTTCTGGCAAGCTCAAGGACGGAAGCTCATGGGCTCGCCCATACGTAAACAGGAAGGTCATGTCAAAATAAAAGCTCTTTCAAAATAAAGACTCTTCTTACATTACAAAATACCTGTGTCTCTTTTCTTATAATAAACAAAATAATTATCAAGCATGAAATTGAACTTATAGCAAAAAACAATTTACAAACTGAGGACAGAACACTCCCCGTCTGGCATAATGCCACTACTCAACTTGTCTTTATATACTTTCCTTTTTTTTTTTTTTTTTCGTTGCACGTCTGTTCAGTCTTTTTCAAGGAGAAGGATGACGTCCGAGATGGGCCGCAGATAAGTCTTTGAAGTGCCCTGAGATGCGGTCTGCACCTCAACTTTGCGGACTCGTCCATCGCTGCTCGGAGAGGCCGATGTGACCAAAGCCATTGGCCACTCGTTCCTTGGTGCTTGAGTCTGTTTTAGCAGCACAATGTCTCCAGTTTGTAGGTTGCGCTGATTTCTGTGCCACTTGCGTCTTGAGTGGAGAGTGCTTAAGTACTCAGTTCTCCAACGGCCCCAAAACTCGTTTGCCAGTGCTTGCACTTGTTTCCACTGACCTCTCAGGAGATCTTTACTGGTGAAGTCTCCAGGTGGAGCATGTAGGCCTGGCTTTTGGGTCAAGAGCATAGCAGGGGACAGCAGAATGGGCGAGGAGGGGTCTGATGAGATGGGAATCAGCGGCCGTGCATTGATAATTGCTGATATCTCTGCCATCAAGGTACACAGGACCTCGTGCGTCAGGTGAGTATGCTTGTTTTGCAAAAGCATAGAGTCTAGTATTCTGCGTGTGACCCCAATCATACGTTCCCACACTCCCCCCATGTGGGAGGCGTGCGGCGGATTGAACTCCCATGTGCAGTCTTTGCTGTGGAGATAACTCAGGATTTCGGTCTGCTTTTCCTCAGGACGCTCCATGCCCAGCTCTGCACTGGCGGCTATGAAGTTCGTCCCCCTGTCTGATCTGAGCTGCTTTGCCGGGCCTCTGATGGCAAAGAATCTTCGCAATGCATTAATACAGCTTGTGGCATCCATTGACTCTATGACTTCAATGTGTACCCCCCTGGTGTTCATGCACGTGAACAGAATGGCCCACCTTTTGCTCTGCGCTGCACCTCCTCGAGTGCGTCGGGTCATCACTGTCCAAATACGTCCAGCCCTACGTATGAGAAGGGTGGGGAGGTGTCGAGCCGCTCTGGAGGGAGGTCAGCCATTTTCTGCACTTCCAGCTTCCCTCTGAGCTTACGGCATGTCACACAATGATGAAGGGTAGAACTCACCAGTCTCTTGCCACCGACAATCCACAGTCCAGCTGCTCTGATAGCCCCTTCTGTGAACTGTCGCCCCTGGTGTTTCACTTCAGCATGATGGTGTTCTACAAGCAGCTTGGCTACATGGCTATACTTAGGGAGGATAATTGGGCGTTTTACCTCAGAGTCAAGAGAAGCATTTCTAAGACGCCCTCCAACCCGCAGCAGACCGTCGCTCATGTAAGGGTCAAGGGTCAAGAGCTGACTCGAGTTAGAGACTTCTCTGTTTGCTTGAAGAGCGGCGTATTCGTCTGGATATGCATCTCTCTGAACAGTCTCTAGTATGAGCCTCTTAGCTGCTGCGCGCTCCTCAGGAGTGCGAGGCCCACTGCACTGATGCCAGCCTTTGCATGTGTGCTGTGGTGTGTCTGTTGTGTCTGCCTTGTGCGAACGCACCTGATGTTTCAAGTAGGAAACAGCTCTCAGCAGAGACTTCCATGTGGAAAAGTGCTGGAATCTCTCAGAAGTAAGTCTCTTAGGTTTGAGGTGGGTAGCTAGAGCGGTCACCTGTGGTCTAACTTCCACATCTGCTTCAGGATCTATCAATCCAAAGTGATCACGTTTCTCCATCTCTGGAGGCTTGTAGAGGAAGTCGGGTCCTTTAAACCACATTGTGTCCATGAGCTGTGATGCTGCTACAGATCTGGTGGCTAAGTCCGCTGGGTTCTGTTCCGAAGGGACGTAATGCCACTGATCTGGGGATGTTGTCTGGCGTATACGATGCACACGGTTGTGCACGTACACATAGAAGCGCTTTGAGTCATTACAGATGTATCCGAGGACCACCTTGCTGTCGCAGTAGAATTTAACAGCGTCTGGCTTGAAGTCCAGTTCGTCTAAGATCAGCTCTGCCATCTCAGTTGCCAGAACAGCTCCACAGAGCTCGAGGCGTGGGATTGTGGGTTCTGGTTGTGGTGACAGCTTAGCCTTCCCTAGCACAAATCCAACCTCACAATGGCCCTCTACAGTGACAGCTCTCAAGTAGGCTACTGCCCCTATAGCCCAGTTCGAGGCATCAGAGAAAAGGCACAGTTCTGTGTATTTGGCTTTTGAGAGTGACATCTTCACATAGCAGCGAGGGACATGGAGGTTACTCAGCTTCTCAAGTGAGGCTTTCCACTCTTCCCATCTGCTCACCTTTTCATCAGGCAGAGGAGTGTCCCAGTCCTGAACTCCGCTGGACAGCTCTCGTAGCAACAGTCTGCCTCTGATGGTCACTGGCGCTGCCAGACCTGGCGACCTTGAAGGTGAACATGTCTGTGTTGATGTCCCAGCATAGGCCTAAGCTCCTCTGTACAGGCAGGGTCTCGTCGTCCAGGCCTAAGTCTTTGATGCCTGTGGCCAGTTCTTCAGGCTCAAAGGCTTTCATCACAGCGACGCTGTTTGAGGCAATTTTGTGCAGTTTCAAGTTGGACTCTGCGAGTGATGCACATGTTCGCTTCATCAGGTCGATGGCTGCTGACTTTGTGGGCAGGGATACGAGCCCGTCGTCCACGTAAAAGTGTCTATCAACAAACTGCTTAGTGTCTGCGCCGTACCTTGGCTCACCTCTCTGAGCAGCTCGTCGTAGGCCGTAGATGGCAACCGCCGGGGACGGGCTATTGCCAAAGACATGCACACGCATGCGATATTCTTGAATCTCTTTCGAGAAGTCATTGTCTTCGTGCCACAGGAATCTCAGGTAGTCTCTGTGGTCGTGTCGCACCAGGAATCCATAAAACATCTGTTGGATATCAGCAGTGACTGCGATGAGGTCCTTTCTAAACCGTATCAGCACGCCCAGGAGAGAATTGTTTAGGTCGGGGCCTGTGAGCAGCACTGAGTTGAGGGAGACACCATGCTGTTGGGCGCTTGAGTCAAACACGACTCGTATCTGCCCTGGCTTTTGAGGATGGTACACCCCGAAAATGGGCAGGTACCAGCATTCCTGTTTCTCTTGAACGGGCGATGCCCTCTCTGCATGCTTGTTCTCGAACAACTTGTCCATGAAGGAGGAAAACTGCTGCTTCATCTCAGCATTCTTGTTCAATGTGCGTCTCAAAGAATTGAGGCGTGACAGAGCTTGCTCTCTGTTGTTGGGGAGCAGAGGACGAGGAGACTTAAATGGCAACGGAGCTACCCAGTTATTCTCTTTATCCTGATGGAGTTCTTTTTCCATAATGCTCAAAAACAGTTCATCCTCAAAGGACATGGCACTCTTATTGTCATTGTCTGTTCTCTGGAATACTGTGAGCCCGAGCTGTTCTTCAGCTGGCTTAGGCTTTGTCATATGTGCAGAGTGGCCATACCTGTGCTCCCCGCCGTAGCTCAGTCTTTCTTTCACGCAGATGCTATTGTGGCAAGGAGTGAGGAGTGACGGACGTCCATTCTGGAGAATGTGGGTTCTGAAGGTGTTCACGGTTGGCTTGTGAGCATTGTCAAGACACACTTCACCTATTATCACCCAACCTAAATCTAAACGCTGGGCAAAGGGTGCGTTGTGGGGCCCATTGACTTGATCTCTCACTTTGTGTGCACGAATCATGTCTCTCCCTAGCAGAATCATCATCTGGGCGTCAGGATCCAGCTTGGGAATATGCAGAGCGATGTGTCTAAGGTGAGGATGTGCGAGGGCGACCTCTGGTGTCGGGACTTCAGACTTGTTGGTCAATATCTCGTTGCACTCGATGAGTGGCGGTAGATCAAGGCACACACCTCCATTCACTGCTTTGATTTGAAAGCCAACTGCTTTTCTTCCGGTCACCTCAGTCGTGCCGGCGCATGTTCTCATCAGATATGGTGACGGGCTGCTGTTGACCCCAAACAGCTGGAAAAATTCAGAGCGTGCCAAGGAGCGGTTACTTTGATCGTCGAGTATGACGTATATCTTGATGGCGCGTTCTGGTTGACCTTGAGGGAAGACGCGCGTCAGGCATACCTTTGAGCAGGAGCGTGGAAGACTGTTTAGGCCGCAGACCTTGGTGCACTGCGATCTCACTTCCACGGGAACACTGGCTGGCTGAGCCTCTGCACCTGGTTGGACAGACGACGGAGGTGGTGGCTGAGAGGTGTCAGGATGCATTGCTGAGCAGTGTCTTTCGCTCTCACACTCACCGCATTTCAGTGTCGTCCGGCAGTCCCTGGCAAGGTGGTTTGGGGTACAGCATTTATAACAGCGTTTGTGTTCTTTAAGAATGTCTTTTCGTTCTTGCAGTGTTTTCATTCTGAATGACCTACATTTCTCTAACGGATGTGTTTTCTTATGCACAGGGCAATATCGAGCTGGATCAATGTCTTTCTTTTCAGCGTCTGTGGCGCTTGTGGTGTCTGCGTCAACTGTAGCAGACACGTCTGTCTTGTGAACAGATACAGCAGTCTTGAATCCACTTTAATAACATCACTTCCGGTGGCGCAGCACAGCACTGCTTGCGACACGGGCACGGGAGAACAGGTGCATGTGGTCGTCGAAAGTTTGTCTAAGTTTGTCTAAGTTTTCCAAGTTAAGTTTGTTGTCATGGTCAGGAGTGTTGAAGTGCTTCTGTGGTCTGCCGATTGAGGAAGAAGTGAACTAGGAAGAGAAGTTATGATGGGAAAGAGAGTCACTGGAGTGTGGCTTCTGTTGCTGCTGCTAATTACAGCCACCTTTTGCACCCGCTTACAATATGATGTCACCGCACTCGCCGAAGGGAATGAGCAGACGCTACGGGAGGATGGCAGGGACTGGCTGCTGTCTCTGAGGAGGAAAGTAACACCAGAACCGGGCCTGTTGGTCGATGTTCCGGAGGAGCTGCTACGGCGGCGCGGAGGTAAACGGCTGCGGAAACGAGGGAGAAGGGGGGGCATTAAACTACGCCTCCGACGGAGGGCCACAAGGCCGCCGCTGCCGTCAATACTCTTTGGCAATGTCCGCTCCCTAAGGAATAAGATGGAGGAGCTGAAGCTTAATGCAAAGGTGTGTAACCAATATAGCGAATCATGCCTAATGATTTACACAGAGACCTGGCTACAAGAGGATTTTCCGGACTCATTGGTGCAGGTACGAGGCTTCTCATGTGTGCGTATGGACAGAAATAATGATTCAGGGAAGATGAGGGGGGGTGGGATTTGTGTTTATATTAACGACTCCTGGTGCAATAATTATACGATAAAACACAGGGTGTGCACTCCTGATCTTGAGCTTATCTGCATTAGTTTGAGACCTTTTTATATACCTAGAGACTATGGGAACATCTTTTTATGCTCTGTATATATCCCGCCAAGTGGGAATGCATCTAAAGCAGCTGCATGTGTAGCAGACTGTGTCCATCAGCAGCTAAAAGATAAACCAGACTCCCCTACATTTGTTCTCGGAGACTTCAATCAATGTAAACTGGAGCTGTCTCTACCTGGATTCCAGCAATATGTTAAAAACAGCACACGTAAGAACAGGACTCTAGATAAATGCTATGGCAACATTAAAGATGCATATGCTGCCAGAATTAAACCCCCCCTCTCAAACTCGGATCATAACATCATCCATTTGATCCCCACCTTTAAGTGTGCTATTAAAAAAAGTAAACCCGTCTCAAAAACTGTCAGTGTGTGGCAGGATGAGAGCAAGGAGACGTTGAGTGGATGCTTTCTGGCTACAGACTGGGATGTTTTTTATAGGGACAACAGTATTGACAATATTGCAGAAACAATAACGGGATACATCCACTTCTGTGTTGACACTGTTGTGCCGAAAAAGACAATCACCATATATCCGAACAATAAAGACTATATAACACCTGAAATTAAACATCTGATCAGGAGGAAAAAGCAAGCATTCCGGAATAATGATTCGATGGAACTGAGATCAATACAAAAAGAACTGAGGGGGAAACTGAAGATGGCGCGAGAGGAACACAGTAAACAAGTTAGGGAAGCCTTTTTAATGAACAACCCAAAAAAAATGTGGGACAAGGTGAAAGATATGACTAATATGAACTCTAGTAAGAAGCAACTAAATGTGGAGAATGATTTAGATAAGGCTAATGATCTTAACATCTTTTATAAACGTTTTGATTTGAATTGTGAAACAAATGTGATAAGCTGTAAAGAGCTGTCTATGTCAATATCATGTGACCCAGTACGGGATAGAATATTAATTAACCCCAGAGATGTTACTGCAGTTTTTAAAAAGTTGAATAACAAGAAGGCAAGTGGACCTGATGGTATTTCATCTTTTATTTTGAAAACATTTTCGGATGAGTTAACTCCGGCTTGGTGCCCCTTATTTCAATTGTCTGTGGATACATGTGTCATTCCTACTATCTGGAAGACATCAGTTGTCATTCCGTTGCCCAAGAAACCATGTCCACAGCAAAATGATGACTATAGACCAGTAGCGCTAACTTCTACAGTGATGAAGTCATTCGAACGTATTATGGTCGGTAAATTAAGAGGTGAGGTACAGCTTCGCTTGGACCCGTACCAATTCGCATATAATAATGGTAGGGGTACTGATGATGCTTTAATTACAACTGTCCACTCTATCTTAAAACACTTAGACAATCCATTATGTTATGTTCGTTTATTATTTATGGATTTTAGTTCTGCATTTAATTGTATTCTTCCGCAGATAATGCTAGACAAATTATATCAGATGGAAGTGAACCCCTACATTATTAAATGGTATGGCTCATTCCTGACAGAAAGGAAGCAGCAGGTGAGAGTTAACTCCACTCTTTCCGAGATGATTAATATAAGCACAGGTGCCCCTCAAGGCTGTGTAAGCTCGCCCTTACTTTTTATATTATATACAAATGAATGTAGAAACATCAATGGGAATAATTTTATTATTAAATTTTCTGATGATACGGCCATATTGAGTTTACTCCACAAAGAATCCGACATTGGCACTTATATACAGGAGATAGAGGTGATGGAGAAGTGGTGCAAGAAGCATAACTTGCTCCTTAATGTTAACAAAACTAAAGAAATGATTTTTGACCCTAGGTCTATAGGTGACCAAAGCCCTATTATAATTGAAGGAGTACCGATTGAACAAGTAACAACATATAAATATTTAGGAATTAATTTAGACAAACAGTTACAGTGGTCACATCATGTAGATTATGTTTCATCAAAAATGTGTCAGCGTTTATATTTTTTAAGAAGACTAAGAGTTCATGGTGTTGATAAAGATATTATGCTCCTTTTCCACAAGACAGTTATTGAGTCTATATTGAGATATGGTATTATAGCTTGGTTTGGTAACCTGTCAGTTAAACTAAAAACACAGCTCCAAACATTGATTAAAAGGGCAGGGAAGATAATTGGAACAGTGCCACCGACTACTCTTAATGAGCTTTTTGAGGAGGCGGTGCGAAAACAGAGTTTGAAAATTATTAATGATCCGAATCATGTTCTCTACAGTGAGTATGAGTTGATGCCCTCAGGCAGAAGGTACAGGGTACCGACCTGTAAACTGAATAGGTTTAAATTTTCCTTTGTGCCACTCTCTATTAAAATATTGAATAAAAATAATTAGGGTGTGGGCAAGCTGTAATTTGGTAGAGGCTAGTGATCAAGTATGCGTTAGCAGAAGGTGCTAGGAAGGTGGGATGTGTTCACGTTTTTTTTTTTTTTTTTTTTTTTTTTTAAAGGTGATAATTATGTGTAGTAATTCATGTTATGTGTAGTAAATCATGTTATGTGTTATGTATGTTGTGTTGCATCTGTTGTCCCGAATGCCCAAGATGAATTTCTCCGTCAGGAGACAATAAAGGCTAATCAAATCAAATCAAACTTTGCTTGAATGGAGTTTTCTCACCTTTGCTGTATGACTGGCTGTAGCTTGACAGGGTGAAACTTGGGTCATTGCGGGCTTTAGCCTGGCTGTTGATGAAGTCAACGAAGAACGAAAAAGGAGGAAAAGTCACTCTGTGTTGCTCTTTGAAGCGGGAGCCTGTGGTGAGCCATTTTTCCTGCAAGCCAGGAGGCAACTTCTCGACTATGGGCTTTATCCCACGAGGAGTATCGAAGTAGGCCAGCCCGGGGAGATAACCGTCATCCTTAGCTGCCAGCAACTCCATAAGAAGATCACTGAGCTCTCTCAGTTTTGCATTGTCTTTAGCAGACAGACGTGGAAAGCTATCCAGTCTTTTGAACAGCGCATTCTCCACCATCTCTGGTGTGCCGTAGCATTCCTCCAGTCTCTGCCAGGACAGATGGAGGGCAGCTCTGGGGTTAGTGACATGAACAGCGCGAATCCTTTTCACGTGCTCCGTTGACTCTTTACCTAGCCACTTCACGAGGAGGTCTAACTCTTCACTGTAGGCGAGCCCCAAGCCCTGTGTTGCATTGAAGAATGACGACTGCCATGCGCGGAAGTTCTCTGGTGAGTCGTCGAACTTGGTAAGGCCAGTGGTCACTAATTCTCTGCGTGCTAGGAACTTGGCGAAGTCTCTCATGGGTGGAGAGTCAGGGCAAAGAGGAGGCTGATCATGTCTGTATGGACTGTGTGACGGTTTTGAGGTTGGGGATTGTTCAGCTGCATGTGCGGGCTCATGTGCAAAGGGTCTGAAGTCTCTGAGTGGGGGCTTTTCCTCTACAGTTCCATGTGCTGACTGACATGGAGGACTGTTCACTGTGTGTTGCATTTCATAGTGATGCGGTGAGGAAGAAGACTGTACGCTAATCCGTGCCTGGCATTGCACATACTCTTCGGTGCGCTGTCGAATCACTTGTGGCGGAACCACACTTCTTAGACTTTGTACATCTTCATTCCCCATAGCTACAGCTGCTTCTAAGACTTCAGCTTCAACCCGCGCCGCCTCTGCATCCCTTTCATACGCCAATGCCTCCAAATCTGCTTCTAATGTGGCCTTTTGTAGATCTAGCTTAGCTTGTTCCTTTTTCATTTCTACCTGTCGCTTAGCATAAGATGCCTTGGTGAGCGCTGCTTCAGCTGCGGCTCTAGCTTTGGCGGCAGCCTCCATGACAGAAGATCTTGAAGAGGACGAGCGTTTTGAGCTGGCTCTCGAGTGAACCGAAGACTTTGAAGACGATGGACGTGGTAGCGGGCTTGCTTCAGGCTTTGTTTCATCTCTAGATTTCGATTCAGACGCCATGTTGGAGTTCTTGCGTTATCCCTTGAACGCACGCTGGTTGTCTTTTTACTGTACTGTCCCTGTCTGTGTGTGAGCTAGGTGCGTGAACACAGACTCAACAGCAAGCCAAACTCGTTTCCACGAGCCAGGACGCGAGCGCCTTGCTCCTTTATTTTCCAACGTTGCAAGTGAAAATCGAGTAAAACTGTAATAAACAGAATACAAAATATACTTAGGAGCCTGCCTCGCAAGTACAAGATATAACTTTCACCATTTACCAGCTTTAAACAGTCACGTTAGCTTAATAAAAAATGTACAATAACTAGCACGCTAACAGAGTATGAGTTAGCTAATTAGCAAAAGACGAACGTTAACAACGTAACGTAGCTACTAATATACATTCTCGAGTTGACGTTACATCGTGCTCATTAAGTTTACCTCTACACAAAACATACAATATACATCATCACTCAAGTTAGACACTTACAGACATTGCCGCCTTACGAGTGTGGGACAAACAAGATTCGGGAGCGAAACATCAGAAATATCCCGACGCGCTTCGTGCCGGTAACATTACGGTTCTGGCAAGCTCAAGGACGGAAGCTCATGGGCTCGCCCATACGTAAACAGGAAGGTCATGTCAAAATAAAAGCTCTTTCAAAATAAAGACTCTTCTTACATTACAAAATACCTGTGTCTCTTTTCTTATAATAAACAAAATAATTATCAAGCATGAAATTGAACTTATAGCAAAAAACAATTTACAAACTGAGGACAGAACATTGACTCTGCTACACTGATAGTTATGTTGTATCCCATGCGGTAGGGAGGGGCGGGTGGGAGGGTGGTGAATGTACTGTTATGTATTTCTGTACTGTCACAATACCTCTTTGATATTGTTACCTAACAAGACAATAAAAATTGAGTAAAAAAAAAAAAAAAAAGATACACCGATGTGATTGGTGCAGCTCGGCTACAAGGGCATAGTTAATGAGCATCATTACTCAATGCCAGAGTGACTCGCTGAGCAAATTCAAATTGTTCTCTCGCGAGAACTCTGGATTTCCAGGGTAGTTAAGGTCTAGGCCAACCCGAAATGTAGGGCTGACAGCCAGACACCATAAAATATTCATGATGGAGAAAATGCTAAAACACAATCACAAAAGAATAAAAGGCTTAAACAATAATACTTAATATAGACTGAGCATGCATGCACACATTTTGTTTTGTGATACAGATATTTTAAATATACGATGGGTAACAAAATGTTTACTGCAAGTGTCCTCTGTTAACCCTCTGGGGACCAAAAACGCGCTAGCGCGTTTTGCTCGTTTTTTTTTTTTTAGCAATGTAAATTAAGTTCATAATGCTCTGTTAATTTTGATCTTCCATTTTCATGTTATACATCAATCGATCCTGTTCAGTTTCTATTTTTTTTCTGTGTACTCACAATAAAAATAAAGTGTTTTGCTTTTTGCCAAATAAAGAAAAATTAACATGATGCGAGTTCTGCACTCTCTCTGTCCGTGAACTCCAATTTGAAACGCGTTCGAAAATGATCTGTAACTCCGCGAAAATTCAGTCAAACAGGCAAACATACCCACGGGCATCAAGCTTGAGATCACATCTTTTAAATGAAGTAATTTTTATAAAAAAGAAATATTCCCAGCTTGTGAAATCTGTATTAAAAGAGAGCGATTCCAGTTGAGCTCATTAGAGCTCATTCAAATGTAATGTGACCACACCCCGGAGAGCGCGCGCTATTCAAACGCAAATTCTGAGAACCATTTCAGTCCTGTGAAACGCCCATCAGCTGTAAATACAGCGCGCCACGAGTGATGCATAATAAAGCCTACATAACAAACAGTGAGCAATAGATCCTGCTGAGTAGTGAGGTAGGTTAAGTTATCTTTTCTCAAGTGTTAATGTGGAATAACGTTATGGAATAACGTTAGTGTAGGCCTATGTAAACCGCAAAAAGATCAATCGCGTTTCTGTAGATGAATGAAGGGTACATATTTGTAAAGATATGTACCCTTCAGGTTCTCAGAATTTGCGTTTGAATACCGCAAATGAATGTTTGCCTGTTTGAAACAGAATGTTTGCCTGTTTGACCTAAATATGAATCGCGTGTCTGTGTGTGAAAGAATAAACCGCTTTAATCAACTAAAATGCTTGGCTATACTGAGATGAGTAAAAATCGACTGAAATATGTTGAAATAAAATGGTAAATGGTAAATGGACTGCATTTATATAGCACTTTCACAGACCTATGGCCACCAAAGCGCTTTACATAGCCTCACATTCACCCATTCACTCACTGACGGCGGTGTCAGCCATGCAAGGCGCCATCCAGCTCGTCGGGAGCAGCTGGGGTTAGGTGTCTTGCTCATGGACAAGGATGTCTGTATAAGCAACATATTAAACTGCAAATTAACATTTATATGCCCTAATATTTCATAAAAACAACGTTATAGTCAGGCGAAATATGGGTACAGTTTTTACTGTAGAATATACTGCCACACCCCGGAGATATATATAGTATATATATATACTATTTTTGTCAAAAATAAAGTCATCAACTAAGATGTTAGTAGTTCCAATGTTGGCTATATTCAAACTAATGAATACATATGATAAAATGAAGGCCTATAATCTTTTTTTTTTTTTTTACAAAGAAAGAGTACACTTGAAATATTGTTGAAATTGTAATTATTGTTGTAATTGTAACCTTTTTAATAAAATAGCAAAACATATTTACAAGATAGATGTAAGCAAAATCTTAAATGGTCTATATAAGTCTTCTTCTAAATATATCTTTTGTCCTTGCATTGTGGCTCAGTCAGTGTCACACCTGAATGAATGGATCATTATGCAGAGTGGGTGGGACATTGTATTCTCAGGTGTAAACCACTCCTCGTTCACGCCCCCCTCGCATATTGGCTTTCCAAGCAAAACCTGTCTAATTTAAATCAATGTATTGTTTTATGTGAACGATAAAGCAAGACAATTTTCACATAATTTTGAAGCCAGAACTCGAAGCGACAACATCCATTAGTCAAAAGTCTTGTGGACATATATTTAGTATGTGTTTTGTGGTCTTATTTCAGCAACTTTCATTTTTATTTTTTTCAATAACCACGCATAAACATTATTCTCTTAAAAATACAAACATGTACATACATGTTACTTACATATTATGGTAGCCCTGTTTGTGCTATATAGAGTGAATTTACACCTTTGCCATTAACATGTTTATAAATAACTGAAAAAAGCACAAATGTCAGGGCATGTCAAAACATCCCAAGGGCCCCAAAAACACCCTGGTCCCCAGAGGGTTAAACACCATTTTCAGGTTTCACATTACTCATAATGTAGCACAATTGTCAAAACTAATGTTTCAATAGATATGAAGTGATGGATTTTGATAAAATATGATTGTAAATGTTATAATAGTGATTTTATAATTTCTTAATATGAATTATAGAAACACATTAGTAAGTAGTAAGAAAATAAAAAAATACTATTATAACCAGCAGAGGACCACTCATTAGCTTGCTTTCATTTAAATGTCTGTTTTAAAAGTGTCAGTTTGTCTCCACTAAAGCAAGGCACATTTTCCATGTTAACTCCATTAAACATGCACACAATTTGTTGTAGAGATATTTAAAAAAAAAAAAAAAAAAGTTAAATAAATGCTTATTTCAGGCTTCCCATTTAAAATATAATTTTCAGTTGTCATTGCAATCATAATGTGAAATTGCTATGATGCAGAAAATGAACAATTGAAGAGGTAAATTTTGACAAAGTCATTTGTAATGTTATTTTAATTATTTTATAAAGTTTAAATATGATTTCAAATGCAAAATTTCAAAGGCGAGCTCTTTCTCTCCTCTTCCTAATTGGCATAAGTTTATGACATCTGTCAATCATCATGTGAGTCAACATAACCATTATCCTGCACTTTGCATGATGCTGTCCTGTACATTTCCTTGCCTTGTGCTCTGTGAAGAACGAATTGAATTTAAAATAAGCTAAGAAACACACGAATTGTCACAAGCTCGGCTCGAACTCAGGTCTCAGGTGTGGAGAGTGAGTGTTCTACCACTTAGCCACAGAGGAGGTAATGTTGGACCCAAACGAAACACTCAAGGCAAAACTCCAGACAAAGTAGATTTATTCAAAAAAAGATACTTTGCAAGTCCAAAAAAAATCCAACAAAAGTTCTTCTAACAAAGAGGTATTAAAAACAGATAATCCAAAATAAAAGATAACAGGAGAGAAATAAAATAACTCCACGAGGGGAGAAAAACACAATCAAATAACTTACTTGGGATTACAGCCCGAAGCCATTTGTTTTGAGAATAATGGCTGGCTGATGAAGTTATTGCAGGGTTCTTGCAGGTTTCAGTTTGTTACATTTAAGACCTTTTTAAGACCTTTTAAGACCATTATGTGTGAAGTTTAAGACCAACACGACACATAAATAGAAACATTAGAATGATCCCAGAAATTCTTAAACATTCTAGTTTTTATTGATACACTTAGAGAAAAATATCAAAGAAACTCAGCAATAAAACAGATGAAAATACTGAACTTCTGATATCCATATTCCCAACACAACACTAGTACATACAACCTAACCCTACATATGTCTGAGTTCATCCCCTTTAGCATCAATCTCAGTTTCAAGGGCTTTCAGTTCTGCAAGTTTTTCTTTGTGTGCCCTTCTCAGGGCATTGGACTTTGAGAGAAGCTGAGCCATCTTGGAGCCTGCTGTGCCCTCAGCTTGTTCTGCTAGTGTATCTGCCTCCCTGACAAGACAGGCAGACACATCTTCTAAGTTTGTCTTTCTTTTCTTAAGGTCCACCAGACACTGCTCAGCCAGCTTTCTTTTCTGACTCTGAGATTCCTTTTCTTTTCTGATGCGCTCTTGATCAAGAAAGAGTCTGTATTTTGACCGGGCTGCACCCACAGATGCCATAAGTTCCTTGGTAAGGGGGACCTGAGTGACATCCCCATGCATTGTAACAAAGTCACATATGAGCCTTTGTGCAACAATTGTGTCCTGTTGCATGTTTTCGGTCTCCACCTCCTTGTTGATAGGAAATCCCCTTTCAACAGTGGCCTGGCCATGTGAAAGGAGCAGTAACTTCTGGCAAAAACCCCAAGCAGCAGGGTAGGGACCTCTTAATCTCTCATGCAAGAAGGTGTCTAAGCATCTCTCAAATGGCTGGAAGGCAAGGAATTCTTCATTCCTTGCCTCAGCAGACAGGAACGATTCAAACTGCTGGACAATGGCATCCCCTACAAAAAAGTGTGAGAAAATAAGTCAGTCAAATATGCAGTCATGACTGAAAAATATTGGCACTCCTGTCTTTTTTCTCTCTGCATTTTTGTATTGTTCCAACGCACATAAAGGAAACGTGTATACTAAAACCTGTATACCTGTGTAAGGTAAAAACACTATCTCTAGATAGATAGATACTTTATTGATCCCCAGGGGAAATTCAGGATTCTCTAAATGTCTACAACAAAAACCTGTATAAAATTATGAAACTTATTCAGTGTATCTAAGCCACTGCACACAGAACAGGTACAGGACCATCAGAAGGGGGAATGACAAAAGTGAAACATCCATGCTAAACCAATACCCTGATAGGACATTGGAAAGTGTCAATTGTCAGAGCAAATGTCTGCAACTAATGGTCTGAATAAAGCCCAATAAAAAAATCTAAGGATAGTTGAGCATATTCAATCTTTGGTTCATAACCCCTTCCAAACCATTCCTACCAGCAGGTACACCTCCTGTCAGCTGCTTGTTCTTCAGGAATGTCTGGACAAGAGCCTTCATCTGATTTTTGCATCTGTCTGGGTCCCTGAACATGAGAGACGGGTCCAGACACTCCATCTGCCTAACTGTACCATATTTCAATGGGCTCTTCTCCAGTGCTTTTCTGACAATGTTTGAGAGGCCCTGCATACAATCCCTCCTAAATTCAAGGATCCTTAGTTCTGCACTTTTACTGTCCTGGACAATAAAACAATACATGTCAGTAATATCAAAATGGAGTTTTAACCCTTTAGGCGCCAGAGGTTTTTTCCTAAAACGTTCGATTTTGACATCTTAATTTCAAAAGGCTATATCTTAAAAGTGATAAAAGATAGAGACTTTCTGTAAATTAGAGAAATATTAAGGATGACCCAAAGTTTATGTAGGGATTACATTTTCCCATCTAATTTGCATATTATGACGTCATATGGTGGCGGCCATCTTGGATTATAGAATTTTTATGAAAAGTCACATGTTTAAATGATAAAATGCAGCACTTCTTTCCCCCCAAAATGTCCCTCACCTTCTGTATGCTATATTGCACAATACTGAATGCTCAGGTAAATAGTAAGTAGTAAACAAACTGTGTAAATCATTACTAATAAATGGTAGAAACAAACCAATGCATGTAGCGGTTGGCCTTTTGCTGTAGAGATTTTCCATTTACTACATACAGTTGGTACTCTGATTCCATGTATGGGGCACATATATATTATTCATATGACACACAAACACAAGTAGACAAGACCTGTTTAGTTCAAAAGCTCACTCGCCATGGCAAGGCACAGATCATGAGTGAGATGACGAGACAAGACGAGAGACAATGTTAGTTTTTTTTTTGTTTTTTTTTTTGTTTTTTGTTGATGTTTATTTGTTTTTTTTGTTTTTTTTTAGCTGACAAAGACGCACACATCACAAGGACATGAACACACAAAAAAGAACACATATTGTACACTACTAAATGGTCAGGGAAATAGATAGTAAATCAACAGTGTAATAAATGGCAGACAAAAAAAATTGTTGCAGGGCTTTTGCTGTAGAGATAATGACTCCCTATCCATCCAGGTGACATTTCTTGTAGTGTTTCATGGTGTGGTCTTGCGATAGACTATGCATAATAGCCCCTCTGCCCCGTGTCACACCGCCTCTTCTCCTGCTACGAGCAGCAGCAGCGCGGGCGCGGCCAGATCTGCCTCGCGCGCGCGCCGAATGTGCACAGCTCGGACTACTGTCATTGTCATTGCGACTCCCCACCCTGCCTCCACGTTGCCCCCTAACTGTCCTATGAATACTTCGACCTCGTCTAACATACCCAGTGGCATTAGACAAAGTCTCCACCACAATACTGTCGCCGCGATTGCGGAGAGGCACACGGTCACCATGGCTAGCGCGGTAAAAATCTCCCGCGGCCGCCTCGTTCCCCACAACACTAACACGCCTGCTAACTTCGCGATGAACACTCCGACCCCGGGAAACATTGTTCCCACCACTGACATTGGGCAAAGGACCATCTAACGTTATATTGGGCAAAGGATTCACCGTTTGTGCTTGGTGTAGGGCTATACTTTCACTTTCAGAATCACCGTCATTTTCTGAAGGCAGATAACGTTATTCCCCTTCAGAATCAGGGTCCGCGAATAGAAGACCCAACACTTCGTTGCGGGTAAGCTTTATTGATGCCATTAGATAATAATAATAATAATAATCTAATGCAAATACTCGCTGACGTTGACAATATTGCTCTGATAAAATGGCTCACTCGCACACTAGCTCCGCTTTTGTTCGCACTGATTCAATGCGCTCTAGCTCGAAGATTTTGTATAGAAGCATTTTTTGAGTCGGGGATGAAGTATGACATGTCTGCCAACTAGTGGAGGGGAGGTCGAACGAAATTTGACACCCTATTTGACAAAATCGGCCGTTTTATTCAGTGCCGCATCTTGTCGAGTAAACTCGACCGTGGCGCCCAGAGGGTTAATGTAACATTCCTGTCTGCCTACCCAACAAGTTTTGACCAGATGTCTTTCCGTATTTCTACGTGCCGTGCTGTCACATTATGAGGAGCAGGAATCAATCTTAAAATGTCATCAAGTATGTACCAGATGCTGTCCTCACGGGCTGGCCAGAAATATCTATTCGGACCAACACAGTGCATGCACTTCACTTTGGCATATCCTTCATCTTTTGCCACGATGATTCCTGGGTAGATCTCCTTGTCATATGTCAGGACACACCATTTTCCGATAATCTGGTCGTCATTCCAGTCGATCTGAAGTTCTTCTATCAGGTGCTCCTCTGACTGGATTGGTTGAGGTCTGACTGGTGTGCTTGAGGTAGCTGACAGTGGAGGGAAGGTGAAGTGGTAAGTGTTGAAACATGTGCAGGACAGGTTATTCAGTGTAGCACACAGACAGCTGACGTCCCTGGAGATCAAGTGGCCTTTTCTGTTGGTGACCACTTGGTGTATTCGCATTGTCCCAGGGACCGATGGGATGTTTGCTGGAATGTTACGGTATGCATCCACAATATTCTCGGTTTCCACATAAAAGAGCTTCACTGTGGTGCCAGTGGTCAGTAGAGCTCGGTAGAGTGTGATGGCATCAGGGATGTCACACCCTTGACTCACAAGCTGATCTGCCAATCTTTTTAACACTCCCCCAACACCATCAGGAGCACCCTTGCCGTGGCTCGCTTCAAAGAAATTCCAGGTGCCACTCTCAAAGCCCCTCTTGCTCAACTCAGTACTGAACAGGAAGAAATTACCTTTCTGCCTGTACTGAGTACAAGGGCCATCACTGAAGAAGTGGACCACAGACACAGATGGATGATGGGCTTGTATGTAGTCCAGCTCTGGTTCAAGATGTTGCCAGATTGCCGGGGGACCTTTTTGCTTGGATTGAGAGATGGTGCAGAAGCAGAGAGGGCTAGCATTGTCACCAACATATAACACACCTGTGTGCATTGTTGCCTGTTGGTGTGAGGCACCGAAATGTACAGCCTGGATCTCAGCACTGTATTTGCACGAGTAGTTTTCCGAGAAGTCCACATGTATAATGCATTCATGTGAGGACAGACTTCTCTTTAGTTCTCTGGAGAATGAGAACTGCTGCTTGATGTTGAACACATGCTTATTGAACTTATGCAGCAGGCACGTGAAATGCTCAATGAGCTCCTCTAAAGAGCTTTCGATTTGTTTTTTTGCTGTCACTTTGAATGACACAGCCTTTTCTTTTGGCATTCTGTTCTTCTCTTTCTCCTCCAGTACCCACTGTGTGTATGTTATACGCATTGATGCATTGGTAACAGTATCCAGTGGGAAGCTTTTCAGTTTGCATTTGGGACACTCTCCATACATGCACTCCTTACTGCTGGTGCTGCAAGATACCTCCTCTATTAGCTTCTTAAGGTTTGAGTTGGGAAGCAAATTTAGTTGCTTCAACTTGTCAACCACAAAGCCGAGGTTCTCATTGATTTTGCACATGCAAGTATCTCTGTCTTGAATGGTTGGATGTACAACCCAGAAGGGACGAAGTCTGCAAAAGAGAGTGTAGGACAAAGCTCTGTTTGCATTTTCAGACAGAAACTTTCTGTGAAGGTTTAACAGTGTATCAACAAGAAATCTCTTCTGTTTTTTTACTTTGTTTCGCGTTATTGTCTGTTTTCTCCCAGTGGTGACTCGACTGACATCATCCCGGTCAAAGAAGGCTCTGATACTTGATTTTATATGTGTTGGAATGCGGAGCTTTTCTTTACGAGAGAAAGAAAGTGCATTTCCATCTAAAGTCTTCCACCTTCTTCTTGGAAGACCAATGCCACTCTGTCCATATTTCAGCATGCGGTACTTTTTCACAATCTGCCCAGATACCAATTTGGAGATAATCTGCCTCTCTCGTTCATCATATGAAGTTGTATATTTGCTTTTTATGTCCCTCTACAGTGCAGAATGAAATTTGAGGGTTTTTCGAGCTTGCGACTGCACAGATGCGGTGCTCAATTGATGTTTGACTTTAGAAGAAGGGGATGTTGTTTTATACTTAAGGCGGAAGTATCTTTTTTTGTACTTATTTGTCTTTTGTTTTGCCTCAATTTCCCCAGGTCATGGTGGAGCCTCTTTCTCTCCTTCTTTGACCTTAAACGCCCCTGATCACGTTGCCTGCAACACAATGAAGCACTGATTAATGAAATACTTGTACTGACAATCAAATTATCATAAATAAATAGGGAGATGCATGCATGAACATGCATGCATGCACACACGCACACACGCACACGCACACGCACACACACACACGCACACACACACCTTAAATTGAAATTTACAAAATCGAAACATTGAACAAAAGCCTTAACTTCTATTTACTCTAACTCTAACCTTGAGGGCCCTGGTGCTGGCTCTACACCTGGTTCTGGACTTAGAGGTGGCGTCACACACTGATCTATGATTGCTGCACTTGCTTCTTTGGCTGTTCTGCTTTTCACTTGTGCTGCTCTCCAGTTCCGCCGCTTGGCTCTCCTTTCTCTGTCATTTAGTTCACTAACTGACCGCTTTTTCCCTGTGTCTCTGTCCTTTCTCCATTTTGCCCTCTCTTTTTCTAAATATGCTTCTCGTCTCTCAGGATCAGCATCTCTACGTTGTCTGTATCTGCGCTGTTTCTCAGCTGCAGAAAGAGGCATCCTTACAAAATCAAATCAAATAAAAATACATAAAACACTTTAACAGCAACCATGTTAATTTATTGACTTCTCATAATAAAAATAATAATGACTTTTGGTTTATAAAGCACATTTATAAAACCCAATGCACTTGTGTGTATCAGTATAGATCAGTAACCTCAACACATTTTAGCCTACCTATCAGTAGAATAAATAAAAAACATGATTTTTAGGGATGAAAACTGTAAAAACATGTATATTTTGTAAATACTATTAGTAAGAAAAGTACGTCTGTGAAAATTCTCAGTCATCCAGGTCATAGTTATCCAAGAAGGGTTGGCTCAGGGGTGACAACCCCACAGAGGTTAAATACCTGGCACTCCCCATCAGTCGGAACGGTAGAAACCCCTTGGATGAGAGGCAAAACATCTTCAAATATGGAAGTACCAATTCCAGTTGCCCTTGATTTAACCCTTCTTGGGTATACAACATGGGTAAGACACACAAAAGCATACTTTCGTCAACCCTGTTACCCTGGAATGGTAACAGGGTTGACGAAAAATGTTATTGGCGGCCATTACTAGCCATGTGATATAGGTAATGACACCACATTATGTGCCTTAATGAGAGGCTTAAATGTTGTTATATATGTACATTTTTAAATATGTACAAATCACTTTTTAACGTATGTTTTTCTGGTAACAGGGCTGACACAATGAGCGTGTCCCTGTCTTTCAGACATTACATAAACTCAAAGAAAATTCATTAAAAGAAGAGAACACTTACTTGTCTTCTACCATCAACTTCTTGAAAGGCAGATGATGTCACTTCCTGGAACTGATGCAACTTTTGGAAGAGTCCATTATCTTTAAAGAGGTGTTTTCATAAAAAGTAACAGGGTTGACGAGAACCTAGGGACCCGACTAAATTGTGTTTTTTTTTTTTTTTTTGACACATGTTAAGAATAAAATCCATTCATGACTAATGAACTGACACTTAAGGCTTTATACAAGTATATGTTTTTTTATGATAGTTTGACTTTTTTGGCCTCGATAGCAAGTAGAAGTAGAAAAATCATACTGAGGGACAGGCCATTTTCAACATTTCTGCAAGATGCTTTGCACAAAAATGTGATTAAAATCCTTTTAAAACAAAAGAAACAGCAATTAATTTATTCTTATATTATGAGACATATTATGGAAACTAAATTATAAAATATTTTATTTCTTTTATGGTTTATTAAGATTTACAGAGCTTTTTTTTCTGAGGGACACAAAATGGCACGTTTTCGTATAATGACCCTGAGGCTTAAAGTCGAATCATAGCCTTGCCAGTCAAGACTAACAGATTCATGATTTTATTTTATAATAATAATTTTATTGAATGAATTGCATGAATTCTCCCGGTGCTCCCGATGGCCAGTCCGGGCCTGGTTATTAAGATTAATGTGGTTTGGAATTGGTAAAATGCGGTAAAATGTGCCTGGAGAAAAAAAAAAATGATCAGAAAAGCAACGTGCCTAATTATTCTGGGCCGTGATTTTTTTAAACGCATGTGAGGCTGAGCTCTTACTGGAGAATTGGTTTGTTTCAGGGGTGCGTTTTCCGAAAGCATCGTTGGCCAACTATGGTCGCAAGTTCCGTCGTTACCAATAGAGTTCAATGGACATTGCGATGAACTTGCGACCATAGTTGGTCAACGATGCTTTCGGGAAACGCACCCCAGATTGGCCTTGTGCCAGACCCTCCCACTTTTGATTTCAGCGAATCAAAGTTGTTTTTTAATATTTTGGCCTTGTGTGATTGGACCGTTCTCGACTTTCAAGGTAAAGCCAGCTGCAATATCTCTTTCAAGATTCAATTTAAAATCGGTTTTATCTTTACAAAATCCTTTCTCAGGGCGTTCAAACGCAGAAAAAATAAGGATCATGTCCTGTCACGTAAGCGTTGTGGGCAATGACACAGAAGGTAAATGAAACAATGTTGTAATTTAACTTGAGTCAATCGTCGGTGTTCAAGCACAATGGCTTGTGTTGATATAGTTATACAATGGACATTCTCTTTTCAAATAAAATATGAGTTTTTATGTGTCTCTTTATGGAAGTATTAATATATGTACTACATAAAAGTAGACAATTAATATAGTGCCTCTTCTTCAATTGGACATTGTCATGTCTGCAACTTGACAAATGTTGTTAATATCATTAAAATTAAAATAAATAAAAAAATCATGGTCTGTAAGTTTTTGCAAACTCATTATTGGGCTTTATGAAACTATAATGAATTTATATGCTATTTTGAATACAAGTTATTGAAAAATGTTCATAGTTTTTTAACTTGCTATTCTGTGGCTCCCTCTGGTGGACAACATTATTATTCGTCTCTGAATCGCATTGACATAAATGTCTAATACTTTTTTGAACGATTACAAAATTTATATATATATATGGATATATATATATATATATATTATATATATATATGAATGGAAGTTCTGCATTCCTGATTCAGTTTGTGTGCAGATTCGAATATTTTGCTGAATATTTTCTGTGCTGATCTTGCGATTTTGAAGCTGTTCGGAGGATTTCAGAGAGGAGACTTTAATTCTAGAAGGAGATCGAAGGATTATTATCATTTACATAGTTTTATTTATAGTTTTATCATATTGTTTCTGAGGACACTTCTATTTGATTGTTCCTTCCGATTTTAGAGGGAGTTTGGAGTTTTATTTAATTATTTTTTATTTTTTTGGGAGGGGTATTTCTGAGGATAATTGTATTTTATTGTATTGTATTTTGTATTGTATTTGTATTGTTTTTATTGCAGTTTGAAGGAGGATGCCAGGCACAGAGCCAGGAGCTTATCCCTGTATATTTACCACCTCTGTCTTGTGAGTTTGTTTCTGTGTCCACAGGTCCGGCTCACAGGGAGAGAGAGTGGCCGAGAGACAGCCAGCAGAGCCCAGATGATGGACGTCCGTCCACTTCATCCAAACGCTCTCGCAGAGGTCAGAATAGGCTTTTATTAAAGTTAATAAATTATTTGTCATTGAAAATAGAAAGTTGCATTTTTTTTGGTGTGACCACTGACATTGATTATTAACATTATTAAAAATGTCTGGAATATTCCAGCCTCAGGCAGATCCAGGGGATCTGCATCCACAGATTCTCCACCGGGCATCATGTCCACACCATCTTTGTCCCGCTCTGTGGGGAATGTGAAGAGGTGGTTATGTGGGTTGTCGTCGAGCTTTAGCAGCACAGGCATGTACATCATCGAGAAGAGGAGCAGTAACAACAGATCTGAGAGCCAACATGAGCAGGGCAGTGGCGGAAACAGATCCAGATCCGACAGCTTCCAAGAGTGGATGTGTCCTCCACTGCCAGATCAAGTTCCCGTCGAGACTTCAAATGTCCCGACTGCTCACGGTGCCATGGAGGATGAGAACAAGAGCTCGACAGGTGAGACTGAAATAAGGCAGAATAATGACTGCTTAAAATGTTTGACGAGTTAAGGTCTGGTCACATTTACTGTTTCTTAGCGAAATTTTTCTGAAATATTTTAGTTGGACAAAACGTTCTTAGAATATTTTTGTTAAGCCAATAAGCCATGAACTCACTTGCGCTGTCTGACACACACCCGAAAACACACGCACGATCCTGAATAGAGTTCTGTATTGCGTTTGTATGGTCAAATACTGACAAAATTGTGTCAAAATGGCTGTTGTGACCAGTATTCATGTAAACAGAGTCGGTTAAGTTATGTCTTTAATAAGACATTGCTGTATTTAATAAAATCAATGTTTATTTAAATATATTATATTTCATAAAAAATAAATGTGAAATATATTTAAAGACATGATGGCTCATATGACCTTTACCATTGCCAGAACTGTGCCAAATGAGGCCTGGAAATGTATGCTCTCTTTTTAATAAAATAACAAAAAAATAACTATCATTATCGTGAAATAAAATGATTATTACTTAAAGGGGGGGTGAAATGCTCATTTTCACTCAATCTCCTGTTAATCTTGAGTACCTATAGAGTAGTATTGCATTCTTCATATCTCCAAAAAGTCTTTAGTTTTATTATATCTATAAAAGAAAGATAGGCTGTACCGAGTCTTTCCGGAAAAAAGCGAGCGGCTGGAGGCGGGCCGTGTGGGCGGTGTGCTAAAGCAGTGCTAACGCGCCGAGCTAACAACACACAGAGACATTTGAAGCAGTTTTACTCACCGCCTGCGACCGCGAACCTTTATCATTGTGAGTGCTCGATCCTTAAGCATTAGACGATCTGCAAATCCGTCAATCTGGGCTTTGTTTATAAACCAATCATCGTCGAAATGCAGGGAACAAACAGTCTTGCACAAAAACAAACAGTCTCTGAAAAAACAAACTCCATCCACTGGTCCCTTAGCGCTGGGTTCTTTGGGAATCTGTGCAGGGTTGTCAGGGTTGAAGCAGAATAGTGGGTCATAGTCTAATGCTTTTTGAAAACTTAAGGAAGTGTTCCCGGTTCCGGCTGACCTAATCTATGCAGCCTAACATTGAATTATAGAAGTCTATAATGTATTATGTTAATGCTAGGTCAAAGAGATGTGTCTTTAATCTTGCTTTGAACTTACAGAGTGTGTCTGCTTCCCGGACAATGGTAGGAAGACTGTTCCAGAGTTGTGGTGCTAAATAGGAAAAGGATCTACCGCCAGCAGTCGATTTTGATATTCTAGGTATTATCAACTGGCCGGAATTTTGAGATCGCAATAGACGTGAAGGACTATAATGCGTTAAGAGCTCGCTCAAGTTTAGGGCTTTGTAAGTAATCAGCAATATTTTAAAATGTATACAATGTTTAATACGGAGCCAATGCAGTGTTCAACCATTTTGTTTTGGATTGTTGTCCTGATGGAAGATCCATTATAAGATTTCTAGCAGAGGATCTGTTGATATTTGATAGAATCCACAATGTATCTGAACAAGATGTCCAGGACCTCCAGTAGAAAAATATGCCCACAACATTAAAGATCCAACGGTATATTAAAAAAATGGGTTCCGGCCGGGCTCAGCCCGAAGGAGCGACGTGGGGCCGCCCTCCCGTGGACCCACCATCTGCAGGAGGGACCGTAAGGCGCCGGTGCTTAGTAGATCGGGTGGCAGTCGAAGGCGGGGGCCTCAACAACCCGATCCCTGGACACGGAATCTAGCTCTAGGGACATGGAACGTCACCTCTCTGGCGTGGAAGGAGCCTGAGATTGTGCGTGAGGTTTAGAGATTCCAACTAGAGATAGTTGGGATCACCTCCACGCACGGCTTGGGCTCTGGAACCACACTCCTTGAGAGAGGATGGACTCTTCACCACTCTGGAGTTGCCCATGGTGAGAGGCGGTGGGCTGGTGTGGGTTTGCTTATAGCCCCTCAGCTCAGCCGCCCGGTGAACGAGAGGGTCGCTTCCCTGCACTTTCGGGTCAGGGATAGGTCTCACTGTCTTGTGCGCCTATGGGCCAAATGGCAATGCAGAGTACCCCGCCTTCTTGGGGTCTCTGGGAGGGGTGCTGGAAAGTGCTCCGACTGGGGACTCCGTCGTTCTACTGGGGGACTTCAATGCTCACGTGGGCAGCGACAGTGACACCTGGAGGGGCGTGATTGGGAGGAACGGACCCCCTGATTTGAACCCGAGTGGTGTTCTGTTATTGGACTTCTGTGCTAGTTACGGCTTGTCCATAACGAACACCATGTTCAAGCATAAGGGTGTCCATCAGTGCACATGGCACCAGGACACCCTAGGCTGGAGGTCGATGATCGACTTTGTGGTTGTTTCATCTGACCTCCGGCCGTATGTCTTGGACACTCGGGTGAAGAGAGGGGCGGAGCTGTCAACTGATCACCACCTGGTGGTGAGTTGGATCCGATGGCGGGGGAGGAAGCTGGACAGACTCGGCAGACCCAAACGTACTGTGAGGGTCTGTTGGGAACGTTTGGCCGAATCCCCTGTCAGAGAGATCTTCAACTTCCACCTCCGGCGGAGCTTCGACCGGATCCTGAGGGAGTCTGGAGATATTGTGTCCGAGTGGACCATGTTCTCCACCTCCATTGTCATCGCGGCCACTCAGAGCTGTGGCCGTAAGGTCTCCAGTGCCTGTCGAGGCGGCAATCCCCGAACCCGGTGGTGGACACCGGAAGTAAAGGATGCCGTCAAGCTGAAGAAGGAGTCCTATCGGGCCTGGCTGGCTTGTGGGACTCCTGAGGCAGCTGACGGTTACCAACAGGCCAAGCGGACTGCAGCCCGGGTGGTTGTGGAGGCAAAAACTCGGGCCTGGGAGGAGTTCGGTGAGGCCATGGAGAAGGACTATCGGTCGGCCTCGAAGAGATTCTGGCAAACCGTCCGGCGCCTCAGGAGGGGGAAGCAGTGCCCTACCAACGCTGTTTACAGTGGAGGTGGGCAACTGTTGACCTCGACTGGGGATGTCATCGGACGGTGGAAGGAACACTTCGAGGATCTCCTCAATCCCGCCGTCACGTCTTCCATTGAGGAAGCAGAGGCTGAGGGCTCGGAGGCGGACTCATCCATCACCCGGGCTGATGTCACCGAGGTAGTCAAGAAACTCCTCGGTGGCAAGGTACCGGGGGTGGATGAGATCCGCCCCGAGTACCTCAAGTCTCTGGATGTTGTGGGGCTGTCTTGGCTGACACGCCTCTGCAGCATCGCGTGGCGGTCGGGGACAGTGCCTTTGGACTGGCAGACCGGGGTGGTGGTCCCTCTTTTTAAGAAGGGGGACCGGAGGGTGTGCTCCAACTATAGGGGGATCATACTTCTCAGCCTCCCCGGGAAAGTCTATGCCAGGGTACTGGAGAGCAGAATACGGCCGATAGTAGCCTCGGATTCAGGAGGAACAGTGTGGTTTTCGTCCCGGTCGTGGAACACTGGACCAGCTCTATACCCTCTCCAGGGTACTGGAGGGTTCATGGGAGTTTGCCCAACCAATCCACATGTGCTTTGTGGATTTGGAGAAGGCATTCGACTGTGTCCCTCGCGGCATCTTGTGGAGGGTGCTCTGGGAGTATGGGGTTCGGGGCCTTTTGCTAAGGGCTATCCGGTCCCTGTACGACCGGAGCAGGAGCTTGGTTCGCATTGCCGGCAGTAAGTCAGACTTGTTCCCTGTGCATTTTGGACTCCGGCAGGGCTGCCCTTTGTCGCCGGTTCTGTTCATAATTTTTATGTACAGAATTTCTAGGCGCAGCGAGGGGCCGGAGGGTGTCAGATTTGGGGACCACGCGATTGATGATGATGTTGTCGTGCTGGCCATCAGACCAGGACCTTCAGCATGCACTGGGGCGGTTTGCAGCCGAGTGTGAAGCGGCTGGGATGAGAATCAGCACCTCCAAATCCGAGGCCATGGTTCTCAGTCGGAAAAGGGTGGCTTGCCTGCTTCAGGTTGGTGGAGAGTTCCTGCCTCAAGTGGAGGAGTTCAAGTATCTTGGGGTCTTGTTCACAAGTGAGGGAAGGATGGAACGGGAGATTGACAGACGGATCGGTGCAGCTTCTGCAGTAATGCAGTCGATGTACCCGTCTGTCGTGGTGAAGAAAGAGCTGAGCCACAAGGCGAAACTCTCGATTTACCGGTCAATCTACGTTCCTACTCTCACCTATGGTCATGAGCTGTGGGTCATGGCCGAAAGGACAAGATCCCGGATACAGGCGGCCGAAATGAGCTTTCTCTGCAGGGTGGCTGGGCGATCCCTTAGAGATAGGGTGAGAAGCTCGGTCACTCGGGAGGAGCTCAGAGTAGAGCCGCTGCTCCTCCACATCGAGAGGGGCCAGCTGAGGTGGCTCGGGCATCTTTTCCGGATGCCTCCTGGACGCCTTCCCGGGAAGGTGTTCCAGGCATGTCCCACCAGGAGGAGACCCCGGGGAAGACCTAGGACATGCTGGAGGGACTGTATCTCCCGGCTGGCCTGGGAACGCCTCGGTGTCCCCCCGGAAGAGCTGGAGGAAGTGTCTAGGGAGAGGGAAGTCTGGGCATCCCTGCTTAGACTGCTGCCCCCGCGACCCGGCCCTGGATAAGCAGAAGAAGATGGATGGATGGATGGATGGATGGTTAAATTGTACACATGGAGTACTTTTTATCCTTGTGTGCACCAAACCCATCTAGCGTGTTTGCTGCCAAAAAGCTCTTTTTTGTTTCATCTGACCATATACCCTGTGCAGTGTGAAGTTCCAGTCGTGTCTGACAACTGAATTTGCTGGAGTTTGTTATTGGAGGAGTGAGGAGGATTTTTCTTGAAACTCTCCCAAACAACATGTGGTTGTGTATGGGGTTGTTTGATTATTTATTTTTTGGTAGGCTTCTGACCCCCAAGACTCAACTAATATCTGCAATTCTCCATCTGTGATCCTTGGAGAGTCTTTGGCCACTCAAACTTTCCTCCTCACCTTGCATTAAGACAATATAGACACACGTCCTCTTCCTGGCAGATTCGTAACATCTTTAGTTGATTGGAACTTCTTAATTATTGCCCTGATGGTCAAAATGGGGATTTTCAATTCTTTAGCTATTTTCTTACAGCCACTTTCTATTTTGTGATGCTCAACAATCTTTTGATGCACATCAGAACTATATTCTTTGGTTTTACTCATTATGATGGATGATTAAGGGAATTTGGCCTTTGTGTTTCCTCATATTTAAACTCCTGTGAAACAAGAAGTCATAGCTAGACAATTTCATGTTCTTAGTCACCCTGGTGTACAAAAAAAAAAAAAAAAAAAAAAAAATGTCACTCTGTCATCTCTGTCAAATGTCATCTCTGCACTGCTGTATACGCACCGCAACTGGAACGGATCGCCGGACTGCATCCGCGTGCAGTGTGAAAGCTCTAACCTGTTAACATGGGTACGGAAAAAAATACGCACCGCATACGCACTGCAAACGGAGTATGTGTGAAACGGGCGTTACGCAGTGCAGAGATCGTTTCCGCACCGAGTCTATTTTTGCTGTGCTGCAAACGCTGAATTAAAGTGACAGCGCATGTTTCGTGGTCAAAATGAACACAGATTGACCTGACAATGTAGTAATTTCACCATACATGCGATTAATTAAATAAAATGTAGTAATCTCACCATAAATGTATTGAATTAAATACTAATTTTTTCACTTTAAGACCGGGGTAAAGCAAGGAAAGCTACAATTTACCTCAACAAGGCGACATAATGAACAACTCATTCGTGGAGGTGGAAAAACAAGTTCTTTGTGACATGCAAGATTTATTGTAGCCTATTTACATTTAAATGAAAAAGAAAATGCATGAGAGTCGGCTGTTTTTGTCAATTTTAAGTTTTAATTTAAAATGTTTGCGATTTAATATAACTACATGGTTAAATATTTGACCACTTGCTTGAGCAACTTAATATAAGTAGAAGTAATGCATTGAATAATAGGCTGACGTACGTTGTTTAAATTGTGTTTGAACGTGCATACGTCTATTAAAGAGTGTGTACAAAGAGAATCGCAATGCTGAGACGTTAACACCGGGGTAAATCAAGGGAAAATACAATTTACTTCAACAAGGCAACATAATGAACAACACTCGTCTCATTCGTGGAAGTGGAAAAACAAGTTATTTGTGACATGTAAGATTTATTGTGTAAAGATTTAAATTATGCAAAAGAAAGGATATGAGTCTGCTGTTTTTGTCAATTTTAATTTTTAATTTAAAATGTAGGCTATGCGAAGTACATGGTAAAATATTTTACCACTTGCTTGAGCAACTTAATATATAATTATATAGCCTAATGCATTTAATAATATGTTGTTTAAATTGTGTTTAAACGTGAATGCGTCTATTAAATGTGTACAAAGAGAATCACAATGCTGAAAAAATTTTTTTTTTAAATAAAAGTTGCTGATAACGTCTGGATTTGAAATACAAATAGTGAGTATGTATTTGTGGTACAGCCTACAGCAGCGGATCAGTTACGCACTGCAAACGCAGCATATGTGAAAGCACTATTGCGCGTGCTGCTCCTGCACTGCATACGCACTGCAACACGCACCACATACGCACTGCACACGGAGTATGTGTGAAACGGGCGTTACCCCTCATTTACACTGCAAACGTCTGCGGTGCATTACGTCTGCGACAAGGTTTTATTCCGTCCTCCAAGCGGTGCCAACTCACACCAGGAGCATTTCATAAGCGGAGCGACTGGATGCGCGAGACCACGTGATTTGCCTGTCTGACGTGTTTTTTCTTGATTTTTGGGTTTCTACCATACAGTCTATGGTTTCTACCAAGGATATTGGTGTGTAATACGTTTGGGAGTTTGCACAGGGTGTTTATTTTGAATTTGACAATGTTTTCTTTTACTTTTATTTTGTATTTCTGGTGCGACTTGGACGCGCGTCCGTCAAAAATAGACTAGGCGCCTATATTTAGCGAAGCGGCGCGGAGAGCCGCTTCTTGGAAGCTTCTGAAACGCGCCGCGTCGCGGCCGGTGTAAACACAAGCATTGACTAGAATGGGCGCGATCAGCTCCGGTAACACGTAATGCGACGCAGACGTGTGCAGTGTAAATGAGGGGTTACGGTGCGTGTCCACTGGCGCGTTGCGAGCGGAGCGGAGCGAGCGTTTTCAATTCATTCCTATGGAAGTCGAGCTTCACGCTCGTGCAGTGTATTTTGGGATTGACAGCGGACCAGAGAAAGCGTTGAGAGCGACCGAAAGCGTCAAAAGGTTGGGCAGTTCTCGACTTTATGCAAATATCAAGCGAAAAACGCGGTCGGCAGCCAATTGCTGTGTAAAAAATTCCTGCGGCGCGAATGAGGCGTTTAGCGTGGCGCGGTAGACGCGAATTCGCCTCATTCGCGCGTCAAGTTCGTGCGAATGACGCGAATTGAGCGTCTGGTGCGTTAAGCGCGAATGATTTTATTACAGCGTTGCCAGCGGCACTGAGCGGAGTTTTGTCGCTGTAGTGGACACTGGGGCTGTACTCAACCAAAGAAAATCTTGGTCGACTGAAGTCCTGAATTTTTCGACAAAAAATCGACTAAAAATGACGTTAGAAAAAAAAAACGTTAAATTAATTAGCTGCACACTATGGGCAGTACTTGGTAGCCTTGTTGTCCGCCTAAATGAATTATAAATAAACATAAAAAACTAGTAAGCTATTTGCAGTATTAAATGGTTTTTGACGTAATTAATTTGCACTGAAATGAGTCTGACACACGAGTCTGTCGGCTGTCGGCTCTGACAGCGTTGCATCACGTGCACCTGCGCAATATCATAGCCTATGATTTCCGAAAATAGTACTATGTTGTCAACTAGTGATATCGTGACAAGAACTTTTGAGGAATATGCAACATAATTTAGACAATTGTTTCTGTCATATGTATTATAATAACTGACAGACACTATAATTTCAGCCGCTCTGTGCATCTCGCACAGAGTGAGGCTGAACCTATTTTTTACAGTCTATATGGGCTGAACATAGGAGCTCAGCTTCGCGGCTGAGACACGAATAGACTATTAACTTAAAGCTTTTACTCTTAAACACAAAAGGCACGTCCACTTTAATAAAAAAATATTTATTAAACAAACCAGATCAAGTAATATTCAGCAAACCTTCTAGTAGCAGCTAGCCTACTTTCTTCAATCTGTCCGTCTTCTCCGGTGAGTTGGGCTAATCCAAAAGAAGTGAAAACAAGGGGGGTGTTCTGAAGACAGACTGTTACCTGTGAAACAGGGGTGCTCTGAAAACACCCCCATTAGCAATTAGTGGTTTCCACCTGATGAAATGAACGTGGCAAAACTGATGAAATGAACGCGGCAAAACTGATTACCGGTAAATGAACGCGACAAAACTAATGAAATGAACGCAGCAAAAAATCGACCAATCAGAATTTTGGTCGAGCCAGAACGTATCGACCAAATAATCGACTAATCGACTGGGAGAATACAGCCCTAGTGGACACGCACCGAGTGCGTTCACACCGGACGCAAATAGCGCGTCAGGCGCGAGTGATTTCAATGTTAAGTCAATTTTCGAAACTTTTGAAACTTGCCTCTGACGTGAGTACATTTTGCTTCAAACTTTTGTTTTTACGCGCGTCAATTTCGCTCTTGACGCGCGAATGGACACAAAGTGGTCAAGCGTATAACTAGACGCGCTATTCGCATCCGGTGTGAACGCACAGTAATGCTGCGTTCACACCCAACGCGAATTGAGCGTCTGGCGCGAGTGATTTCAATGTTAAGACGCGTTTACGCGCATCTGGAGGTCTTGCGGCGCGAATGAGGCGTTTAGCGTGGCGGACGCGAATTCGCCTCATTCGCACGTCCACTTCGCTTCAAACTTTTGCTTTTTACACGCGTCATATTGTTAACAAACTTTAGCGATTTTTTTGCAACCGTTTCTTTGAAGAACATGGCCGTAAATATGAACACAAGATTGAATGTGACATAAAGAAAATGACTATTGGCTGTCATGTTGCCTCAGTAGCCGGTGTATGCAGGTACATTTCTCATACCCCTTCGTTTGAAGTGTGGTCCCGAAAAATCTTCGTTTTAAGGGCTATCTGGCCCTTCCCCCTACCCCTACCCCTCCAACCAAAAGAGAATCGAGACAACCCTACCCCTTCACGGGAACATGCAAAACGGAGGGGTAGGGGTAGAGGCAAGGGGTGAATTGGGATTGAGCCTAAGTGCCAAGTAAGGAACCGTCGATAAAGTGCGGTTTGATGCCGCGCTCTTCATTCCTAAGCTATCAGTAAACTGCTCCGACGACCACAATCACACACAGTGCTCACCAATTCAGGACAGAAGATTATATGGCCTAACTATGACGACTTCTTCGTCATCCGATTTGTTCTATTGAATCGGTTCATCTAAACGGTTCTCTTTCTCATGTGCAGCTTTGGAAAGTCTGATTCATTCTAGAGAATTGTTCTTAATGAACAGATTTAACGATTCGAGTCCCATATAGCATTTCAGGTCTGTGTTTTTTTTTGTTTTGTTTTATATATATATTGTTGTTTATATATATATTTTTTTTTTTATATATTTTTTTTCAACATTATTTCTAACAAACATTTGAATTATTGGATATATAACAGAATAATAATTGGATAAAAGTTTATATTTCAGATATATACTGATGTCTACAATATAGGGGTCAAAAAAAAAAAAAAATAGAACAGGCCTTAAAGGTAGGGTAGGTAGGAATTTTATAAAACACTTTTTTCCAAATTTGTTTAAACTTTCTGTATATATCAATACATAATTAAAATGTAAGTACTCTGAAAAAAAGAGTATACAAATCGAGTGACTCTAGACCGTTTAATCTGCATTAAACACAGCTCATTATTTCCATTCGGGACGAAACAAAGGATTGGCTTAGGCGACTGTCACTCTCTCGCAACCATGGCAACCACCCTTTTGCCACACAGGATCTGCCCATATGCGCGCGCACCCGTTTGATTTGAGGAGTTCAAGAGGCACGGAACCTAGGAATAGCAAAACAATGGCAGAGAAAGAGCATTCAAAATTCACATTACCGGCATATGCAGTTAGCGAAGGCAAACAAGGCAAAAAAGGAAGACAGTAATAGAAAAGGTAATGAACAAAAAGTCTTTGGATAAACAAAGAAATAAAACGCGTGTCAATATCCTCGGACCCTAGTTGCACGGCCTCTTGCACGACTTCCTCTGCTTCGCCGATGCGGTACTTGTCTCTGGAGTGTAGTCCTCATCAGAGTCAACAATGCTTTCATCATGGAAACTCTTACATGCAGAACACCATATATGTTATGAATCTTACACGAAATTCATCTTCATCACAGTGTAACTGATGGTAATGGAAAAACGTGTATCAATGCAACCTGTTTTTAGCTCGTTAGCGAATCAAAAAAAAAAATATTTTAAACTTTACCAATATCAATATGCTAGCTTGATAGTGAGTACTAAAAGCCATCTTATTTGTTTATATTCATAATGATAAAGTTAGATTTTTTTATTACATGTGATTCTGACATGATGTCACTACATGCACTGCGCTCCTTCCTCTCCGCTCGTCTCAGGTAAATTAATGCGTCTTCCAGCTCAGCGGTCGGAGTCGCGCGTTCATGTGTGGAGTGAATGGAAATAATGAGCTGTCTTTAAAACAGTCGTGAGAGGTCTACAGACACTCAATTTTTATACTTTCTTTTTCAGAATACTTACATTTTAATTATGTATTGATATATAAATAAAGTTTAAACAAATTTGGAAAATAAGTTTTTTAGACAATTCCTACCTACCCTACCTTTAATCATTTTAGGCAAATCATTTGGACGCTTCAAATAGCCTATTGTATCAATTACAGTACATTGTGACACCAGTAGGTACACAGTAAAAAACGTTGGGTTATTTGTTTAACCCAACCTTTGGGTTACACATATTGGGTCAATATGTTGGGTTATTCGTTGGGTTATTTTTAACCCTACATTTTTAAGTGAGTAGCGACAAGTGACGGATAAAAATGTATTTTCATTTAATCATTTATATATATATATTATTAGCCAAAAAATAGAGGTCCGCCCTATTTCACCAAGGTCCACCCACTTGCAGATTTCTGGCCTCACCACTGCCTCAACCCCTACTGATCTGATATCCAACAATCCAATAATTCCTACATTTATTTTCCTAATTTTCACGACTCGCACAGGCAAATGAAGCTTGGAATATGTTAAAGCTTTCATTCAGCGGATGGAGTTATTGCCATTACACTGATTTTGTCTGGAGAAAAGATGACCTGAACACCGTTGTGTAAGTTGTGGCATACTTTACTCTGGCATTACATGGCTTGGCTGCCCACATTCCTCCGATCCCGATATAAATTATTTTACTAATTAAAAATCTTTTTGGAAAATGAAACATTTTCTTACAAACTATTTTTTTTTTTTTTAATAAAACATTATGAAACATAAATGGATGACAGAGACAATTAGCTTCAAGCTATGACAATTAATGAGATTAATACAACATTTTCACTTAAAAGTCACTATCAATCGTCATTGAGTGTTTGTAATAACTTATGACTGTGATCCAATGTGTATTTTGATCAAATTATGAGGCAGAAATATGTTGTTAATTACATTTTAGAATAATTTTATGGGGAAGATATGAAATTACGACTTATGTGGGGAGTGAAGGAAAAGTGATATAACTAGTAGTGTAACTAATTACTGTTGCCAGAAACTAATAAGTAATATTACTTTTGAAAGTAGTAACTATTAACGAGTAGTATTACATTTTTGAGTAATGAGCCCAACACTGGTCACTACTAAGAGTTCATACTCAATATGCTACTGTAGGCTGTTGTCTGAATGGGACATTTCTAGACTCAAACCTGTAATTGAGGGTTTTCAATTCATTAAAAAATGTAATTGTCATTACCACTCAGAATTATTATTTTTTCATATTTTATTTTACACATGGAGGAATAATATAGACTTTTCGGCTCTCAGGCGTCTTCAGTGTGTGAACACACAGTAGCTGTGTCCCAATTCAGGGGCTGCATCCTTTGAAGAGCACAGCTGATAAATGCTGTTCTTTTGAACTTTCTATTCATCAAACAATCCTGAAAAAAAATTGTACACAACTGTTTTCATCATTGATAATAATAATAAATGTTTATTGAGCATCAAATCATCATATTAGAATGATTTCTGAAGGATCATGTGACACTGAAGACTGGAGTAATGATCTTGACAATTCAGCTTTGCCAACACAGAAATAAATTGCATTTTAAAATATATTCACAATAGAAAACAGTTATTTTAATTGTAAAATATTTCACAATAATACTGCTTTTGCTGTATATTGCATCAAATAAATGCAGCCTTGGTGAGCAGAAGAGCCTTCTTTTAAAACATTAAAAAATCTTACTGTTCTAAAACTTTTGACCAGTAGTGTATATATATGTGTGTGTGTTAGCAGTAATAAACATTATCAATTAGTAAATAGGCTTGTTAGTATTGTTAGTACACCAAAATGTTATAAATTGTACATAACCTTAGAGATTTATAATCACAGCATAAATGAACAACCCAACAACTATATATAGGCAATATACACTGCTCAAAAAAATTAAAGGAACACTTTGAAAACACATCAGATCTCAATGGGGAAAAATATCATGCTGGATATCTATACTAATATGGACTGGGTAATGTGTTATGAACGAAAGGATGCCACATCGTTTGATGGAAATGAAAATGATCAACCTACAGAGGATTGAATTCAAAGACACCCCGGAAATCTAAGTGAAAAAATGATGCAGCAGGCTTGTCAATTTTGCTGAAATTTCACTGCAGCAACTCAAAATGGTACTCATTAGTTTGTATGGCCCCCACATGCTTGTATGCATGCCTGACAACGTCGGGGCATGCTCCTAATGAGACGACGGATGGTGTCCTGGGGTATTTCCTCCCAGATCTGGACCAGCGCATCACTGAGCTCCTGGACAGTCTGAGGTGCAACCAGGTGATGTCAGATGGACCGAAACACAATGTCCCAGAGGTGTTCTATTGGATGTAGGTCAGGTGAGCGTGGTGGCCCTTCAATGGTATCATTCCTTCATCCTCCAGGAACTGCCTGCATGCTCTCGCCACATGAGGCCGGGCATTGTTGTGCACCAGGAGGAACCCAGGACCCACTGCACCAGCATAGGGCCTGATAATGGATCCAATGATTTCATCCCGATACCTAATGACAGTCAGGGTGCCATTGTCTAGCCTGCAGAGGTCTGTGCGTCCCTCCATGGATATGCCTCCCCAGACCATCACTGACCCACCACCAAACCGGTCATGCTGAACGATGTTACAGGCAGCATAACATTCTCCACGGCTTCTCCAGACCCTTTCCTGTCTGTCACGTGCTCAGGGTGAACCTGCTCTCATTTGTGAAAACCACAGGGCACCAGTGGCGGACCTGCCAATTCTGGTGTTCAATGGGAAATGCCAATCGAGCTCCCTGGTGCTGGGCAATGAGCACAGGGCCCACTCGAGGACGTCGGGCCCTCAGGCCACCCTCATGAAGTCTGTTTCTGATTGTTTGGTCAGAGACATTCACACCAGTGGCCTGCTGGAGGTCATTTTGTAGGGCTCTGGCAGTGCTCATCATGTTCCTCCTCGCACAAAGGAGCAGATACCGGTCCTGCTGATGGGTTAAGGACCTTCTACGGCCCTGTCCAGCTCTCCTAGAGTAGCTGTCTGTCTTCCTGGAATCTCCTCCATGCTCTTGAGACTGTGCTGGGAGACACAGCAAACCTTCTGGCAATGGCACATATTGATGAGCCATCCTGAAGGAGCTGGACTGCCTGCGCAACCTCTGTAGGGTCCAGGTATCGCCTCATGCTACCAGTAGTGACACTGACCCTAGCCAAATGCAAAACTGGTGAAAAACAGTCCGAAAAGATGAGTAGGGAAAAAATGTCAGTGGCCTCCACCTGTAAAACCATTCCTGTTTTGGGGGTTGTCTCACTGTTGCCCATCTAGTGCACCTGCTGTTAATGTCATTAACACTAAAGCAGCTGAAACTGATTACCAACCCCCTCTGTTACTTAACTGACCAGATCAATATCCCAGGAGTTTAACTGACTTGATGCTATTCTCTGATTAAAAAGTGTTCTTTATTTTTTTGAGCAGTGTAGTATATTAAATATACAATTTAATTTAATACAATAACTGTCACATGATCTATATGAAGCAAATCTCAAATGCTTGATAGTTTATATTTTGTTCACACATAAACCTTGCAGTCTAAAAAATCATTCTGCTCTAAAGTATTACATTTAGTCAAAGCATCAACATCGTAAAACTCTGTAAAGCTGCTTGGAAAAACACTGTACAAACAAATTGACACACAGCTATTATGATTACAATGAGTATGTAAATGAGTTTAGAGTCATTTGGTGTCTTTATTCATTTCCACAGCTCCAGGTAAAGTTTCCTTGCAGTTTTCTCCTACAGTAGCAGTAAAGCTGTACCATTAGTCCTAAAGTTTTCTCCTCTTTAGTTCGGAAAACAAGGGCCTTAGAAATGGAGAGACAAGAGATAAATCATGACAGAGAAATATGAACAAGCTGACCTGTAGGATAGGATCCACATTTAGTATGCAATGCTCAAAATGAAATTGCATAAATCATAAGAAAACTTTTGTGTTACTGGCTCGTATCATATTACAGTTCTCATTTTTTTATTGGTGCTTTCTTAGTGTTAATCTCAGTCTTAACTTACTTTCTCAAAGTCTCCATGGAAAAGCCCTGGTCATTCAGAAGAATCTTCACCTTCTGGTTGCAGCGAGACCGACGTAAACAATAATCTGTGCATTTTTGAGACGGGTTATTGCAAATGGACCTTCATAATCAGAAAGCACAAAGCACAGCATCAGTACAGAGTCTTTTAACAAACCTGATATTTGCTTTTAATTATTGTTATAACAATAATTTGTGTGAGAAACAGACCAACATTTAAGTTGTTATTGAATTGTTAAAGGGTTAGTTCACCCAAAAATGAAAATGCTGTCAGTAATTTCTCACCCTCATGTTGTTCCAACCCCGTAAGACCTTCGTTCATCTTCGGAACACAAATTAAGATATTTTTGATGAAATCTGAGAGCTGGATCACTCCTCCATAGGCTTCTAAGGGATTGGAACTTGCCGGCCCAGAATAGTTATTAAAGACATCGTTAATATAGTCCAAGTGACTACAGTGGCTCAACCATATGTTTATCAAGCAACGAGAATATTTTTTGTGCGCAAAAAAAACAAACAAAACTACCGACTTTATTCCACTATTCATTATCTTCAGTGTGGGCCTCGAGTGAGTTCACGTAGTAAAACTGCGCAGTGCGTCTGTGTTGCACGTCACACGCATCACACACATGACCTGCGTCGGCCAATAGTGAGCCTACGTGGTGACATATTAAAGTGTTAGTTCACCCAAAAATGAAAATTATGTCATTAATGACTCACCCTCATGTCGTTCCAAGCCCATAAGACACTCCGTTCATCTTCGGAACACAGTTTAAGATATTTTAGATTTAGTCTGAGAGCTTTCTGTCCCTCCATTGAAAATGTATGTACGGTATACTGTCCATGTCCAGAAAGCTAATAAAGACATCATCAAAGTAGTCCATGTGACATCAGTGGGTTAGTTAGAACGCTGTATTCAAGCTATTCTACATTGTTTGTATTTTGGTATTGCTATATTTTTTTATATATTTTTAATGTCAGCAGCGTCTTACGTCAGCAGCGTCACTGCGGAGTCGTGAACGTGGATTGACAACAGATCCTGAAGAGAATACAATGCTGAATAAAGTCATAGTTTTTGTTATTTTTGGACCAAAATGTATTTTCGATGCTTCAAAAAGTTCTAACTAACCCACTGATGCCACATGGACTACTTTGATGATGTCTTTATTAGCTTTCTGGACATGGACAGTATACCGTACATACATTTTCAATGGAGGGACAGAAAGCTCTCAGACTAAATCTAAAATATCTTAAAATGTGTTCCGAAGATGAACGGAGTGTCTTATGGGCTTGGAACGACATGAGGGTGAGTCATTAATGACATAATTTTCATTTTTGGGTGAACTAACCCTTTAAATATCTTAATTTGTGTTCCGAATTTGAACGAAGGTCTTACGGTGATGGAACAACATGAGGGTGAGTAATAACTGACAGAATTTTCATTTTTGGGTGAACTATCCCTTTAATGAACAACGATATCTAGGGTGGATGTAAAGAAAACTTAATTTATGAATAACAATTCTCAAGGTTTTGATTTGTTCCTTACAAAAACGTATTATGTGACTTCAGAAAACATGGAATATCCCTCAAAAGTCGTTCTTTTATGGTGTTTTTGTCTCCTTTTTAAAGCTTGTAAGCTGTACTCTCCATGAAATTGCATAGAAAATCTATATAATGATAAACCAATACAAACCCGTTAAATGTCATCATACAACTTGGTCTTGTGTTTGAGCTCTGCAAGATCTTGATTCCTTCCTCCAGTAAAAAGCCAGCATCTACCCTAGATGTGGAAACACATTATACAGATAAAATGATTAAGATTGAGAATGCAATTCTTCACATCTGCTTATTACACATTCATTTAAACAATTCCAGAACACTTTAAATGGATGAAGGCCATGAACTACAGATGGGAGGTTTCATTTGCTTTGTAAGGTTATCTGATATAGCAAGAGCTAAACTGCCAAAATAAATAAATAAATAAATAGAAATAATAAAATAAATGAATAAAATAATAATAATAATAATAATAATAATGAATATAATAATTATAAAAAAATATGTTTACTAAACCATTTTGTGTTTCTAAGGTTTTCAGTTCCTCAAAGGTGAGTGTGATCAGTGTCATTAATTCACAGAATTTTCCTTTTTGGATGGACTATCCTTTTGAATTTTAGATACTCCGTTCTTATCAACAGACAAATTCACATAGAAACAGGACAGAGGTGATTCCAGATGTTTCTCACGTGAGTTCGGTTAGACTGGGGCAGTTCTGGCTCATCTGGAGGGTCCAGGCAGACAACCTCTCAGTTAGACGCTCTACACTCATTTCCATCTTTTTCAGTTTAGAGAAGGAATAGAGAAATGACAGTAATGCTTCTGGATCCCTTTGGTGAATTATCTGAAAAAGTCTGGTCCAGTCGATGTTGATTATCTCCGAGTGTGGAAAGGTGAGACTGAATGATTGCACATCCGGATGGTGAAGATGGCCAATCTTTATGCAGATACTATAAAAAAAGAATTAAAAAAAGATTCAAGTTGTTGTTGTGTCTATAAGTCAATAATTTCTTGCTTAGAATATCTTTTTGTGATTTAAAAAAAAAAGAGATTAATTGGTGGTTTGTTGGCCACCAGCCAATATTTGCATCATTAGCAATAGTCAAAAAAGATAAAAGTGTTTACCTTATTTTTTAACTGTTTTGGGTGACCAATTTAGTTGCATTATTACTATTAGAAATATAATCTATTAGATTGCAGAGACCAAGTGCCAGATAAACTGGAGAACAAGATGATGATATAATTGGTTATACAAAACATATTAATCATAGAATTATTTCTGGTTATCATGAGAAAAAAAACTATTTGATGAAAAGAAAAACGAAAAAAAAAAAAAAATCACTTGTTCTTCACCTGGACAGCTCTTTGATGATTGACAGAACAAGTGAGTTGCCAGGATGATCCCCATACTTCATTTGGTAGATGCCGACAATAACACTGCAAACCAAAGCACAGAAAAAACATACATGAACCTTAAAGTTAAACAAAAGCACATTAAAGGATGATGCACGTGTGCATAAAACACATCAAATGTATAAAATATATTTTAAAACATTACCTCTGTGAGCTCAGGGTCTGTCCTCTCGCGAGAGCGTAGATCAGTTCACCGAGATCAGAGTCTGATGGATCTTCTATACCCAAGCTTCAAAATCAAATACAGAACATTACTGTACAGACTAATTAAGTTTAACTTGCAACAGCAAATTAGAGATTAGATATTAATTACATCAACCAAATATGTGTTTTAGACCAGCGCATTTACCTTGCTTTTTTAAACTTGTGAAGTTCAGGCAAAATCATAGAAAAATCTTCCGATGTCAAACACAAAAAGATTTCTTCAATGCTCTGACAGAACTGAGAGCAGTACAGCAGGGCACAGACATCTGTTCTTCTGAGGAATTGTTTAATATTTAATAGTTTAATCATTCCCCAGGATTCCATTGCTTCTTTCACAAAGACTTCTTCATGAAGTTCATAGAGACAGTGAAGAACAAAACATACTGCTTCCGAATACAAGGAACAACCTTTAACCTTTTCCAAAACCCATTCTTTCAGATGAGCCTGTGTTATTGGACGAATGAACAGACCATGTTTTTCAAGTGTGAGTCTCACATCCTTATTCAACAAACCAAATGCAAATTGCACCACAGCTGCAAATTGTGGTTTTGAGAAACCATCCATTAAAAGTGACCTTGTAAGTTTCCTCTGGGACTCTTCTTCATCCAGAAGGACATAGTACAGAGCAGTGAAGAACTCCTGAAAGCTGAGATGCATGAAACTGAACATCGTCTCCTGGTAGATTCTTCTCCTAAACAGGAACTTGCACAAGAATGGATTTCCAGCAGGGTCTGAAATAGTTTCATTCACACTTTTCTCATCCAGCAGGACTTGCTGTTCCTGCATCCCTCTCTCTGCCAGCTGACCCAGACTCCTCAGCAGGGTCGGGACGGACTGACTCAAACCCTGGCAGTGATGCTTCAGAAGAGTGCACACAAAGTCCACGTAGATGGAGGTGGTGGTTTCCAGTCCGCTTGTCGCACCTGCACCATATTTGAATCGCTCCTGGATAGTTGTGCAGATGATCCAGCAGACGACAGGGATTGAGCAGGCAGTGATAAGGGTTTCATTAGCCTTCACATATGTATAAGCCTCCCTGTAAAGTTTCTCATTTTGAAAAAACTTCTGGAAGTACTCCTCCACTCCCTTTTCTGAAAATCCCACAATCTCAGAGAAACGCTGAGGTCCTTTGAGCAAATTACTGAGTGTGTTTGTAGCTGTAGATCTGGAGGAGACCAGCAGGAGAGAGTCTGGCAGGATTCGACCCCTCAGCAGGGCACAAAGAGTGTCCACAGGTGGGGCTTTCTGAAGCAGATCAGTGTGTGCTGACGTGTCATTAATGTCCTGTGTGAGTTTCAGCTCATCAAATCCATCAATGACCACAAGCACCTTCTCTGGCGACTGCTGTAAAATCTGTGAGATCTCATGTGATGATAAACTACAACTACAGCTCAAGATCTCCACCAAACTCTTCTCGCCAGGAATGCGATTTATTTCTTTACACTTTAAGTGGAAGACAACATCAAACCGCCCTTTGTAGAGGTCACCAGATGCCCAGTCCATCATGATCTTCTGCACAGTGAAAGATTTCCCGTTTCCAGAATTTCCCTGCAGTATCACAGATCTAGGACTGATCCCTTTGACATCTGTGTCGAACAGAGAGCTGAGATGGACAGAGTCTCCACTGCTCCTGGAGCTGAGGACCTGCTGGAAGCTCTTTCCACGGGAGCAGATCTCTTCTTCTCGCTCTTTTCGATCTCTATGTTTCCGAAGGATCAGAGGTTGTGTGAAGCGCTCAGACAGCAGCACATGTTCACCAGGCAGTGAGTTATACTCAGTCACATACTGATACTCGCTGCAGATCCGCTTCATATATTTGTGAATCACTGAGCTGATTTCTGTAGAAAAGGGTCAATGTTCAAAGAGTTAGGTTTTTTTCTGATTCTAATACAGTATGAAATCCCAGAGCAGACAAATATCAACTAAATTACGAGGTCGATGGAGTGCAATATTTAAAATATTGTAAAATTCAATATTATAAAATTCATCAGTCACCTGAGGAATGTGTTTTTTCAGAGTGTGTGTGATGTCCTGTGGAGCCTGTAGAACATTAGACACACTTGATACATTGATTAAGGCATTTCACATATATTTTACATCAATCTATATATCTTGCTGTCTGTCTGTCTGTCTGTCATCTATCTATCTATTGCTGAACACATTTATTAGACCACCACCCAATGTAAGGTTTGTGCCACAACTGCCCTAAGCTAACAGTATTGGTGATACACATTTTTTGAGAAGGGAAAAAATAAGTACAGACTGCACATCATTAAAAGTACTCATAAAGTCTATCCATAAGTGGAAATTAGTTATTTTTGCATTTTTTAGAGCAATTTTCTACTTCCGGTTTAAAAAGCAAAGACTCTCAGCTTATCCATGTCTACCTATAGGAATATGACGTCTATCACTGTATTCATATATCAGCTCCTCCAGTATTATCAACAGTATTATCCTCCATCCCCAGCTCCACCTCTCGTCAGTCAGGATTTGGAATTCTGATTCCCCTTTGAATTAGACTAAATTCTCAAATTATGTTGTACATTAGAATATTGACATTAATGATATCTGCAATACATTCATGTTGGTTCTGTTCCGTTTACCCTAAAGGGGGTTATTGCTGCTCTCCCTGCTCTTATCCATGCTAGGCTGCTCAGAACAGAACCATACCGCCAATCCAAAACATATGCTAACTGTCAATCGTATTTGACGATAGTGGTCCTGACAGAAATAAGTTAACAAGATGGAAAATTAAGACAAAATATTTAAGGTTCCTACTTCCTAGAAGAGCTTCTGCGATTTGTGCAATGCCTGTAAAAGTACATATTTTAACAGTGCATATCTCAGTACATACTGTAGGTCTAGACACATGTGGTATAATAGCCAAAATGAGTGTGCTCTTACCTAAGTCTCTCAACAGATATGGCTCATGCTTTTCCAGTCTAGAATAAAAGGCAGATTTAACCTTGTCTCCTCCAGAGTGCAACACTTTATAAAACTCTCTCATTTTCTCCTGGTTAGTATCTGCTGCTTTGATCTCACAGTACGGCTCCCATTCCAGCATGCCACTGGACAGCAGCTCATCCGCTATCGCCTTAACACTCTTTACTCTCTGGACAAGTTTCGCCCAGTGGGCATCTACAAACCGAGCACCTGGTAGAGAGATAATATGATAACTGCTCACAAGCAAGAACGTGATTTCATAAGATTCAAGAACGGCATATTCTATAGTGTAGCAAGTACTTATTTGGGCAACTTCACTTTTAATCAGTGTAATGCAGACTTTTTTCATATGACTATCTCTGCTTTTACTGTGGTAACTACTTACGCTCTGAGTCGTGGTCCATGGTGTCTCATAAGTGTCTATGACATGTTGTAGAGAGCTGTCTTAAGTTGTCCTCTAGGAAATGAAACATAATGCACATAGTGTGAGATGGTTGAAGAGAGCTTTTGTGACCCATGGTTAAAGATTACACTATTGGTATGCAGTAAATTAAGTGGCACGTAGAAAAATTAATAACGAAAGTATATCTTAAAGTACACCCCGAAATAACCATATATGGAGCATACAACGCCTAGTTGTACTATGCATATCCTCATCTGCATATCATTTGCATATGATTATTCATCCACATGATACTGTGTTTAACGGTACCAGACATTAGGAAAGAATGATATACGGATGTCACATTTCATTAATAAAAATAATTTAGTAGCCTATCCTTGCCTTGTTTTTGAATAAATAAATCAAATAGTGTAAAATACATTTCAGAGAAAGTTTTTCTCAATATTTTCCACTGGCCAAATAGTATTTTTAATTGATCTATATTTTTAATGGAAACAGATAGGCCTTGTTGTGCATTATTTCCACTAAACTATTTTCTCAGACAATCTGCTATTATCAGGATAAGCAATTATCTCTGTAGTTAAAACATTAAAATACAGCATGCCACAGCAAAAGTGTTCAAAAGCATTGCATCCACAACGAATATTTCTATTTATTGAATATAAAAATGTTGTAACTTCTCAGTAATGATTTCATGTAGTTTAAATGTTTAATACCATTAATGAGAATGGCATATTTAATAAAAAAAAAAAAAAATCAGAAATCAGAAGTAAATCGTAGTTTAAATCATTATTTACTTTTAAACTGTTATTGTGAACATGTATTTATGATTAGGACTCATAATGAAGTTTTACGGTTTTACTTAATCTGCCGTTAGATAAGATATATGCGTATAATGTATAATTTTCTTTAGATTATCTGTCTAAAAGGGACCAAAAATACATACTCCAACTCACCATCGATGTTGCCAAACTGCTCCATCTCCAAAACGTTCGTACGCATGGGTCAGAGTTTGCGTGCAGGTGCGAAGATTTTTAGCCTGACTACGTCAGACTTCGTACTTCCGCTCAATTTCATTTCGCTTCTGTACTCAAGCAGAGAATGTCTAATATGGCGAGAAGTTTCACTCTCAGTACACTTCCGGCTTCTGAACTGGTTGCAGTTCCACTCTGGCGACATATGAGGGCGCTCACAGGACGAGTGCAGAATGAATAGAGGTCTATGGCGCTATACCAATAAAAATCCACTTTTCTCAGAATATAATTTTTTGTCTAGTAATTTGAATGTTGTATTCGAAAGGAGATGCAAATAAATCACACATTGCTGGGTGTTAGATTTTTTTGAGTCACTTATTTGCTTGCTCAGATAATAACCTAGATGTGCTGTGTTTGACAGAAACCTGGCTAAAACCAAACGATTACATTACTTTAAATGAATCAACGCCGCAAGATTACTGTTATAAACATGAGCCTCGTCTGAAACGCAAAGGGGGTGGTGTTGCTGTAATTTATAGTAATAGTTTCAAAACCACTAAGAAATCAAATTTTAAATATAATTATTTTGAAGCATTGGTGCTTAATGTAAAAATATATAGTGTAAACGATAAATCACGTTTGAGATTTATGCTGGCTACTGTATACAGGCCACCAGGGCACCATACAGACTTTATCAAAGAATTTGCGGACTTTCTATCAGAATTAATATTGACTGCAGATAAAGTACTAATTGTTGGTGATTTTAATATACACATCGATAATGAAAAAGATGCATTGGGATTGGCATTTAAAGACATTGTAAATTCAATTGGAGTTAGACAACACGTGTCAGGACCTACTCATCGTCGTAATCATACTCTAGATCTAATATTATCACACGGAATATATGTTGATGCCGTTGAAATTCTGCAGCAGAGCGATGACATCTCAGATCATTACCTAGTCTCGTGTAAACTTCATTTAGCCAAGGCTGCAAAGCCGACTCCGTGTTACAAATATGTTAGACCTATCACTTCTGCCACTAAAGATTGCTTTATTAATAATCTTCCTGATCAGTTTCATCATCTCAGCATCCCGGACAGCTTAGAAGAACTAGATATTGCAACAGAAACTTTTAACTCTCTCTTTTCCAGCACTTTAGACACAGTTGCTCCGTTGCGCTTAAAGAAGATTAAAGAAAATAGTCCAACGCCGTGGTACAACGAGCACACTCGGGCCCTTAAGAGAGCAGCCAGAAAAATGGAGCGCAACTGGAAGAAAACAAAACTAGAGGTATTTCGCATTTCATGGAAGGAGAGCTCGATTGCATACAGAGAGGCTTTAAAAGCTGCTAGATCTGCTTATTTTTCAACCCTATTAGAAGAAAACAAACATAACCCTAGGTATTTATTTGAAACGGTGGCTAAACTAACGAAAAATAAAGCTTCAAGCACCGAAGTTTCCAAGCAACACAGCAGTAATGATTTTATGAATTTCTTCACTTATAAGATTGATAATATCAGGGACAAAATTATAACTATGCAACCGTCTACTACAGTATCGCATCAGGCAGTGCATTGTAGTCTCCCTGAGGAAAAATTTGATTCATTCGTTGCTATAGGAGAGGAAGAATTTACTAAACTCGTTAAATCATCTAAATCTACAACATGATGTATGTTAGACCCTATACCAACTAAGCTACTGAAAGAGATGCTTCCAGAGGTCACAGATCCTCTTCTTAATATCATTAATTCATCTTTGTCTCTAGGATACATACCAAAAACCTTTAAGCTGGCTATGATTAAACCGCTTGTTAAAAAAACGCAACTTGATCCTACAGAATTAGTCAATTACAGGCCGATCTCGAATCTACCTTTTCTGTCAAAGATATTAGAAAAGGCAGTATCCTCACAACTGTGTTCCTTTCTTGAAAGAAATGATATCTGCGAGGATTTCCAGTCCGGATTTAGATCGTACCATAGTACTAAGACAGCTCTCGTTAGAGTCACAAATGATTTGCTCTTATCATCCGATCGTGGTTGTGTCTCGCTATTAGTGTTACTCGATCTTAGTGCTGCGTTTGACACCATTGACCACAACGTTCTTTTAAATAGATTAGAACATTATGTTGGCATTACGGGAAATGCACTAGCATGGTTTAAATCATACTTATCTGACCGTTATCAGTTTGTAGCAGTAAATGATGAGATGTCTCATCGATCACAAGTTCAGTATGGCGTACCACAAGGCTCAGTACTAGGACCGTTGCTGTTCACTCTGTACATGCTACCATTAGGAGATATCATTAGGAAACATGGCATTAGCTTTCACTGTTATGCCGATGATACTCAGCTCTATATTTCTTCAAAACCTAACGAAACTTATCAATTCACAAAATTAACGGAATGCATAGCTGATATAAAAAATTGGATGACTCGTAATTTCCTACTTCTAAATTCTGAAAAAACAGAGTTTCTAATTATTGGACAAAAAACTTCCTCACGTAATAACCTAGAATACTGTCTAACACTTGATGGCTGCTCTGTTAAGTCTTCGTCATCGGTTAGGAACCTGGGTGTGCTCTGATACCAATCTTTCATTTGAAAGTCACGTGTCTAGTATCTGTAAAACTGCATTTTTCCATCTTAAAAATATATCTAAATTACGCCATATGCTCTCATTGACAAATGCGGAACAATTAGTTCATGCGTTCATGACCTCAAGGCTAGATTATTGTAATGCCCTACTGGGTGGTTGCCCTGCACGCTTAATAAACAAACTACAGCTGGTCCAAAACGCAGCAGCTCGAGTTCTTACCAGAACCAGGAAGTATGACCATATTAGCCCAGTTCTGTCAAAACTGCATTGGCTCCCTATTAAACATCGCATCAATTTTAAAATATTGCTGATCACTTACAAAGCACTAAATGGTTTAGCTCCGCAGTACTTGAGCGAGCTCTTAACGCATTATAGTCCGTCACGTCTATTGTGATCTCAAAATTCCGGCCAGTTACTAATACCGAGAATATCAAAATCGACTGCTGGCGGTAGATCCTTCTCCTATTTAGCACCAAAACTCTGGAACAGTCTTCCTACCATTGTCCGGGAAGCAGACACACTCTGTCAGTTCAAAGCCAGATTAAAGACACATCTCTTTGACCTAGCTTTCACATAATACATTATAGACTTCTATAATTTAATGTTAGGCTGCATATATTAGGTCAGCCGGAACCGGGAACACTTCCCAAAAATCCTGATGTACTCGTTACATCATGAGAAGAATGGCATCTACGCTAATTTTAGTGTCTGTGTTTATCCCGAGGTTTTCCTGCAGCCTGCCGGATCCAGGCCGTATCCAGATCTGACGAAGGACCTTCGCCTGGACCGATGACAACGCAGTGCTAAAGTGCCAACTAGTCTCTCCCTATGGAGGATCCCACTACCACTATACAGATAAGGCGTTGTCGGGAAAATTCGTTTCGCGTTGCTAACCCAAAGCAACAAAATAAAATAAAATTCTTTATCAAAATTTATAAGGAAAGACAAGTACTTTGTTTAGGCTTGGCTTGTAGGGAATTCCAAACCTGCGTATATTCAAACGCACATAACTATAGAACCCGTTCTAAATGCGCATGTGAACGCCATCAGTGTTTCTCACAGGTTCGCGTTTAAAGTCTGTGTAGAGAGAATGGTGTCGTCTTAGCGGCCCCTAATTTAATAACAAATGATCATTGCGACGGAAGCAAATCAATCAAAACTAACTTTAGATGGAAATAACTTAACTCTGCTATAAAGCCAAAACAATCTCTGTTACCTTAAATTATACGCTTATCTCTGTAAAGCTGCTTTGAAGCAATCTACATTGTTAAAAGCGCTATATAAATGAAGATGACTTGACTTGACTTGACTTGAAAAAGTCTGTTAAAGTGTCAATGACGTCATACACATGTACGACCAGAGATACTGCTTCACGGCAATCCTTCACTCACTCTGGTGCGTTCGCGCTTTGCACTTTCTTTTCTCTCGAGGCATCGACAACACAGCTGACACAGGTAAACACACGTGCTAGAAGAGTTTTTGTTTTGTTTGTTTCTGGTCCCGCTGCGGATGACACGATGCCATCAAGCGGGATCTCTGGTCGTAATCAGTCATTCACTGACCAATCAGCGTCCATTAGCAGAATGCTAGCGTGTTATGGGCAACAACAACTCAACCTGTAAGAAATCAAAAGGGCATAAGTACTCGTTCATTCAACTTTCGACCTAAAACCCATGTTGAACTTGCAAAATTTACAATCAGATCTGAGATTTCTCAACGGCAATCGGGTGAAAGAGACAAATTTAGCTGTCTAGCCCCATTGACTCCCATTCATTTTGCACTCATGTCGATCGCCCCCAGTGGAACTCTGGTGGAACTACTACCAAAATTCGGTACAATAGGGCTTAATAGGGAGTGGGCAGGCTCTCCGTAAACGGGCTCTGACTCAAGTCTGAGATAGCGCCTTATCTCTCCGTTTTCCTCCGGCCTGAAAACAGCCGGCCAATCAACGAACAGAGGGCGGACTGACAGCCGTGACGTAGACGCTAAGATTGTACCGTGGATGCGTAGATTTACTTCACATAATCTGCAAAAGTCGTTCGCAGCCATGTTCACTCCGGTATTTCGCTTGATGGTTTTGTTTTCGCATCATATGTGTTTACTAGTGATGTATGTCTCGAGACCGGTCTCGAGACCACTTTTACGTGGTCTCGGTCTTGTCACGGCCTTGACGGTCTTTGGTCTTGTCTTGGTCTCGGACCTCTCGGTCTTGTCTAGGTCTCGCTGTCTCAGACCGACATAGTGGTCGGGGGATTTAGCAATACAATACTACAATATCCACGACGACACAACGTTCGATAATGCAACATTATTATCCGCAACGGAACGGATTGAAGCGTCCGAGTGAAGACAGTGCAGCGTGTACGTGCGCGAGCCACATGAGAAAACACTTTATCCGCGCCACTGATCGCAGCGGCAACGAGCACTTTGATCACTTGATTTAAAAAACACATATCAGTGACATGATGGGTTTTAACTTCATTCAGGAGATTTTGGGTAACTGCACAACTGACAGATGACTTTGAGCGCACCGCCAACGGTGTGTGTGTGTGTAACCATAGCGACAAAACGACCAACTTTCGGATCCTGCACTTAAGCCTATAATTTTGTTTTTAAACATTTTATTATGTATTTAAAAGTTGCAGAATGGATTCATTTGGAGACTCCGAAATCGGAAGAGATAGGCAGGCATTTGCTTAGATGAATTTGTGTCTTTGATATCTCTCTGTGTGTGTGTGTGTGTGTGTTGTTTGATTACAGTATTGTATTTAAGATGGTGGTGTTAGACTAAATAAATGGTCTTTTAAATATCATCTGCATATCTCCGTTGTGTTGATTAAACATTAGGCCTAATCCAAGTTTATAATTAGCCGCGTTTCCACCGCAGGAACTTTCCCCAGGAACTAGGAACTTTGGGCTGGTACTCGATGTGTTTACACCGCAGGAACCAGGGTCTAAATGAAGTTCCGGGTAAATATTTCCCCCTCCAATAGTCCCTGCTCATGAGGTAGTACTTTTTCAAAGTTCAGGAACTTTCAGGGGTGGGACTTGTGCGCTGCACAAGCTGATTGGTTGTGTTCAAGCCGCATTTTGGTTGGATGACTCCACGCAGCATTTTATTTATTTTTAACCTCCCTTTTTAAAAAATATATTGCGGTTCGTGTCGTGGCTTCATGCAGTAAGAGTTGTCTGTCTGCAAATATGGAATTTAATAAAAAAACTGGTGGACTGGCGACGAGTTTCAGGCTTTATTAAGGGTATTTGTGGAAGAGGAAACTTTCTGGGCGTTTGTATAGCTGATAACATACAAATTTTATATCTTACGTTAGCATTACGAGCTTACTGAACACGCTTTATCAAGTGCTCGTCTCTTTTCTGCCACAGCTTTTATTATTAAGTCATTATGTTTACACATCTATTGCAAGGCACTCCAAACCATGTAACAAATTTACTATTACAGGATTGAAATAACGCTTTGAGGTTAGTAACAAACAACTATTTACAAGACTGTCACTATTTATGATTGATAGACGGGGTTCAGGCTTTTTTTAAGTGTATTTGTAAAAGAGGAAATTTTTGCCCGTTCGTCCCGGCATCTCACAATAACTGATAACATACGTTGTCTAATTTTATACGCATACGAGCTTTCTGAACACGCTTTAGTATCAGTGCTCGTCTATTTTGTTTTGTTAATTACCTCGTTAGTAAACCAATACATAACTGCAGCACAGTTTGAATCTCCTCCATACTTATTATAAATGTGGCGCTCAAAACTGATTACTGTCCGTCGCAGACTGGGAGGAGCAGTTGCGCGCAGTTTACCTTCCCGGTACTTTAGACCGCGGTGTAAACGCAGAAAGCATCCGGTCTGGGGCAAGTTCCTGGGACAAATTGTTCCGGGTAATTTTGGTGGAAACGCGGCTATAGTGTATCTTTAATTTGATGTTACAATTTCATCTACACATTAAGTATAATTTCAATTGGTTACATACTGTATTTCTCATTCTTTAGACAGTTGTTGGAGGAGCAAGATGGTGTTGGAGGTGTTTGATGTTTTGTCAGATGAACCAGTGAGTACCAGTCATGTCAGTCCTCAACAGTACACAAAAGTTAAGGGAGACTCAATCCTCTAATAGTGCAGTAACAGCCGTCATGCAATTGCTACACATAGTTGATCTCACCCAGTCTGCAAAAACATTTACAGTGAGCTCACAGTCACACACATGACATGGTCTGTCTCTGTATAGTTCTGCCTGTGTAGTTGAAGTCATACTAGTTATTGCTTAGCTTCAACACTAGTCTGTTTTTTTTTTTTCCTCCGGTCTCGACTTGGTCTCGGTCTTGGTCTCGACTTGGTCTTGGTCTCGATACCCTCTGGTCTTGGTAGTGTCTTGGTCTCGGTTTAGGCGGTCTTGACTACAAGTCTAGTGTTTACAGTGGAAGTTAGATGCGGCTGAGCATGCGCATAACACACGCCATAACCAAACGTTATGTGATTGGCTTACGGGTAACCAGTGATTTTAAACTTCAGACAAGCGTCGTCCTCTTTCAGGGGATGTTTTGTGCGTACGCAACGTTTATAAATGAGGCCCCTATTCTGCAGCCTCCCCATGTAGAAAAACTCTGATATTGCACACTTAAGGATGTGTTGCAGTACTAATACACCTGCCGTATTATCATTACAATGGCACATTGGAAACAATACAACTTGTTAGTCAAAAAAAAAAAAAAAAAAGTACCGCCCGAAAGAATTCACTTACTGCACTCAACTGTCCCGCACTCATCCGTCCCGCGTTTCAATCGTCCCGGCTTTCCCCTACTCAGTCTAAAAAAAATAGTAACAATAATAAAACACATTATGCTGCGCGTCTAGTCGCGGTTTGTGGTGTGTAGTGTTTAATGCATTTGCTGTGCATAATGCATTTGTGATGTAATTACCTATTGACTCCACTAGAGGGACACCTGGGGGTTAAAGGGGGTTGTTGGAGTGAGAAGGTGAAGAAGTCTGGCTTGCATGTGTTAGCGGCAGTAGCCGCTTTGTTTGTAGGCTATGAATAAATGGTCGGTTCTCTCCGGTGACTCTATGTGTATGTAGTTCATTGGATATACTGCACATGAAGAAACACTACACGGTTTAGAAAAACAATAATAATATCGATCGTGTAGGCTAAGTGAGCAAAACTCATCTCGTGACTGCGAGGCTTCATGGCAGAAAAGTGATCAATAAGTTACGGTCCAGTCTTGTTCTTACCTTCAGTGAAGTCTATATTCACGATGAAGATATCAAGGTCATGAATATTAATGTGTAATATTCATTTCTACACTATAGATCGAAAGTAGTTTGTGGACACGCCTCTTCTGAACTTCCTTTTTTTGTTTTCGATATTCCTCCTCAAAGACAGACGGCAAAAGATCATCTCTCCAAAATAGTAGGCTACTGGTGTAAAACGTGGAAGGCTGATAATATTTCACAAGCTTTTTTCCCCCTGCATTTAACGTTAGGCTATAGCCTATAGCATAACGTTAGGCCTACAATGTGCAAAAGCCATCACAATGTGAGTTAAAAAGACGTGCCCCAGATAATATTGGGCTCCTCTCGTCGAAAAGTCAAAAGAGACGGTGGATAAAGTGTGGTTTGTTGCCGCGCTCTTCATTCCTAAGCTATCAGACAGGCATCGTCTTGCAGCACTTTTGCAAATGCGATCTCATCCTGAAATAAATTACAAACTGCACCGCCGAATCAACCACGATCACAGTGCTCACCAATTCAGCACAGAAAGTGATGACCTAACTAGACTTCCTAGTCGTCCGATTTGTTCTATGGAATCGGTTCATAGCGGCTCTCTCTCTCATTTGTAGCTTTGGAAAGTCTGATTCATTCTAGAGAATTGTTCTTAATTTAGAGATTCAACGATTCGAGTCCAATATAGCATTTCAGGTTATTTTTTTTTATTTTATTTTTTGTTGCGGACTATTTAGTTAATCATGTCTAATTAAATATTGCAGTTAAATATTCTACCAGTATTTATAAGCTATTATTATTAATTATATTAAACAAAAGTATTTTCAACATTATTTCTATTTAACAAACATTCAAATTATTGGATAGCCTATAGAATAATACTTTCAGATTTTTCAGATAAACACAGATGTCTATGGTTGCGGTCAAAATAGAGTAGGCCTAAATCATTTTAGGTAAAATAATTTAAACTTCTAGATGCTTCAAATAGCTTTAAAGGGGTGGTTGATTATGATTTCACTTTTCTAACTTTAGTTAGTGTGTAATGTTGCTGTTTGAGCATAAAAAACATCTCCAAAATGACAACGCATAAAGTTCAAAGCAAATGGAGATAAATTTGCTTTTAAAAAAATTGTTTTTTTAAGGACTACAACAAAAGACACCAGTGCAGCGGGCAAGCTTGGAATAAGGAAAAGCTTAGATTCAGTGGATGCAAAAGATGACCTGAACACCGTTGTGTAAGTTGTGGCATTACTTTACTCTGGCATTACATGGCTTGGCCGCCCACATCATTCTGATCCTGACATAAATACAAATATATCACATACAAACTTATGTGATTTCTTTTGATAAAATATTTCATGAAACATATATGGATAAGAGAAATTATAGCTACAATTAGCTTCAAGCTACACATTATTGAGTTTAATACAACACTTTTATTAAAAAGTAACTATCAATCACCATTGAGGGTTTTTAATAACTTTTGACTGTGATCCAATGTGTATTTTTGTCAAATGATGAGGCAGAAATATGTTGTTAATTACATTTTAGAATAAATTTATGGGGAAGATATGAAATTACGACTTCTGACTCAATCATATTTGTTAAACTTTCCTCCCTGCACAGTATTTATTGTGTTCTAGTGTCCTATTATGTTTAATTGTGTCTTATCACTATATTTAATAACACACCATGAGACCAAAACTCTGAGTGCTGTGCATCCTCCTTTACTGAACTCTCATACAAGACACAGATATGAGCAATCAACAGATGATCAGTCTAACACATAAGTCAACTTAATCAGACAGAGAGTGTCAAACCAAATCCACCACATCCCCCCTTTTTAAAGGAGTCATAACCTAGTCTTAATTTGGATACCTACTGCTGTATTTCATAGTCTTTCATGCCCTTCTAAAAAATAAAAGTGGAAAAAAAAATAAAAACAGAGCTCTAAAACCTTTATTTCTGAAGGCATTATTGTCTCGCGAGATCTGATGCGATGTTTTGGCTGTCGTGGACGTAGAGTCCATTCCCCGTGTTTACCTTGAAGCTAACGTTACATACAATAGCCGCATTAGTAGTTAGCTGCTGTTTGTTACACACAGTAGAGCAATAAAAACAGTCTTACCGTTTCAATTTCAGGCAAGTCCCGGATGGTTGGAATGGCACCTTTTTTCAAACGGAGCTTCGTGGCCAACTTCGCCTGATATTGGCCCAAATTTGTGAATGATTCCGGCGTAAAATGTTTAGCGCAGACACCGAACAATAAGCCAGTTGAAAGTGTTGCTGGGACAGCGTCATTAAAAATGAATTTTATCCACTGGTCCCTGATAGTTTGGTCCGTTTTTGGTATAGAAAACACATTCGCATGTTGTTTCTGGCAGTCAACCACAGAGCAACTCACGTGTGCACTCGGTTTCTCCATCTTTCGCGACTGAACTGAATATGAGGGGGAGAGGGGATGGGCGGGCTTCCTGCTGCGGTGTCCATATATGGTATATCCTGCCCCGTCTTGACGTCAAGACGGGGCTGAAATCAAAATCTCGTTTTTTAGTGCGCGTGCACGTGGGCTATTTTACAAACCCTGAGGTAAACAAACGCTTCACTTTTAAATATCGGCTTCCCGGCCAGTGTATAATCATTATGCAATCATAACATACATTGATTCTCGTGGAAAAGTGAAATTTGCAGGTTATGACTCCTTTAACAAAACTACGATTTAATATTTACATTCAGACTGGTTCACTCAAATCTCGCCATGTAAATATTCAAATCTATCAAACAGTAACTTTAATTAAACATTTGACTTATTTAACTAATCAAGTTCATACCACATATTTACTTCTAAGCGTTCACAGTAAACAACAATAGTCCAATAAAATTACTTTGAGAATACTTTGTGTCTTCGGTTACCGAATACTTTTTTATTTTTTATTTTCTTTTCTTTTTTCACATGTCCACAACATAATCATTATATCTAGTTGGCCGTTTTACTTCTCTTCCACTTCTAGTATGGCATGCCGGCTGCTCTTCCACTCTCACCGGAGAATTCACAGGTGATTGTTCTGCTGGTCGGGTGCCTGAGTGGAAGTCTCCTCCAAATACTCATCAGGATCAACATCTTTGCACAGACTCTGATGTATCTTTCTCAAGTGGCGTCTATTTCTCCAGAATGTCTTTCCTGCTGGCGTTTGCACTGTATAAGACCGAGGTTCATCTCTCTTGTGAACCACCAGCTCCCATCCACATCTCGTCTGCATATGTACTGTGGGTCCTGGAGCCAGCTCAGGTACTGTCTTGGCATTACGGTTGTGCTGATGGTGCATTCGAGACTGCAAATCTTCCAGTCTTTTGTGTATACGTTGTGGGGTTGACTGTTGAAGAACAGCACTAGAGCATGGGAGTGTGCTCCGCAGGACTCTGCCCATCAGCATTTATGCTGGAGATTCATTCAGGCCTGTCACTGGTGTATTTCTTAGTGACAGCAGCACTAGATGTGGGTCTGTGCCAGTTTGTATCGCTTTCTTCAATGCATGTTTAACAGTCTTTATTTCTCTTTCAGCAAGTCCATTGGACTGAGGGTATCCTGGACTGGAGAATGTGAGCTTAAAGTCCCATGATGCCGCAAAGGACTTCATCTCATAGATGGCAAATGGTACGCTGTCACTCACTAATTCTTTTGGGATACCATGTCTGGCAAAGACTGATTTCATCTTTTGTATCACTGAGTGGGCTGATTTGTCTGGTAAATTCAGATATTTTGTCAAATAGTCCACTAGCAATAGATAAGACTGACCTCTCAGCTCGAAGATGTCTGCTCCAACCTTCATCCACGGTAGTTCTGGAACGTCATGTGTGATGAGTGGCTCTTTTTGATGTAATGGCTGGAGTTGTTGGCAGGCGCACATTTCTCCACCATCATCACTATGTCTAGTGCCATTCCAGGCCAGTATAGGGATTTTCTTGCTTTGGCCTTTGTTCTCTGGATACCTTGGTGAGCTATGTGTAGCTTTTCTAAGATGACTTTTTTGAAGCTCTGAGGTATGATTATCTTGTCTCCTACCATCACAATGCCGTTCTGTGCGCTGATTCTGTTCCGCATAGGCCAGAAGCTGTGTAGGCTACTGTTCACACCACGTCTTTTCTTCGGCCAGCCAGTCTCTACCTTCTCACCTCTTTCAGTTGTTGGAGTGTCTGTGGACTCAGTGCATCTGTGGCCTCCAAAACATGCTCAACTTTCTCATCATAGAGGTCTTCGCCATCATCAGCCTCCCTACTTACAGTTGCACGGGATAGTGTATTGGCAATATGCATGTGCTTGCCCGGTGTATATATTATGTTCAGTTCATACTTTTGTAGTTGTAAGAGCATTTGCTGCAATCGTGCTGGGGCCTTGCACAGCTGTTTCTGCATGATGTTCTCAAGGGGCTTATGATCTGATTGCACTGTCACTGCCTTGCCATATATGTGCTGATGAAACTTACTTGCTGCGAAGACTATGGCGAGTAGCTCTTTCTCTATTTGAGCATATCTTTGCTCAGTATCAGTGAGTGATGCTTAGCACACAGGGTGTCCCTCTTGCAGAAGACAGACTCCCAAGCCATCTTTCGATGAGTCAGCCTGTACTGTTAGTGGTTTTTTTGTGATCATAGAACCTTAGCACAGGTGATTGTGTGAGAGCAGACTTCAAGCTCACTAAAGCAGTGCTATGGTGTGGACTCCACTGCCATACAACATCCTTTCTTAGCAATTGTCTTAGAGGCACTGTGAGTGACGCTTCATCCGGAATGTACTGAGCTAAGTACTTGGTCATGCCGAGTAGACGTTGCAGGCCTTTCTTATCCTCTGAAGGCTTATCCTTCTTTACTGAACTCTCATACAAGACACAGACATGAGCAATCAACAGATGATCAGTCTAACACATAAGTCAACTTAATCAGACACAGAGAGTGTCAAACCAAATCCACCACAGTATTATTTGGTAAAAGTGCAACACTGATCTCCAAACATAAGTCACTCTACTTCAGATAAAGCATCACAATAAATCTCTATAACAAATATACAATTATAAATAAACAAATATAATTAATCCATTCAGCGTTTTTGTTTTGCGTGATCCATATGAATATTGATTCAAAATAGGGCTGGGTAAAAATAACTAATTCTCATTTTTATTCGCTTCTTATTTTTATGAAGGAATATCAATTCTTAAATTCGAAGAATCAGTCTTTTAGTCAGTCATTTTTAGTTGATGAAAGAACAGAACATTGTAGTGCACCTTCTATCCAATAAATCGCATTTGCTTTTGTGCTTTGTTTGTTATAAAGATTTCAAATTATGTCAATATTATTATCAAATTTAAACAATAAATATCATTTTGACATTTTTAATGTCGCGTTGTAGCTCCTTCGACCTCATTGTAGCTCCTCAGTTCAAGCGGTTCTTAACTGAACACCATTTCTTCCTTTTTACTAATTTCTAAATAAACTATCATGAATAAACTAATCATGTCTCATGTAATCACTCAAACTAAGAAAACTTGAGAGCAATGTTACATTTACCTCATAAAAGTCATTCAATAAACTCATTAGACAATTTGACAAAATAACTCTAGAAAATAACTTGCTGCACTACATTACATATTCATTATATGTACATTTATTTTTGTGTATCTGAATAAATCTAACAATCTAAAAGTTTTTATATCAACCATTTAAAACAAAGTTAGCGTTATAACTTAATTATTATTAACTGTGATCTTAAAGGATTTGCTATCCTGTGGCTCCCTCTGATGGACAACATTAGTATTCATCTCTGAATCGAATTTACATAAATGTCTGATACTTTTTTTTAACGATTACATTTTGTAATTATTATTTTATTACTGATAATATAGCCACATCAAACTCAAATTCACTGATTCATTCACTGATTGGGGCTATCATACTATGATCATAGCCTACTAATCATAATCATAGCCTACTAATATATATATTTTTTTAGATATTAGGCTATGTAGTCTAATATCATAGTTGACTACTATGATATTAGACTACATTAGCCTGGGTTTCCCCCTGCTGCCTTGAGCGCAGCGCGATTTTATTCACACTGCTAGGCAGCCTGGATACCATGGACCAGATTTTCCCCTGAAAAAGGGAACCAATCACAGAACGGGGAGGGAGCAGCAAGACGATGACGACGTCTATGCGACACACCGAAGCAGTTTGTTTATATTGTAATGATTATGATTCGATGGACGGTGCGTGACGTCATTGTCACGGACAAACACGGAAGGATTTATGGTTTCTGGAACACCTGTGGACGATGAACGATAATTGGGGACTTTTAAAATGGGGGTTGTCGGACACTGAAGGAGAGGAGAGACTGATAAACTGTGTTTTTAACCTGCTGGGTTCACAAAGGGGATCTGTGGCGTTCGTGGTTGGCTAGTACCACCGGCGTGAAGAAAACCGGGGTCCCACTTATTGGCCTGGAGGTAGACAGTTGGGGGGAAAAATAGAAAGATAGGGAAGTAAGTGTAGGTGGACCTGGCTGGTGTAACGAGACCTTCCTACCATTACCGCGGCGAGGAAGGTTGAGTCCTCACAGTGACGGCAGGGTGTCGTCGGACGTGGACAGGGAAGTCCGAAATTATTTTAATCATTCTATATGATTTATTATGTGTGTTGTGTTGTGTCTAGCCCTTGGTGATTATTGCCTTCATGAACTGTATGTTGATTGCCTATGCTGGTTATTGTATCTAGGGCATGTGATTGGAGTTTCTAATTAAGTGTGCTTTGTCTGAGATATCACTATAGTTTGCTGTGAATTTGGAATGAGTACTTGGTTCCCTAACAAAATGTGTGTTCACGGTTTAATGAAATGAGATGACCAGTATATGTAATCAGGATAATTGAGTGAGCGAATGCCATACGGCTGTTATTGTTACTAATAAAAAGTGTATTCCTTTGGTAATTCCTGTGTTGGAGTGTGTTTGGTGTGCTCCCCCCGGACCAGACCGGGTTAGAATTAAAGGTGGTGGCAGTATAGGTCTCAAGCCGCAAGAAGGCTTGCCAGTGGCCCCTAGTGGTGGCCAAAAATTATTACACTGGTAGCAGCGGTGGGATAGAATTGTAATATACCCATATTTATTTATTTATTTATTTAGTTTTTTTTTTTTTTTTTTTTTTTTTTTTTTTTTTGGGTGTTGTTAAATTATTAAAATGGAGCACACTGAAAATGCACATTCTAGTCAGGAATTGTCTGCTGAAACAGCTATGGGTAGGACTGCTTCTGCTAGTAGTATAGTGAACCGTCCTGTGTTCATGCCAGAGACATTTACAGGTAATGGGCGTGATTGGTCTGATTGGTCCCAGCAATTTGAAATGGCCGCAGAGGTGAATAATTGGAACAGGGACTTAAAATTGAAGTTCATGTCACTTTTGTTGTCTGGCAGAGCAAGAGATGTGTTCTGTGGTTTGACCCTAGAAGATCGTAGTAGTTATGCTAAACTTAAAGAAGCGTTGAGTAAGTGTTTTGATCCTTGCGAAAGTGAGGATTGGAATCGTGCAAGTTTGTCAGCTAGGCGACGATTACCAGGGGAAAGTGCACGTGAGTTTGGTAACGCTTTGAGGCGATTAGTAGCCAAATCCTATCCAGTGGCTAACTGTGATACTCAAGATTTACTAGCACGTGAGCATTTTATTGCACATGTTGGAACCGGTGATCTACGAATACAGCTCCGTAGTGCTAGACCAGTTACATTAGAGGCAGCCATAAATTTGGCTTCTGAATTGGAGCTCATTCGAGAGTTAGAACGTAGTCAGATGACACCTGAATTGAAGGTGCGCGGAGTGTCTAATAACAATCCGAACGATACCCAAATGGCTATATTGCTTGAAACTGTGGAGAGTTTGCGCCAGGAAGTTAGAACTTTACAGGTGTCTGTTCAAAATCTTACTAAGACTCAAGTCAATAATGGCTCTTTTTCTAGGGCTCCTTCCCATTCTGAATTACAAGGTTGTAGTCGGGGCCAAAAGGGCCGTGGCGATGTATGTTGGGAGTGCGGTTGTGATCGCCATTTGAGAAGAGAGTGTCCTTATGTACAGGGAAAATAGAGGGGGCGAGTAAAGAAGGTCAAATGCTCGCCCCCCTCCCTGATTATACGACTGGCCTGCAAATTAGTGTTTCTTGTAGTGAACAGGGTGTTGGGGTGTTTTTATTAGCTAAAGTGGGAGGGGTAGCCTGTGAGTTGTTGTTAGATACTGGGGCTCAGGTGTCGGTAGTGTCTAAAGAATTCTGGCAAAAAGCAACAAATGGGGGCTCTGAATTAGTGCCATTTTCAGGGAAGGTGTCTGTAGCTGATGGGGGACAAATGAATATTGTGGGAAAATGGTCAACTGTGTGCCAGATAGAGGCGTTGGCTTTGGCCACAGACTTCTTAGTAGCTGATATACCTTTACAGGAGATCATTTTGGGCACTGACTTCTTGAGGAAGTTTGGTGCAGTAATTGACTTAAATGCACAGTGTTGTAACTTAATGGGGAAGAGCCTACCGCTACAATTGGGTAATGTGAATAACAAGACCAGGACTGTATCAGTGAGGCAGGATGTGATTGTGCCCCCAAGAACTGAGGTTATAATTCCTGGTAGTGTTGAAGGAGTGGGGCTAGAGTGCATGGAAGGAATGCTGGAACCTTCGGATAGATTAGTTACTGAAGTTCTGGTGGCCCGGGTGTTATGTAGGGTGGAAAAAGGAGTGCTGCCACTAAGGGTAATTAATGTGACAAGTGAGGAACTTGTATTAAGGAAAGGGATGACTATTGGGACTTTGTGTACCGATGTTCAGACGGGGGATAGTGCAGTCAATTCTCTAAGTTCAATGAAAGATGCAGTAGAGCAGCCATGGACAGCCGAAGTGCTGTTGCAAAATCTGGGGTTAAATAATAGAGGCCTGGAACCCCTACAGTTACAAGCTGTGCAAGAATTATTGAGTGACTATTTTTCTGTTTTTAGTAAAGGTGACACGGATTTAGGACGGACCCATAGGACTCTCCATCAAATTGACACAGGGGATGCAAAGCCCATTAAATTGGCCCCTCGTCGGGTACCACTTCATTTGCAGCAGGAGGTGGCAGATCATGTGAAGCAGATGCAGGAAAGTGGTATCATACGACCCTCCTGTAGTCCTTGGGCTGCTCCTGTTGTGCCGGTGAGAAAGAAAGATGGCACATTGAGGTTTTGTGTCGATTATCGTAAGTTAAATGATGTCACTAGAAAAGATGCATATCCCCTTCCACGTATTGACGACGCATTAGATAGCTTAACCCATGCACAGTGGTTTTCTACTTTAGACTTAGCTAGCGGTTACTGGCAGGTCGAAGTGGACCCTATTGATCGCCCTAAAACAGCCTTCATAACAAGACAGGGGCTCTTTGAATTTAATGTTCTTCCGTTTGGGCTGTCTAATAGTCCAAGTACATTTCAAAGGCTTATGGACTTGATTCTGGCAGATTTGCAGTGGTCCGTGTGTTTAGTGTACCTAGACGATATTATAGTTTTTGGGAAGAATTTTGGGGAACATCTTCAGCGGTTGGGTCAAGTGTTGTCCCAATTGCAGGCTGCCAATCTCAAAGTAAAACCATCTAAGTGTAATCTGTTTGCCACCAAAGTACAGTACCTTGGTCATGTTATTTCGGCTGAGGGGGTTATGGCTGATCCCAGCAAAGTGGAAGCTGTACAATCGTGGCCAACCCCTAAAAATCAGACTGAGGTACGAAGCTTTTTGGGCTTAGCCTCATATTATAGACGATTCGTGAAGGGCTTTGCTGAGTTGGCTAGACCGTTACATCGGCTAACAGAAAAGGGGAGGCGATTTCAGTGGGATGATTGCTGTCAGACTGCTTTTGAGAAGTTGAAATTGTGCCTTACTACTGCTCCGGTTTTAGCCTATCCAGACCCCCAGCGTTCATTCATCCTGGATACAGATGCCAGTGATTCGGGGATTGGGGCTGTTTTGTCACAGGAAGTTGATGGGTTGGAGCGAGTGGTGGCGTATGCTAGTAGGACTTTGAGTAAACAAGAACGTAAATACGCCACCACAAAGAAGGAACTGCTTAGTGTGGTTACTTTTACCAAGTATTTCAAACATTTCCTTTTAGGGAAAGAGTTTTTGTTGCGAACGGACCACAATTCTCTTCGTTGGTTGCATAATTTTCAGGGTTTGGAAGGCCAGTTGGCCCGTTGGTTGGAACAATTGGCTGTTTTCCAATATAAAATTGTTCATCGACCAGGTAAAGACCACATTAATGCTGATGCGCTATCCAGATTACCAGCTTATTCTGGAGAGGGTGTGGCTAGCTCTGTTAGTTATGTAGAGGTAAAATCTTTACCTCAGGGTGGTGCTTTGGAACAGGGAGAGTTCTCGAATCAAGAAATTAGGGGGGTGGAAGGAGGAGAGAATGATTTGACACAAGCTCAGCATAGGGACCCAGAGTTGAGTTTGATGTTAACATTGAAGACTCAGAAAGGTAATCGACAAGCAGTTATGAAGACCTACCCATCCCTTAAGAAGTATGCCTTGGTCTGGGAGCAGATAGAGGTTAAGGGGCAGAGGTTGGTGAGGGTGTTGCCTTCAAAAATTGGTCTGAGGGCAAAAACTCAAGTTATTATTCCACAGTCTATGGTGCCAGACATTTTGAGGTTGTTGCATAATATAACTACGGGAGGCCATTTAGGAGTGCAAAAGCTACAAGAAAAGGTGAGGGGTCGTTTTTATTGGCCAGGATGGTATAAGGATGTGAAACGATGGTGTCAAGAATGTCCTGAATGTGCGGTTCATAAGGAAAACGGTCCGGTTCCCCGGGCCCCGCTTATTCCTTCTGTAACATCTCGTCCTTATGAACGAGTTGCACTTGATATATTAGGGCCCCTCCCTGAGACCCTCCTTAAAAACAAATATGTGTTGGTTGTGGGGGATTATTTTTCAAAGTGGACAGAAGCGTACCCACTCCCAAACCAGGAAGCAAAGACCGTAGCCAGAGTACTTGTAGAAGAGTGGGTGTGTCGTTATGGAACCCCTAGAAGCCTGCATTCCGACCAAGGTCGAAATTTCGAATCAAATTTGTTTGGGGAATTGTGTCGGTTACTAGGCATTAATAAGACAAGGACATCTCCATATCAGCCGCAGTCAGATGGAATGATTGAGAGGTTTAATCGTACATTGCTGTCCATGTTGTCTTTTTATGTTGAGGATAATCAGCAGAATTGGGATGTCCTTTTGCCTTATGTAATGATGGCTTATAGAAGTAGTGTTCATTCCAGTACTGGCTTTACCCCATATAAAGTTTTATTTGGGCAGGAGATGGTTTTGCCTATTGATGTCATGATGGACGTAGATGGACAAGAGCGATTTGCAACCGTGAATGAGTATGTGAAGGGGGTAGCTGAAAGCCTTGCAACTGTAGTTGGGGCAGTGAAAAATCATCAGGCTAGAGCCTCGGAACATCAAAAGTTGCATTTTGACTTTAAAGCCAGGTTTCAGTATTATTCAGAGGGTGAGTTGGTGTGGCTAAAGAATAAGGCCAGGAAGAAGGGGGTGAGCCCAAAATTGCAGAAACGGTTTAAGGGCCCCTATAAGGTGTTGGAGAAGGTATCTGAAGTGTTGTATCGGATACAACCAGAGGCAGGAGGTATAGATCATGTGGTGCATTTTAATCAGCTGAAACCTTATGTCCCTTCTATGGTTGCAGAGTCTGGGGGTGGCTATACAAAAGCCAAAGCTGACCAGGAGATTACATCTGCCCAGACTACGGGGAGGAAGGAAAGGGGTCCAGGCTTTGGGTCTACTTGGGTGTTTCGACGATCACGGCCACCTGATGTTCCTGTTGCTGTTGGGGACGTCCATTCATCTGCTTCTTCTGGTGTCGCGGACGGGTTTCAGTTGGCTATTTCACCTGCTGCTGGAGTACCTGCTTCACCTGGGCTGTCGGCTGCTATCGGGGGATCCCAAGCATCGCAGCTTTTTATTGAGGCTGAGCTGCCCTCTGCTTTGGCAGAAGCTCCAGTGGTGGACAGTGGTTGCCCCCCTGTGTCTCCGGCTACAGTGAGAGAGCCTCCCTTACCTGCTGGATCTACGGTTGCGGAGGGGGCTAGCAGGAGTGATCTGTTTGCGGCTGGGGGGAAATTGTCCACACCAACGATATCTATTACAGAGGGGGGCCGTCCCCTACGAATAAGAAAACCCCCTGTGTGGTTTAAGGATTATGATGGAGCTGTTTAGGGACTCGAGGACGAGTCCCATTTTTCAAGAGGGGAAGTAGTGTAATGATTATGATTCGATGGACGGTGCGTGACGTCATTGTCACGGACAAACACGGAAGGATTTATGGTTTCTGGAACACCTGTGGACGATGAACGATAATTGGGGACTTTTAAAATGGGGGTTGTCGGACACTGAAGGAGAGGAGAGACTGATAAACTGTGTTTTTAACCTGCTGGGTTCACAAAGGGGATCTGTGGCGTTCGTGGTTGGCTAGCACCACCGGCGTGAAGAAAACCGGGGTCCCACTTATTGGCCTGGAGGTAGACAGTTGGGGGGAAAAATAGAAAGATAGGGAAGTAAGTGTAGGTGGACCTGGCTGGTGTAACGAGACCTTCCTACCATTACCGCGGCGAGGAAGGTTGAGTCCTCACAGTGACGGCAGGGTGTCGTCGGACGTGGACAGGGAAGTCCGAAATTATTTTAATCATTCTATATGATTTATTATGTGTGTTGTGTTGTGTCTAGCCCTTGGTGATTATTGCCTTCATGAACTGTATGTTGATTGCCTATGCTGGTTATTGTATCTAGGGCATGTGATTGGAGTTTCTAATTAAGTGTGCTTTGTCTGAGATATCACTATAGTTTGCTGTGAATTTGGAATGAGTACTTGGTTCCCTAACAAAATGTGTGTTCACGGTTTAATGAAATGAGATGACCAGTATATGTAATCAGGATAATTGAGTGAGCGAATGCCATACGGCTGTTATTGTTACTAATAAAAAGTGTATTCCTTTGGTAATTCCTGTGTTGGAGTGTGTTTGGTGTGCTCCCCCCGGACCAGACCGGGTTAGAATTAAAGGTGGTGGCAGTATAGGTCTCAAGCCGCAAGAAGGCTTGCCAGTGGCCCCTAGTGGTGGCCAAAAATTATTACAATATCTATGGATCCAACATGGCATCAGACGCGAAGTTACCTTTCGATGCAGCCTTAGATGGTGTTCTAAGTAGTTTAGAACGCAAGTTTATTTCGTCTTCTTCCTCGTCGAGTTTCTGTTGCTCTACATACGTCATCTGGTATACTTGAAACGATTGGCTATGAGCTACATACAGGGGCATTTGATAGACATTCGTAGCGCCCAATAAACGGCTCTGGGCGTTCGTAAACCACGCCTCAAATACGAGAAAATGAACATGTTGTTCCCAGACCATGTCTCAATGAGAAGAGGTCTGACGTTAGCCAGGCTAAGACTACATGGCCTAATATCTAAAAAAAAAAAAAATCATTTAGAAATATAAAAAATATCTTTAAAAAACAACAACAACAACAACAAAAATCAGACCTTTCAGGCTATAGCTTAACGCTTATAAGCCTTATGCCAAAATTATTATTACAACTAATTTGTCGGTCATTAAATAAGAAAACTAAATAATTGTGTATGTGTATTGTGTATTGTATAAAATAGATGATTTGCTTTGTGTAACCCGACATCAGACATTAGGCTGAAGTATTATTTTACACACAGTGCCGCGACCATACAATTATTCCTTTACGACTGGCTTTAGCGGCGTGTTGGGGTTCCAATACTCCAGCCAAGTCAACGAAATTAATGAATGAAAATTAGCTCATCAAAGCATATATAAATCTGCGCAGGCGGATTCTTTAGATTTGGGGATGTCTGGTCACCCTAATTCAGAGACTTTTGCTGAATATTTTCTGTGCTGATCTTGAGATTTTGAAGTTGTTCAGAGGATTTCAGAGAGGAGACTTTTATTTTAGAAGGAGATCAAATAATATAGGCTATCCTCTAACGTTATATCGTTTTATTTTTTAAAAGTTCATATTATTTCTGAGGACTCTTTAATTTTATTGTTCTTTTCTTATTTTAGAGGGAGTATTATTTATTGGGAGGGGTATTTCTGAGGAGCATTGTATTTTATTGTATTGTATTTGTATTGTTTTATTGCAGTTTGCAGGCCCGACCCAGGAGCTTATTCCTGGATATTTAACACCTCTGTCTTGTGAGTTTGTTTCTGTGTCCACAGGTCCGGCTCACAGGGAGAGAGAGTGGCCGAGAGACACCCAGCAGAGCCCAGATGATGGACGTCCGTCCACTTCATCCAAACACTCTCACAGAGGTCAGGCACTGAAGAGAAAGCTTAGTTCTAGCGCTCAGGTGTCCGACTCCCATCTGAGCGCATCCTCAATATCCAGCACCCATGCGGCTGAATACCATCAACCCGTTAGTGCTGGTGCTGAGGAAAATGAGATGCCAATGAGAAAGTGGAGGAGGATGGATAATTTTGTGAAGCTTCATTACTGTGACTGGAGCGGCATCATCTCAGACCAGAATACTGCACCGATAAACAAGACAAGAGCTGAGGGTAAATCAAATGACCATTGGAGAATATCACTGGAGTGTCATTAATTACCATATATGACCACACCATATTATATCAAAATACAATTGAAGTTTGATCAAGCCAATAATCAGATTTATTTTTTTATTCCAAGACACGTCATGACATATTTAAACAAGGATTGTAAAAAAAAAAAAAAAAAAAATTAACAGAAGAATAGCCATAATATGATTATCCAATGTTTAATTAGAATTATTTGTTTGAAACATGCTTTTGTTTGATATTCCCTGCTTTAAATCAAAATTGTCTCAAAAAGAGGATCATGGTCTTCAGGAAGCTTTATCCAGTGGTCTTGAAGATCAGCAGGTTCAAACCCCTCCATCTCCAGTCCAGTCAGTCCAGCACCAGGTCACAACAACAGAGTGGACGTGACAACTGAGGGTGAGTTTACGGCCATAGTACCATAAAACAGAACAGAAAACTTTAATGAAATCAATTAAAAAGTTGAAACAAGGTCATTGTCTTAAGAGGTTTAAGATTCTTTGATGATGAAATATTTTGGATGTACTGTTGGACCTCTCTCCTAAAAACAATGAATAAATGATTTTGAAGAGAGAATTTACAGCGGTGAATGTGAAATTTTGCAAGGAGCAATAATAGGTTAATAATAAAGCATTAATTCATTTTAGCTTTTTGTATATTAAAGAAGCAAAACATTACATCCTTAAAAAACAAAGAGAAAGCCGGAAGCACATTGCAGTTAATACAATTAGAAAATTCGTCCCAAAATAGTTGTGTGTGAGGACAATCCCAGAAGATATGAGGAGCAGTTTCATCAGGGGCACCACAGAAAGAACATCTTGTGTCTATATCGGACTTAAACCTTTTCAAAAAAGCTTTAACAGGGTAAAATTGTGTAATAATTTGAATTAAATTTCTTTAACCTGTTATTATGTATTTCAAAGGCAGAGTCCATACTTTTTTCCAATCAATATGGTCAACCAAATTCATCCAATATGTCGCCACATATGGAATTGTTAAAAGCTCCTTTTGAAAGAGAGATCTAATTCTATAATTATGTGATGAAGGATGTGACAAAAAGCACAGTTTTCCTATTGGGAGTTCAAATGGGTCTAAAGAAATAGGTAAAGAGTTAGATGATCTAACTAACAGACTCTCTTAGAAGCATAACTCCTTTAGGAACAGCGTCCATTACAATGGAAAATTCCTTGGGAGTTACTGGGAAATTGAATTTAGGTAAAAATTCTTCATAATTTAAAGTAAGTAATTAATAAAATAATTTGAATTTAATAACTGAGAAACAGTCCAAATTTGTTTCTCAAACCAATTACTAAAAAACAAAGACTTACTCTTATATACAATATCCCAGTTGTTCAAAATGAAGTACCGGTGAGGGGAAAAGTTATGCTTAAAAATTAAAGACCATGCAAGTAATGCTTGCTTATGGAACTTAGATAAGTAAGGGATTCTAGCAATATTATAATTGCAGATCAATAGAAAAGGGAGACAACCTAATTTGGAAAATAAGTAATTAGGGATAAAATTCCAAACTGAATTTGGATTACACAAAAACTGCCTAATGCAATTAATTTTGAAAGTGTTGTTCAGAGATGAGAAATCAAGAAAATTCAACCCACCATCCTCATATGTATTCATAATTACAGACTTCTTAACATAATGTATTTTGTTTTTCCAAATTAAATTGAAGAGGGTTTTATGGACTGTCCTACACATTTTGTTGTCCATATCCAGAGAGAGTGCAGTATATGTTAACCTGGAGATACCCTCAGCCCAGGGGCGTAGGAATGACTTTGACATTGGGGTGGACATATTGTAGGGTGACCATATTCCAGGACATGTCCGGCCGGGATTTCGAGATCGCCCAAAATATCCGGGATACGGCTTTTGCTTTCTCGTCGCCATTCATTTTGTTTACATGCACACATTTTGATTCAGTAGGACTGAATTAATTCCGATTGGTGAATCTGAATGTAGTGCTTATATGAACGCTAAACAAGTGATCGGTTGATGTGCGTTTTAGCATTGCTAAGAAAATTCCTGTGTTTTCGTCTCGATCGGGATCCGTGTGAAGCAGAATGCATGACCTGCAAAGCTGGCACGTACGTGTCAGTGTCAAATAATGTAATAATGTAAACATAATGAATGAACTGTAGAAAGCAAAAGCCGAATCCCGGGCATTTTGGGCGATCTCGAAATCCTGGCCAGACATGTCCTAGTTAAACAGGACGTATGGTCACCCTAACATATTGGCCATTATGAATCAACATCCATCCCACCACCATAATAGTAACATACAGTATTGTGACGTGGTACAATATGTATGGAATCACAAACAGCAGAAAGGAGAGTGGCACTTTACAAGGCAAATATTTGATTTGTAACCACAAAAAAATACGAAAATACAACATAGTCACATACGGCTTTGGAAACAGGCAGGGTCTCTAAGGTAGGTATGTGATATAATAAGTAACAAGGAGCTAACAATAATAAATAAATAATAACAAAAATAACATTGTCAGATTAGATAAATCATGCAAATGTATTTTGCATTGGAATCCTACCCAAAAAGTTATACTTTTGCTCTTGTGATAATGTAACGGGAAAACAACATTCTGCATGTTGAAATGTACAGTAAGTGCTCATTTAATGCATGTATTAGGAACTAAAACTATTAAATATTATCTATCATTATTATCTATATCAATAACATTTTATTTTTCTATTAAATGATGTTTTATTAACAAGGTTCGGGAGGAGCACGTTCAGATAATTAACACAAGTGGAGAGCACTCAGCAATCAATGGTAAGAGGTATACAGGGTTCTCAAGTTTTATCAAAAGCTTGGAGTGAGATCACATGCGGTTGGGGGAGGAGCCCTAATGGAGCCCCGCCCCCACTTGTCCCCGCCCCCCAATTTTACCCATTGTTCATAATTAACCAGCACAAATTGAAAATATAACAATTGGTAAATCTGATAAATGACAGAGAAATTCATCACATCAAATATAGCCTACTCTTTAATGTTATATTTCAAAATTACAAATAAGTTATGCAAAAATTACAAAAATATAACAAATTGCTGCAAACAGTTTAAACAGTGTCTAGTTGAAATGGTATAATGATTTATTGTGTGGTGGGACATTGTGAACAAATGACATATTAGAGTATTATTAAGGTGTGTGTGTGTGTGTGTGTGTGTGTGTGTGTGTGTGTGTATACACAAGAGTACACACTCCAGCTTATGAAATGTGTTTTGTGTTGTAACGTTAAGTGTTTGAAAAATACAAATGGCAATTAATATGTTTTGACAGGATATAAAATATTAGAGCACTCTGCTTTAATACATAGCCTTAATGTAACTAGAAAGACTATTAATACAGTATAATATATAATTTATAAAATAAAATAAATAAATTTAAATTTATTTAAAATAAAATTATATACTTCATTCCTTCCCATACCCACTAACATTTCCCTTAGTTTCAGATAACGTAAGCTAGCCAAACTGAGCCAAAGCTTCTGGCCTGGTTGCAAAGTAGTTGTAGAGTTTTTGACTGCATCAATAATAATGTATGGGTTATATATTAAATGTTCTAGCCTAAAAATGTTAGACGAGCTTTCTTCCAACTTACTTTCTCCATCATTCACGACGTGTGTTCGCGCGATGTTGTTGGTTACCTAGTAACGAACGTACGGTGGCCGAGAATGTTCCGTCAACTTCCGTGTGTTCGCGCGCCTATTAACGAACGCAATCTGGCCGAGATACGTCCTGGCGGCAGGAAACTTCACTTTGTGTGCCCGCGCCTCGTATACAACGTTATATATAAAGCTTGCAGGACAACTTGGTTGGCATTGCCTTTTCAGCGTGAGAAATACACGGTGTGGCGTGTGAGCGTGTGAACTGGTTGAATTGCGTGTGTCTCACGGCCAATGCGTGAGACTTGAGAACCCTGGGTATATGTACTCAGCAGTCTCACCTCATTCCATTGACAGTTTTTGCAGCATGTAGCCCGACAGTATCGTCCTAACAGGTTCGAATCGAGCAATTCCCGTCCGATGAATAATCTCTCGTCTTTGAGGAACCTCTTCCGCAATCGTCTGACCAATATCGCGGGCGTCAGGCTCAACAAACGGGATCATAACCGCGGGCGAAACATCCGCGATCTCCTTCCGCGTATTTCTCTACACCGGTCCATACAATAATTCCCGCCATAGAGAAATGGTTAGTAAGGCAATGCCGCCCTCTTCACGCGAGGGAAAGGGTCTTCCTCCTTCTTCAGGCCGCCACAGCAGGCCCGCGCCGCAGATTCAGTCCCGGACAGTCTTCAATGTTTGCCGGGTCAACTCAGTGAGTGCTCAGCTCGCCCTTCTCGAGTCTGTCTTGGTTGAACTTGGCATTGCTTCAGTTGTTTGAGTCACGAGCCAGTCATGCCATCTGTATACAATTTTTGATCGGGGGAATGCACGTTTTAAATTGTTTCTGTACAAATGATTTACCGTCATACATAAACAGTAGGTCGCACGTTACGTGCAGATTGCTCACAGAATCATTAAGAACCTATCGTTAACACTGTCCTGCAATTTATCTTCAAAATCGCGTAAAATCTCTATATATATATTAAAAAAAAAAAAAAAAAAAAAAGTGTATACAAGCAGTGTGTTTCATGCCAAGAGTTTAGTATTCCTTAATTAAAACACAGTTAAATAAATACAAGATGCCTATACATTTATGCAAGCTGCGTCTTTTACCATAAACCGTCTCTTTTGTACTTAACTAAATGAACTTCAGACAATCAAAATTGTTCTAAACGCAAACTGTTATCTTTGCTCGGTCACTTAAACTTCAGTGTGCATAATCCTGCAAGGATTTCATTTAGCCTCCTTTTCCTCGCCTCTTTGATCTAAAGCACAAGAAGACGAGAATCGGCCCGCTAATTGTTAGCGGGAAGACGAGAATCGGCCCGCTCCCTTTGTTCAGCCACACACTGCAGGAGCTCAGTTTCTCCAGGTAAGTTTATCCACTGCTGCAGCAGTGATGTCTCCTTTGGTCCTGGAGGAGCTCAATTTCTCTGGCTAAGTTTTCTCTAATATTGCAACAGTAATGTCTCCTCCGCTCCCACTAGAGCTCTGTTTCTCTGGCTAATCTTCTCCACTGTCGCAGCAGTGATGTCTCCTATGCTCCAGCAGGAGCTCTTTTACTCTGGCTAATCTTCTCCACTGTCACAGCAGTGATGTCTCCTATTCTCCCACTGGAACTCTTTTACTCTGGCTAATCTTCTCCACTGCCACAGCAGTGATGTCTCCTATGCTCCAGCAGGAGCTCTTTTACTCTGGCTAATCTTCTCCACTGCCACAGCAGTGATGTCTCCTCTGCTCCTACTGGAGCTCTTTTACTCTGGCTAATCTTCTCCACTGCCACAGCAGTGATGTCTCCTATGCTCCAGCAGGAGCTCTTTTACTCTGGCTAATCCTCTCCACTGCCACAGCAGTGATGTCTCCTATGCTCCTACTGGAGCTCTGTTTCTCTGGCTAATGTCTCCACTGCCACAGCAGTGATGTCTCCTATGCTCCTACTGGAGCTCTGTTTCTCTGGCTAATGTCTCCACTGCCACAGCAGTGATGTCTCCTATGCTCCAGCAGGAGCTCTTTTACTCTGGCTAATCTTCTCCACTGTCGCAGCAGTGATGTCTCCTATTCTCCCACTGGAACTCTTTTACTCTGACTAATCTTCTCCACTGCCACAGCAGTGATGTCTCCTATGCTCCTACTGGAGCTCTGTTTCTCTGGCTAATGTCTCCACTGCCACAGCAGTGATGTCTCCTATGCTCCAGCAGGAGCTCTTTTACTCTGGCTAATCTTCTCCACTGTCGCAGCAGTGATGTCTCCTATGCTCCTACTGGAGCTCTTTTACTCTGGCTAATCCTCTCCACTGCCACAGCAGTGATGTCTCCTATGCTCCTACTGGAGCTCTGTTTCTCTGGCTAATGTCTCCACTGCCACAGCAGTGATGTCTCCTATGCTCCAGCAGGAGCTCTTTTACTCTGGCTAATCTTCTCCACTGTCGCAGCAGTGATGTCTCCTATGCTCCCACTGGAGCTCTTTTACTCTGGCTAATCTTCTCCACTGTCGCAGCAGTGATGTCTCCTATGCTCCCACTGGAGCTCTTTTACTCTGGCTAATCTTCTCCACTGCCGCAGCAGTGATGTCTCCTCTGCTCCTACTGGAGCTCTTTTACTCTGGCTAATCTTCTCCACTGCCGCAGCAGTGATGTCTCCTCTGCTCCCACTGGAGCTCTTTTACTCTGGCTAATCTCCTCCACTGTCACAGCAGTGATGTCTCCTATGCTCCCACTGGAGCTCTTTTACTCTGGCTAATCTTCTCCACTGTCACAGCAGTGATGTCTCCTATGCTCCCACTGGAGCTCTTTTACTCTGGCTAATCTTCTCCACTGTCACAGCAGTGATGTCTCCTATGCTCCCACTGGAGCTCTTTTACTCTGGCTAATCTTCTCCACTGCCACAGCAGTGATGTCTCCTCTGCTCCTACTCCTACCAGCGAGCATTGGTCTCACCGTGGACGGAGTGAGAACTTTCCCGGTAGAGCACTTACGTTTTCTCTTTCATCCAGCGATGCAGTGTGAGAAAATCTCCCGGGCAAGCACTCATTTTCCGGTTACCTCTTTCTGTCCAGCGAGCATTGGTCTCACAGCGGACGGAGTGAGAACCTTCCCGGTAGAGCACTTACGTTTTCTCTTTCATCCAGCGATGCAGTGTGAGAAAATCTCCCAGGCAAGCGCTCATTTTTTCCGCTTCCTCTTTCCGTCCAGCGAGCATTGGTCTCCCAGTGGACGGAGTGAGAACTTTCCCGGTAGAGCACTTACGTTTTCTCTTTCATCCAGCGAGCATTTGGTCTCACAGCGGATGCAGTGTGAGAAAATCTCTCGGGCAAGCACTCATTTTTCCTCCTTTCTGTTTCCTCTCTGTCCAGCGAGCATTTGGGCTTAGCGGAAAAGCGCAAATCCTCCCGATCGGTCACTGTAAACTACAACCGCTCCTCGTTCGCAGACCAACAGGGGCCGTCAGTCCAGGCAGTGAGCCACCATTACGGGCCTTACGGGCCCCGGGCACCATTACGGGCCCCGGTCAAGCATCCAGGCCCCTTCTTGAGATGCCAGCCCGCCAAACTCGGCACTCATTTGGGGGGTCTTTAGTCCGGCGGCTGTCCTCTGCTCTTTAGCCTTTGGGGGGAGTACTCTGGGTTCGGGCCGAACTCCGAGCTCGGAGCCCTCCCTCCGGACAGCATGCCAAATACGCATTAAACTCTTACAAATTATATGTAAGTGTGAACTCGTGAAAGTGTATAACAGTAAAACAAAGCTTATTATCTTAGCTAGTGACTATGGAGCCTTAATGCAGTGGTTACCAACCCTCTCCTGGAGTACCCCCGGCCGTGCCATATTTTAGCTGCAGCCCTGAACTAGTACATCAGATTCACTAATCAAGGACCTGTAAATTAGTAAACAAGTTTAATCAGGTGTGCTAGCTCAGGGGTAGTTCAAATACAAAGACTGTCTGAGGGTACTCCAGGAGAGGGTTGGGAACCACTGCCTTAATGCATCTATATATTCATGTACCAACTTGACTTAAAAATGCAGAAGGGCATAATCTCTGGCAACATGTTGTATGAGGCCGATCGATTGCTCCTGTCTGCCTCGCTGCCTGCTGTGAGTGTGTTTGTGTGCTTCGGTGCTGTAAGCTCCGTCTTAGCCTTATATTTCTTTGTTTTGAACCATCATTTTACTACCATTTCTAGTTGTTTATACTACTACATTTTACCCAACATCTCAGATTAACCTGACATCGCTAGCTTTTGTTATTAGTACTACTAGCACAAAACGCTAGTAATTCGCTAGCCTGTTAACGCGTCACCCGTGCGCTCAGCTATTTTTATTTATTTATTTTTCTCTCGCGCGTCCGCGCCTTTGAGTTCATAAAAAGCTCAGGTGAGTAAGAATCAGTCAACAAACACGGTGAGTAATGTCTTGTCCTGTTATTGTCACTTGCACTTCATGTCACATGTTTAGTATAGCCTTCTCTGTCGACAATATAGGATTTATATGTGATAAATGTAAGGAGACAGTTAGGTTGACAGAGAAGATTTCAGAATTAGAAACACGCATCCAAACTTTAATTGAGGATAGTAAGAGTGCTAGTGCTTTAGATGTTTTGGATGCGCATAGAATAGTAAACACTTTACATGGCGTGGTTCCGGCTGAAGTAGAGCCCGTGCAGCCGGGCAAATGGGTGACAGTGAGGGATCGCTCTAGTCGCGGATCTAAAAACCACTCTTCCGTTCCAATTACCATAACAAATCGATTTGCCCCGCTCAGTGAAACACCCACTGAGAATGATTGTGCCCTAGTTATTGGCGATTCTATCACACGGAACGTGAAAATAGAGACACCAACCACCATAGTCACATGTTTGCCGGGAGCCAGAGCGCCTGACATCAAAGCAAATTTAAAAGTGCTGGCTAATGCTAATCGTAAATTCTCTAAGATCATTATTCATGTCGGCACTAATGATGTTCGACTCCGCCAGTCGGAGATCACCAAAATTAATATTAAAGAGGTGTGTGAACTTGCAAGTACGATGTCAAGGACTGTAATTTGCTCTGGCCCCCTTCCTGTTCGCAGGAGTGATGAGATAGTTAGTAGATTGTGTTCGCTTAACGGTTGGCTGTCTAGGTGGTGTCCGCTTAATAATATAGAATTCATAGACAATTGGAAAAGTTTTTGGGGCAAACCTGACCTGTTGAAAAGAGATGGTATTCATCCCTCCTGGGATGGTGCTGCTCTTCTCTCTAGTAATATGGCTCATAGTCTTAGAGCTCAAACATGACAATCTGGGGCTCAGGTCAGGAAGCAGACAGACTGGCTAAACCGACCGTCTGCTAGCGGCCTCGCGTCACCAAGGTCAGATAAATCCTATCACATAGAGCCTCTTTCACCTAGCTATCATCATATAGAGACTGTGTCTGTTCCCCGAATTTGGAAATCCAAAAAACGTTTAAACCCATCTAAGGTTAAAAATTTAATTGATGTTCAACAAATAAAAAACAGCTATATTACAGATGAGCAAATGCTAAAGCTTGGGTTGCTGAATATTCGATCGCTTACTTCAAAAGCACTCGTTGTTAACGATATGATTTCAGATAATAACCTAGATGTGCTGTGTTTGACAGAAACCTGGCTAAAACCAAACGATTACATTACTTTAAATGAATCAACCCCGCAAGATTACTGTTATAAACATGAGCCTCGTCCGAAACGCAAAGGGGGTGGTGTTGCTGTAATTTATAGTAATAGTTTCAAAACCACTAAGAAATCAAGTTTTAAATATAATTCTTTTGAAGCATTGGTGCTTAATGTAAAAATATATAGTGTAAACGATAAATCACGTTTGAGATTTGTGCTGGCTACTGTATACAGGCCACCAGGGCACCATACAGACTTTATCAAAGAATTTGCGGACTTTCTATCAGAATTAATATTGACTGCAGATAAAGTACTAATTGTTGGTGATTTTAATATACACATCGATAATGAAAAAGATGCATTGGGATTGGCATTTAAAGACATTGTAAATTCAATTGGAGTTAGACAACACGTGTCAGGACCTACTCATCGTCGTAATCATACTCTAGATCTAATATTATCACACGGAATAGATGTTGATGCCGTTGAAATTCTGCAGCAGAGCGATGACATCTCAGATCATTACCTAGTCTCGTGTAATTTGCATTTAGCCAAGGCTGCAAAGCCGACTCCGTGTTTCAAATATGTGAGACCTATCACTTCTGCTACTAAAGATTGCTTTATTAATAATCTTCCTAATCAGTTTCATCATCTCAGCATCTCAGATAGCTTAGAAGAACTAGATATTACAACAGAAACGTTTAACTCTCTCTTTTCCAGCACTTTAGACACAGTTGCTCCGTTGCGCTTAAAGAAGATTAAAGAAAATAGTCCAACGCCGTGGTACAATGAGCACACTCGGGCCCTTAAGAGAGCAGCTAGAAAAATGGAGCGCAACTGGAAGAAAACAAAACTAGAGGTATTTCGCATTTCATGGAAGGAGAGCTCTATTGCTTACAGAGAGGCTTTAAAAGCTGCTAGATCTGCTTATTTTTCAACCCTATTAGAAGAAAATAAACATAATCCTAGGTATTTATTTGAAACGGTGGCTAAACTAACGAAAAATAAAGCTTCAAGCCCAGAAGTTTCCAAGCAACACAGCAGTAATGACTTTATGAACTTCTTCAATTATAAGATTGATAATATCAGGGACAAAATTATAACTATGCAACCGTCTACTACAGTATCGCATCAGGCAGTGCATTGTAGTCTCCCTGAGGAAAAATTTGATTCATTCGTTGCTATAGGAGAGGAAGAATTTACTAAACTCATTAAATCATCTAAATCTACAACATGTATGTTAGACCCTATACCGACTAAGCTACTGAAAGAAATACTTCCAGAGGTCATAGATCCTCTTCTTAATATCATTAATTCGTCTTTGTCTCTAGGATACGTACCAAAAAACTTTAAGCTGGCTATGATTAAACCGCTTGTTAAAAAAACGCAACTTGATCCTACAGAATTAGTCAATTACAGGCCGATCTCGAATCTACCTTTTCTGTCAAAGATATTAGAAAAGGCAGTATCCTCACAACTGTGTTCCTTTCTTGAAAGAAATGATATCTGCGAGGATTTCCAGTCAGGATTTAGACCGTACCATAGTACCGAGACAGCTCTCGTTAGAGTCACAAATGATTTGCTCTTATCATCCGATCGTGGTTGTATCTCTCTATTAGTGTTACTCGATCTTAGTGCTGCATTTGACACCATTGACCACAACGTTCTTTTAAATAGATTAGAACATTATGTTGGCATTACGGGAATTGCACTAGCATGGTTTAAATCATACTTATCTGACCGTTATCAGTTTGTAGCAGTAAATGATGAGATGTCTCATCGATCACAAGTTCAGTATGGCGTACCACAAGGCTCAGTACTAGGACCGTTGCTGTTCACTCTGTACATGCTACCCTTAGGAGATATCATTAGGAAACATGGCATTAGCTTTCACTGCTATGCCGATGATACTCAGCTCTATATTTCTTCAAAACCTAACGAAACTTATCAATTCACAAAATTAACGGAATGCATAGCGGATATAAAAAATTGGATGACTTGTAATTTCCTACTTCTAAATTCTGAAAAAACAGAGTTTCTAATTATTGGACAAAAAACTTCCTCACGTAATAATCTAGAATACTGTCTAACACTCGATGGCTGCTCTGTTAAGTCTTCGTCGTCGGTTAGGAACCTGGGTGTGCTCTTTGATACCAATCTTTCATTTGAAAGTCACGTGTCTAGTATCTGTAAAACTGCATTTTTCCATCTTAAAAATATATCTAAATTACGCCATATGCTCTCATTGACAAATGCGGAACAATTAGTTCATGCGTTCATGACCTCAAGGCTAGATTATTGTAATGCTCTACTGGGTGGTTGTCCTGCACGCTTAATAAACAAATTACAGCTGGTTCAAAACGCAGCAGCTCGAGTTCTTACCAGAACCAGGAAGTATGACCATATTAGCCCGGTTCTGTCAAAACTGCATTGGCTCCCTATTAAACATCGCATCAATTTTAAAATATTGCTGATCACTTACAAAGCACTAAATGGTTTAGCTCCGCAGTACTTGAGCGAGCTCTTAACGCATTATAGTCCGTCACGTCTATTGCGATCTCAAAATTCCGGCCAGTTGATAATACCTAGAATATCAAAATCGACTGCTGGCGGTAGATCCTTTTCCTATTTAGCACCAAAACTCTGGAACAGTCTTCCTACCATTGTCCGGGAAGCAGACACACTCTGTCAGTTCAAAGCCAGATTAAAGACACATCTCTTTGACCTAGCTTTCACATAATACATTATAGACTTCTATAATTTAATGTTAGGCTGCATAGATTAGGTCAGCCGGAACCGGGAACACTTCCCAAAAATCCTGATGTACTCGTTACATCATGAGAAGAATGGCATCTACGCTAATTTTAGTGTCTGTGTTTATCCCGAGGTTTTCCTGCAGCCTGCCGGATCCAGGCCGTATCCAGATCTGACGAAGGACCTTCGCCTGGACCGATGACAACGCAGTGCTGAAGTGCCAACTAGTCTCTCCCTATGGAGGATCCCACTACCACTCTACAGATAAGGCGTTGTCGGGAAAATCCGTTTCGCGTTCCTACCCCAAAGCAACAAAATAAAATAAAATTCTTTATCAAAATTTATAGGGAAAGACAAGTACTTTGTTTAGGCTTGGCTTGTAGGGAATTCCAAACCTGCATATATTCAAACGCACATAACTATAGAACTCATTCTAAATGCTCATGTGAACGCCACAACGTTTCTCACAGATTCGCGTTTAAAGTCTGTGTAGAGGGATTGGTGTCGTCTTAGCGGCCCCTAATTTAATAACAAATGATCATTGCGACGGAAGCAAATCAATCAAAACTAACTTCAGATGGAAATAACTTAACTCTGCTGTAAAGCCGAAACAATCTCTGTTACCTTAAATTATACGCTTATCTCTGTAAAGCTGCTTTGAAACAATCTACATTGTTAAAAGCGCTATATAAATGAAGATGACTTGACTTGACTTGACTATGAATATTTATACAGCTGTGGTGTTATAATGTAGGCGTTGTAATGGTGCAGAAATTGACGCTTAAGTCTACAGATGAGTATACTATCCCCCTCTAATGCCAGCGCCCCACCTGCTCCCCATGCTCCTTCCCCCCAGACAGTGTCCCACTTTAGTTCGGTATCAGCATTTTGTCCTCAAAGCTCCATAGAAATATCCTGAAGACTACAATCTCATAAGAAGGTATTAAAATTTGTCTGTCATTCTCTTACTCTTCTGAGATCCTTCTGTTCTGCTCTTCAGGGGGTGAGGTAAATGGTGCCTTAGGCATGCCCTATTGCCTAGGTTAGAAAGCCAAAAAAAAAATTATCTTGTCATTCAAAGCAATAAATTGCTTGCAAATGGGCTTTTTGTCCAACAAGTCCAGATTATCCTGATGGATATGACAGACAGCAAAATGGTTAAGTCTGTTTTGAGTCATTGTAGAGCGGAGCCAAGTCTTGAGCCTGCGGAGGGCACTAAAACTTCTCTCTGCCTCAGAGGAAGAAACAGGGACTACCAAAAGCAACCTGACCAGGGTTTCCACTTGCCCAAGTAATACACATACCTCTACAGACAATCCACGAATGATCCCTGCAGCTTCTGCACTGTTTCTAAATGAGTAGTTCAATCGGAGCATAGAAAGCTGCACTGAAAGTGACTCTGTTCAACTCTGAATATTTATCAATCACTGGAGCATCAACCTCTCCACTCAGAAGTCTTTTCCAATTTTTGCGAAGTCAGCAAACCATCTTGGTTAAACCGCTCAGTGAACTGTGCATCTACAGTATCTAGGGCTTTAAAGAATTCCACTCTGTAGTGGCCCTTTGCAGATTTAGGCTGATGTGCTTAAGCTCCTCCAGTGAAGCATTTTGGGGGTGGTCTGCTCTGTGGAATTGTAATGGGCTTAACACCTAAAGACTGAACCATGGCCATCGCCTCTTCAAAACAAAGTTTGGAAGCTTGCCTCATTTCTTTTGGCCATGATTGAGGTCCTGCCAACTTCAACAGCAGCCTTCATGCCAGCAACTGTAGCAGTTCTCTTCTGAAAAGAGATGTTCTGTGCCCGGTTGCATAAAGCACCTTAAGTGTAATTTTCCCTTAAGTTCGCCCTTAAACCTAAGGGTGTTGCAGAAAAAAACCCTTAAGTGTTACTTAGGGTTTCTTTAAGTGAAACGTCATAAACACTTAGAATTTCCCTTAAATGCTGTTTTTTCACTTAAATAATCCCTTAAGAAGCGTTAAGTGTTGCATAAAACCCCTCAATGGTCATTTCCCTAAGTATAACTTAAGGTTTGGAAATCGTAACCTTAAGAGTAACGCGGACAAAAATAAGACGACATGGCTGAATTTATGGAACCAGCTGAAGATCATTATGTGCCAAGAAGAATTTTTAGGGATAGGGAGAACCCTTTGGATCATCTTAGCGATGAAAAATTGTTGCAAGACTACCGATTTGATCGACGCGCAATATTTGCGCAATACATCGCTAACAAACTAGAGAGCGACCTTGACCATGTCACACATCGCAACCACTCTTTACCTGCGGTGTTACAACTGCTAATAGCACTGTGTTTTTTTGCAACTGGGAGTTTTCAGTAGTGGGATGTTTTACACGTGCATAAATCGGCTACCATTCAATAAATATAGGCTACAATTAGTGTGTATCGGATTTTCAGGTGATATTCTCAATTCATTCAGTTAACGGACGCTCTGAGGTAAAGTGTTCAGACTGCAGACAGCAACGATCATGTTTAATTGTACAGTACAGTCATAACATAACGTACAGACATTATCTTAATTCCATAATGTCCTTAAACATAACAATATGCTGGCCATAAACTGAGAAAGTGCGCGTCCGGTGTGTGATACAGTTGTAGACGCGACGCGGCGTGTTAAGTGTTTTGCGTATCTATGGCAACAACAGACTTTTATAACGTGAATCCAGGATCGCTGTCGTGAAACACTTAAATGTTTCCCTTACCTAAGAGAACCGTTTAAGAGATTATATGCAACACCCTTAAGTTATTCTCTTAGGTAAGGGGAAATCGCCCCTTAAGTATCATACTTAAGGGAAAAACTTAAGGTGCTTTATGCAACCGGGCACAGGCATTCAAGCTCATGAACCACTGGTGAGGCAAGTTTTAGACCCAACACTGTTTTGCCTTTACGAAACTGACCTAGCAAGCCATTAGCAGTAGATGCTGTGTTTGAGGCACCAGAAGCCATCTCCTCCAAGCTAGCAAGCACTGATCCATACTGTGATAAAACAGCAGTGATGGCTTTGTTCCGTACCGTCCATCTTGTTGAACAGAGCGGTTTTATTATGGTGTAACGCCCGTTTCACACATACTCCGTTTGCAGTGCGTATGCGGTGCGTATTTTTTTCCGTACCCATGTTAACAGGTTAGAGCTTTCACACTGCACGCGGTTGCAGTCCGTCGATCCGTTCCAGTTGCGGTGCGTATACAGCAGTGCAGAGATAGTTTCCGCACCAAGTCTATTTTTGCTGTGCTGCAAACGCTGAATCAAAGTGACAGCACATGGTTCGTGGTCAAAATGAACACAGATTGACCTGAAAATGTAGTAATTTCACCATAAATGCGATTAATTAAATAAAATGTAGTAAATCTCACCATAAATGTATTTAATTAAATACTACGTTTTTGGTAAAGCAAGGAAAGCTACAATTTACCTCAACAAGGCGACATAATGAACAACACTCCTCTCATTCGTGAAGGTGAAAAACAAGTTCTTTGTGACATGCAAGATTTATTGTATTAAAATTTAAATGAAAAAGAAAAGGCATGAGAGTCGGCTGTTTTTGTCAATTTTAAGTTTTAATTTAAAATGTTTGCGATTTAATATAAGTAGGCTACATGGTTAAATATTTGACCACTTGCTTGAGCAACTTAATATAAGTAGAAGTAATGCATTGAATAATAGGCTGACGTTGTTTAAATTGTGTTTAAACTTGCATACGTCTATTAAAGAGTGTATATGTGTACAAAGAGAATCGCAATGCTGAGACGTTAAGACCGGGGTAAATCAAGGGAAAATACAATGTAGCCTACTTCAACAAGGCATAATGAACAACACTCGTCTCATTCGTGGAGGTGGAAAAACAAGTTCATTGTGACATGCAAGATTTATTGAAGATTTAAATTATGCAAAAGAAAGGGTATGAGTCTGCTGTTTTTGTCAATTTTAAGTTTTAATTTAAAATGTAGGCTATGCGATTTTAATATAGGTACATGGTAAAATATTTTACCACTTGCTTGAGCAACTTAATATATAATTATATAGAAGTAATGCATTTAATAATATGTTGTTTAAATTGTGTTTAAACGTGAATACGTCTATATTAAAGAGTGTATATGTACAAAGAGAATCGCAATGCTGACAAAAAACTTTTTTTTTTAAATAAAAGTTGCTGATAACTTCTGGATTTGAAATACAAATAGTGAGTATGTATTTGTGGTATAGCCTACAGCAGCGGATCAGTTACGCACTGCAAACGCAGCATATGTGAAAGCACTATTGCATGTGCTGCTCCTGCACTGCATACACGCACTGCAACACGCACCGCATGCACTGCACACGGAGTATGTGTGAAACGGGCGTAACATGTATTCTCTGCATGTGCAATCGCTGCATGAATTGCTTTAAACTTCCCTGACTGAGATAACAGGACTCCCAACTGGTGGACCCAATCCAAGGAGTCTCTGATTAAAACGAAGGCTAAGCAAGCTTTCTGTGCTATTAAATTAGTACAGTGGGCACCACAGTGAAGGTAGAGTGCTAGTGGCTGCTCTTGTTTTGTCGTTGCCTGTGCCCCCTAAATGATTACCGGACATATTAGCAGCCCCATCATAAATTTGACCTCGTAAACCATGGATTGGTAAATTTAATCTCAGCAGCACATCCTTAGCAACTTCGGCAAGACTCTTTCCTGTTGTATCTGAGACACCGTACAAACTAATGAATTCTTCATTGGGAATCAGGTCATTGTCAATATAACACATTTATATGGCATATGCTTTCTTGCTCTTGCCCAGATATGTCTTGTGTTCCATCAATGATAATTGCATACTGAAGAATGGGTAGATTCCCAATTGTGTCAGCTATTCCACGAACAATACTGTTGCTCATTGTGGACAGAATTTCATTTTGGATCTCCGGGCTAATGTATTCTTTCTGGGGCCTCTGCAACCATTTGTCTAAAAGGACATCATCCTCTGCTTTGTCTTTCAAGAGCTGATACAAATTACTATTTTCATCCTCATGCCTTCTCAAGGCCTGTCCCTGTCATGCTAAATATTTGATAGAACTTACTATTTTCCCAAGACAGTGCCTATTGTCTGCTTGTTGCTTTGCCAAAGCACTGGACAATTGGGCATCTACAGGGTGATTTTCTTGTGCAGTCACAGAGACAGCATGACAGTGTGTATGACTACTTGCATGTGCTTTAAATTTTTCAATCGCTCTTTTCCAATTTTTAAATCCTGTATTTATAAAGGCAGGCTCTGCTTTTGCTGCAAAGGGTTTGGGTTTTTCTTGATACACTTTCTTGCAATAGAAACACAAAACCCCTTTTTGCAATGCATCATAATGCAGCCAGGGAAATTCAAAAAACTCAAAAAAATATAGTACAGTATCAGAACTGGACTTGACAAAAAAAAAAAAAAAGGCAAAACATGCAATACGGTTTTGTCACAGATTGAACATTTAATATGTACGTTTTCAAAACACTGATTTGCAGATTCACAAATACTCACACACTGACATCTCTGTTTACAGCAGACAAAATGGTATCACTTAAGCCTTTTTAAGACCTCACCTCGGGCCCTGTACCTTCCTCTCCTGTCTCCATACTGCTGCTGCCTTCCTGCTCCTAAAAATACAATATGGTTGCTGTGATGCATGTCTAAGGTAAAGCTCCTGAACCCAAGAAGAGCCAATTTCAAAACTACAGAATGAAAATCCACTAATTAATAACTGGATTCCAGCATGTGATGTGCAAGATGGTGATGGGGTGTCCTGGTGCAGATGATGTATGCAGCGGGCACTAATGAGTCCATTAAATGTACTATGTATGTTAACATTTAGTTGGTTGGAAGTCAGAGAGTTGAGTCCCTGATTCTGAAGTCAAAGAGCTTGAATAGGTGCTTGACAACAATTATTAAAGGGATACTTCACTTTAAAATGAAAATTCTGTCATCATTTACTCACCCTCAAGTTGTTTCAAACCTGTATGAATTTCTTTCTTCTGCTGCACAGAAAGATATTTTGAAGAATGTCAGTAACCAAACAGTTAACTGGAGCCATTGACTTCCATAGTAGGAAAAAAAATGTACTATGGAAGTCAATGGCTCCAGTTAACTGTTTGGTTACTGACATTCTTCAAAATATCTTTCTGTGCAGCAGAAAGAAATTCATACAGGTTTGAAACAACTTGAGGGTGAGTAAATGATGACAGAATTTTCATTTTAAAGTGAAGTATCCCTTTAAGTGGACTCAAGGCTTATGAGAAACTAAGCATATTGTATTATTTCTGTTTATTGACTGAGGAATTGGCATTGAACAGGCAGCAACTCAACCTCCATCCTTGGGTTTAATCCATTACAATTATGAATACATTTTAAAACCTCACCTCACACCCTGCAGTGCCACCTGCCTCTCCTTTTGTCTCTTCCATGGCTGCATCATGGGTCTCCTAATAAATGAACAATTGTAAGTTATATGATATTGCAAACAAACTAATAGTGGACTTATATATGATCAGTTATGTTTATCTTGGGCTCTTCTGTATGTGGAAAAAGGCACAAACTTTCATATATTCATCATTATTTCCTTTTAAGACCTCACCTCACACCCTCCACCTGTTACTTCATCTGTAACTCCTTCATGTGCCACTCCTTCCTCACCTGCCTCTTCCCTGATGGTACCAGCATTCTCCTGATGACACATTATATAATTTTTAAAATGTAAATATAGGCTTGGTAAATGATAGGTTATGATGTTGTCCTGTCCTTGTGTAAAATGTGTTGAATAATTACTTACACTTACCTTACTCCGTTGATTGTTTTAATTTTTTTCTGGGGTGGCATTATGCTGAAATGAGATGACAGAACATTTTACTTTTGCTAAGGTTAACACAGAGAAATCGATTGCCAGCTATATCTATAGCTATGTGGCTAGCTATCTAACGTAACGTTAGTTAGCATCTCTCGCAAAGCATAACACACGTGCCATTCAAAATTCCATTGTTGATTTAATCGTCATATGTCTCGTATCCATAATTCAATTTTAAAAAGCTTGCTAATTTCAACCGCTTGACCGAGACTAATTTACTTCATACAAAGAAGAGTCTTATTCCAGTTCAGAGCTGGTGCGCACCGGTAACGTATTTGTATGTTCCTAGTGTAATGTTAACTTCTCTCTACCAATCAGATGCTCCAACTACAGGTGAACCGTGAAGAATATGAAGCTGGTGACTGGCGAATGGTGATTATTCAAACATAGCATGAAATGGGAAGGTTTGACCTATCACTCTGGGTTTGACTTGCTGGCAAAACCGGATATCTTCTTTGTCGTGCTTTCAAAATAAAAGTTCCAAATGTACAGGTTTTGTCCCTGCAGTATAGGCTAATTTTTGGGTGGGACACATTCAGCATTTTCCAGTATTGAGGGGGACACGTCCCCCCTGTCCCCCCTATCCCCCCTATCCCCCCCGGTTCCTACGCCAATGCCTCAGCCTTAGCAAGCAGTGCTCTGCCTATCAAGATCAAGTCTCTCTGCAACCATGCATTAAATCTTCTTTGGCCTTTTATTATAACAGGGTCAAAGTTCAAGGTACTTCTATTATCTTGATTTTTAGTGATCACGATGCCTAAATATGTAACTTCAAATCTAACTGGAATATTATAAAAAGAGGGTGCGGTTGTCACAGTTGTGTTCTGTCTGAGTCTTGTTTTCTTTAGTCACATGTCTTCCTTTGTTCTGTTTTCCTGCCATTAATTTGTATCTATGGTTACTCTCGTTATCAGTTCAGTTTTGTCACCTGTTTAATCATTATCATTTGTATCACCTCTGTTCCATTAATCAGTGTTCATCTGTGTTTGTATTTAGTTCCATTCTGTTCAGTCACCCCCAATTTCCACCAATTGCGGAACGGCTGCGGATCCGCTCCGGAACGGCGGCGGAGTCAATAGGTTTCGATTAAAGTCAATGTGTGTATTTTCACCTACTGCGGAACGGCTGCGTTCCGACTCCGTCCCAGCTCCGGCGATCCGCAGCCCTCCGGAGCAGATACGCAGAGCTTCTATTTTTGCTGGATGTCGCAGCCGTTCCGCAGCAATTCAGCACAGGGCAGACTGTGCGGGACAGGTTATATCGCGCGATCATACGTGAATCTCGTGGGTCCTCGTGACTTCAGCTGTCAGTCATGGCCGCAGCCGTTCCGCATCAAATCCGGGCCTGGTGAGTATTGAAGGACAGCGGAGCACGGAGCCAACACGCAGCGGAGCCGATCCGCAGCCGTTCCGCAGTTGGTGGAAATCCGGGGTAAGTCTTTGTCTGATCTCTGTTCTACTAAGTTTGTGTGAACATTCTTCCTGTCCGTACCTGTTTCTATTATATTGTTAGTAAAAGTTTACCACACCGTGACAGAAGATCGGACTGCCCATAATGGACAATAGGGTTAGAATGATCGTCATGGCTCAGGAGAGCCAAAACCTTTTTTCATTTGTCAAGGACTTGCCGTCACCAACACCCTCGTGGCGTGAGCCTGAGAACCTTGTTCCAGATCGGGGCCACGTTTAACCATCAAATTGCCCTCCCAGACACCACTGGACTGGACTGGAGAGAAACCGTCATCTGGTGTCTGGAGAGCGTTGTGCACTGATCTGGAACACAGCTAGACCCAAGGCTTCTTCATGTCATGTCTGCCCAGCCTGAGCCCTCAGCCAAAATGCCGCCGCCTCACCGCCTGAGCCCTCAGCCAAGATGGCCGCCACCTCGCTGCCTGAGCCCTCAGCCAAGATGGCCGCCACCTCGCCACCTGAGCCCTCAGCCAAGATGGTTGCCGCCTCACTGCTTGAGCCCTCAGCCAAGATGGCCACCGCCTGAGCCCACAGCTAAGATCTCTGCTGCCTGACCCAAGACCTGTTCCTGTCCTTAGTCCTGCTCCTGCCCAAAGGATTGTCCATATTCCCAGACCTGTTCCAGTCCCCGTTCCAGAGTCTCGTCCCACCGAGACCACCCGTCCAGAATCTTGTCCATTCCTGAGCCTGTTCCTGAGCTGGAATCTGATCCAGAACATAAGGTAGTGTCATCTGCTAATTGGCTAATAACTTCTTGATCTGCAATACGGATAACCTGAATACTGCTTTCACAGATAAACATTGAATAGCTGCACACAAAGTAGAAATAAATTGGGAGAAATGGGACACCCTTGTCTGACTCCTCTAGATAAACTAAACCTTGGGGAAGTGCCCATCTTTAATTTAATCAAACAGCTTCCATTATTGTAAAGGGTTTAAATTACTTATCCCCAAAACCAAATCTATGTAATGACTTAATAATAAATTTGTGCTCTAAAGAATCAAGCGTCTTATAGAAATCTAAAAAAAGAATTAAGCTGTACTCCTGCATCAATTCAGAATAATCTAATAAATCAAGAACCAATCTTATATTATTAACAATATGTCTTTTATTCATAAAACCAGATTGTGTCTATTACAGAACTCATTGCTGATTTTAGTCTTAGCAAATATAAGAGCTAAGATTTTATAATCATTGTTGAGCAGAGATACAGGATGCCAATTGTTAATTAAAAGTAAATCTTTCTTGGGTTTCGGGATTAAGGTAATTAAACCTTCAGTGAGAGTTGAGAGGAGAGTCTCATTCTGTATGCTTTCTTTAAAGACCTTAAGTAAAAAAGGTGATAATTCTTTACAAAACTGTTTGTAGAAATCCGTGATAAGCCCGTCAGTTCCGGGTGATTATTGTTTTTAAGTTCCATAATTGAATTATTAACTTCTAATAAAGTAATTTCACTATCGCAGAGGTTTCTATCATTACCCAAAATAGTCTTGCAATTTTAACAGATTCAAGAAAAGTACAAGCTGCCTCTTCAGAATAATTTTGATGGTAAGATTACAGTAGTTACGAGGGTTATTAGTCACTGTCCCATCAATATTTAGAGATTCAATTAATGAGGTTCTTAAACGACTCTTTTCTAATCTGAAAAAATATGCCGTGTTGCATTCTTATTAATTTTAAAAAAGCACGGCTTTAATAATATTATAATATTTTTTTACTGTGGCTCTTTTGGAAAAATGCATTAACCAAAAATGAAAAAATGGCTCTTTGTTCAAAAAAGGTTCCCGACCCCTGATCTAAACTAGCCTGAATCCCAGCCGAACTTAGCCCCGCCCACAAAAACTTTAGGTCAGGAAGTTCGGTCTGGACTTGATCCGTTGAGGAGCTATTATGCCCGAAGAAAAGTTGTTCGGACCAATCAAATTGTCAGGGTGGGGTTTATACGATGATGGACAGATGATCAACAGTAACATAATCATCCATGTCACCAAAGAGTGCTTGGGTTGAATTCGTTTACAGCAAAGATGACTGCCGCTGGAGGGTTGAGATTTCACGAGTTTACACTTACAAATAAGTCAGATAAAATAAATGCATATTTGGCTTACTGTCCGAGGAGAGGCTCCGGGCTCGGTATTCGGCCGAACCCAAAGTACTCCCCGTATTCCAGGCTGTGGAAGGACAAGCCGAGAGTGAATGGAGGGATGTTGAAAACTGTCAAGGAATGTTAGGTGAGTTGACAGAGTGAATAAATATATGCTTCCTCTCATGCTGATACTAGGGTAGACATAGTAATTGTTTGATCACAAGTTGATTGGATTGATTATTTGAACGTGCTCCTCCTGAACTTTGTTTATAAAACATCATGTGTAGATTTTGCCATCACGTCTGTTATCGAAGATATCGACAGCGCATTCATTTTAAAAGAGGAAGAGAGAACCGTGATCAAGGCATTTGTGATTTGTCGATCGGAAACATGAATGAAGAACATGCATCACTTACTACATTTTCCTTCCTGGTTCGGCTGAAACACGCCCCATAATCACAGCCCAATGGAGTAGTATCAGACTCACATTCTGACTAGAAGAATCTGGTTAGATCTAAACGGTCCTCTCTCTTATTTGTAGCTTTGGAAAGTCTGATTCATTCTAGAGAATCGTTCTTAATGAACAGATTCAACGTTCAGATTCAACAAAAAAAACAACAACAACAAAAAAACACGGAAATACTATATGGGACTCGAATCCCATATAGTATTTCCGTTTTTTTTTTTGTTGTTGTTTTTTTTGTAGCGAACTTTAGTTCATCATATCTAATTAAATATATTCCAGTTAAATATTCTAGTTTTTCAATAGCTATTATTTTTTATACATAGCCTAAATGTGTCTTGTTTCAGCCTATAGCCTACAAAAAAAAAAAGTATTTTCAACATTTCTTTTCGAATTATTGTGTATATATTATATTATATTATATTATATTATATTATATTATATTATATTATATTTTATTATATTATATAAAATAGAGGTCCGACTCCACCCCATTTCACCAAGGTCCGCCCACTTGGAGATTTCTGGCCTCACCACTGCCTCAGATTTGATATCCAACAATCCAATAATTCCAAAATTTATTTTCCTAATTTTCCGATATAAATGATATTACTAATTAAAAATCTTTTTGTAAAATGAAACATTTTTCTTACGAATTTATTATTATTATTATTATTATTATTTATTTTTTAATAAAATACATTATGAAACAAATGGATAACAGAGAAATTGGTTATAATTATCTTAAAGCTATGACAATTATTGAGATTAATAAAACACTTTTACATATCATAATAAAACACCACACATATCTAGCTTATAAGCAGTGTTGGGCAAGTTACTTTAAAAATGTAATTAGTTATAGTTACTAGTTACTTCTCACAAAATGTAACTGAGTTAGTAACTGAGTTACATCATTACAAAAGTAACTAATTACCAGGGAAAGTAACTATTGCGTTACTTAAAAAAAAAAGTTAAATGAATTAAATGGACAGTAAATAGAATAAATTATTATTCTAAAATATTGTACACTAATTCACACTATTTTAATGTTAATTTGGTGTGGGACATTGTGAGAGACACCTATTACCTTAAATATTAAAATGTTATCTTTACTATGGAACAACAAAACAATAGAAGGTTTAGAACTTTTAATATTTATTGCACAGTCAACAACTGGCCAAGAAATAAGTCTAAAAATAAATGATGCTTCTTAAGAAATGTACCAAAAATAAATAAACAGTAATAAAAAATATACATACACTCTTTGTAGTGCAAATTAAAATGATAAAACTCACACACCTTTACAACTAGCCTACTTGAAGTATTTTCTTCCTCACGAAAGTAAGCAGTTTAACAAAATGTGCTCTCAATATAATACTGAACAATGTACCAAAATAAACAATAATAATAAAATATAATTTTGGGGGGGTTTATTTCTATAACCTACAGAGAACTTCACCATCAGAGGTTATTTAAGCCAAATTCTAGTCGTGTTTGCCGCACGTGTTCACAACCGGTCAGATGTGTTCTGGGAACGTTCTCTGCAGGTTATTTTGGAGTTTTGTTTCATATGTAAACTAATTAAAACATTGCAGATGATACCAATATGCTACAGATATTATTCAAATGCTGAAGTGTGTAATTTATTTATAAACAAACTATATTATGCTCGAACACATTCGGTCTCTCTCGCGCACTTCCGAGCGCGCTCTCCAACATACACACCGGTCTCTCTCGGACACATCGGTCTCTCTCGCGCACTTTCGAGCGCGCTCTCCAACACATCGGTCTCTCTCGCGCACTTCCGAGCGCGCTCTCCAACGGTCTCTCTCGCGCACTTTCAAGGGCGCTCGCGGCGTTCGCCTCGCTTTTGTTCGCCTTGCTCTCGCCTTGACTCGCCATGACTGCCGGTCTGCCGCACATAATTAATTTTAAAAAGTAACGGACAACGCACCATATGGTACCGGTAACGGAGTTAATTTATTTAAAAAGTAATGCGTTACAGTATTAGTTACTGTCAAAAGTAACTGAGTTACTAGTAACGCGTTACTGCCCAACACTGCTTATAAGTATGTCATCTATTATTATTATTATTTATTATATATATATATATATATATATATATATAATATATAATGTATATTATTATTATTCTTCTCTCTCCTCTTCTCCCTTTCCCTCCCCTTTCTACTCTTCTCACTCTATATCTTGGTGTCCTGTCCACATTCTCTACTCCTTCTTTCTCACCCTCGACAAGGTCATAACAGGAACAGGACCCAACAGGACCCAACGACCAAGACAATATATGATACCTGGCTTGAAATGCATACCCTGCTATGACTACAATTGATGGTCAAATATTATTATTATTATTTATTTATTTTTAAATCCAAGCGCAGGCAGAGACGCGACCGGATCATGCTCCAATGATCCGGACGGTCCGGCCAATGTGCTTTGGTGAGCCCTTACAAGACCTCTTAGAGTGGAAGGTGCATGTCCACATTTCACTGGAATGGTGCATAAATAGCAGGAAATCGTCTCGGTTACGTATGTAACCCTCGTTCCCTGAGTAGGGAATGGAGACGTTACGTCGGATGACGACGAATGGGGTTTCGCTTAGAAAGCCTGTCATCTTCGAGTATATAAAACGAGCCAATGGCAATGAAATGCCATGGGTCTGCGGAATTTGCATAGCGTAAGTCCGCCCCACGTCGTGGTTATATAAGGAAGTACACTGGCAACATGCAGATATGTCTTCGCTGAGGAGCCGAGACTGAACTCCGGCGTTCCAGCGGAAGTGGCAGGGAGACGTAACGTCTCCGTTCCCTACTCAGGGAACGAGGGTTACATACGTAACCGAGACGTTCCCTTTCGTAGTCACTCCGAGTTACGTCAGATGACGACGAATGGGGTTCCCAGTGTAATCACGCCACCTCTCGACTGTCTTCCAGTGCCTTGCGTAAGTCTGAGCTCCCTGTCGTGAGACTAGCACGGACGAAGGAGTCCTACTTAACACAGGAATACCAAGGTACACTGGGAAGCATATCTCAGTGGAAATATGCAATTATGCCCAGCCCGAAGGGGGGGACTTGGAATACACATATGACCCAGAGGGGCTGCATATGGGGTATCACTGGGGTGTCCAGCCGCAGGTGGAATATTTCAACCCCAGGGGTGGCAAGGTGGCTTGCCAAAGGAAAGACACATGCTCAGAGAGGCTTACAGTGGAAATACACATGTGGGGGTCGCCCAGAGGGGGAACCATGCACATGGAGGCACCTAGCCAACCGCGAAAGCTGCCGGTGGCATAACTCTGGCGTTGACGTCATCAGTGCTGGAGGAGACTCAGGGCTTATGAGGCTCACCTGAGGAGAATATCGCACGTATCCCGTCCGAGGAGAGGAATGGCGAGCAAGCGAAGACACCTGAGCAGAATCTCTTACCGGCTAGTTGAAGCGAGTACATGAGAAGAAACTGGCTCCACTCGGAGATTGTAGAATCTCGCGAATGTGTTAGGTGTCGCCCAGCCTGCAGCTCTACAGATGTCTGTTAGCGAGGCGCCATGCGCTAGAGCCCAAGAGGATGCTACACTCCGGGTGGAGTGGGCCGTCACACCAAGGGGGCACGGTCGACCTTGCTGCTGGTAAGCCAAAGAAATGGCGTCCACTATCCAGTGAGACAACCTTTGCTTGGAGAGAGCCTTTCCCTTCAGCTTCCAACCATGACAGACAAAGAGCTGATCTGAGGTCCTGAAACACTGCGTTCTGTCTACGTAAGCACGGAGGGCGCGTACTGGACAGAGCAGTGCCAAGGCTGGGTCTGCCTCCTCCAAGGGCAGCGCTTGCAGGTTCACCACCTGGTCTCGAAAGGGAGTGGTGGGAACCTTGGGACATATCCAGGCCGGGGTCTCAGGATCACGTGAGAGTTAGCCGGTCCGAATTCCAGGCACGCTTCGTCAACCGAAAATGCCTTCAGGTCCCCTATCCTCCTAATGGAGGCCAATGCAACCAGGAGCTCTGTCTTCATTGACAGGAACTTAAGCTCCACTGATTGTAGAGGCTCAAAGGGAGCACTCTGCAGGGCAGTTAAAACCACTGAGAGGTCCCAAGAGGGTACGAGGGGAGGACGAGGAGGATTCAGTCTCCTCGCTCCCCTCAGGAACCTGATGATCAGGTCGTGCTTTCCCAGAGACTTACCATCAACTGCATCGTGATGTGCGGCAATGGCGGCAAGATACACTTTCAGGGTGGAGGGAGACAGCCTTCGCTCCAACCCTTCTTGCAGGAAGGAAAGCACGACACTGATCGGGCATTTCGTGGGTTCTAGATGTTTAGAAGAACATCAGTTGACGAAGAGGTTCCACTTCAACGCATAGGCATGTCTCGTGGACGATGCTCTAGCGGAAGTGATGGTAGCCACCACCACTGGTGGTAGGGTACTCAAACCTACCTCGACCCGTCCAGGAGCCACACGTGGAGGTTCCAAAGATCGGGACGAGGGTGCCATAAGGTGCCCCGTCCCTGAGAAAGCAGATCCTTCCTCAGAGGAATTGGCCAGAGAGGAGCTGTCGCGAGGAGTACTAGTTCTGGGAACCAGGTGCGGTTGTGCCAATACGGGGCAACCAAAATTACCTGCTCCTCGTCCTCCCTGATCTTGCGCAAAGTCTGCGCAAGGAGGCTCACTGGGGGAAACGCATACTTGTGTAGGCCACGCGGCCAGCTGTGCGCCAGTGCATCCGTGCCGAGCGTGCCCTCGGTCAGGGAAAAATACAGGTCGCAGTGGGACGAGTCGTGGGAGGCAAACAGGTCTACCTGTGCGTCCCCGAACTGATCCCAAATCAGCTGAACCGACTGGGGATGGAGTCTCCATTCTCCAGCGAGAGGCCGAACCCGAGACAGCTCGTCGGCCGCCTGGTTCAGGTCTCCTGGGATATAAATGGCTCGAAGCGACCTCAGATGCTTCTGACTCCATATGAGGAGGTGGCGGGTGAGTTGTGACATACGGCGGGAGCGCAGACCACCTTGACGGTTGATGTACGCTACAGTCGCGGTATTGTCTGATCGGACTAGTACGTGTTGACCCCTGAGCAACGCACGGAAGCGGTGCAGGGCAAGACGTACAGCCAACAACTCGAGGCAATTGACATGCCAAAGGCGCTGGGGTCCCGCGGCAGCATGTCCATTGCACATGGCGCCCCAACCCGTGGTGGCTGTCGATACAACAACATGCCTGGAAACTCGATCTAAGGGAACTCTGGCCCGTAGAAAACTGAGGTTCGACCACGGGGTGAAGGTCTGATGGCAGGCTGGAGTCACTGGAACTCGGAGCATGCCGTGATGCCATGCCCACCTCGGGACTCGATCGCGAAGCCAAAGCTGAAGCGGTCTCATATGAAGCAATCCGAGCGGCGTTACTGCGGCTACGGATGCCATATGCCCCAGGAGTCTCTGAAATAGTTTCAGTGGAACCGCACTCTTGCCCTCGAACTGACAAAGGCAAGTCAGCAGTGAATACGCGCGCTCGCTCGTAAGCTGCGCGCACATGGCGACCGAGTCGATCTCCATACCGAGAAAAGAGATCCTCTGCACGGGGCAGAGTTTGCTCTTCTCCCAGTTGACCCGAAGGCCCAGACGAGCTAAGTGCCGGAGCACCAAGTCCCTGTGTTCGCAAACCTGGTCTCGAGAGTGAGCTAGGATCAGCCAGTCGTTGAGATAGTTCAGGATGCGAACCCCGTGTTCCCGTAGAGGAACAAGGGCTGCCTCGATGACCTTCGTGAAGACGCGAGGAGACAGGGCTAGCCCGAAAGGGAGAACCGCGTACTGGTATGCCTGCCCCTCGAAGCAAACCGAAGAAACGGTCTGTGTCGAGGAAGAATGGAGACGTGGAAGTAGGCATCCTTCAGGTCGATCGCTGCAAACCAATCCTGTGGCCGCACGCACTCGAAAATGCATTTGGCCGTGAGCATCTTGAACGGCATCCTGTGAAGGGAGTGGTTCAAGACGCGCAAGTCGAGGATCGGTCGTAACCCACCGGATTTCTTCGGTACAATGAAGTAGGGGCTGTAGAAGCCGGACTTCATTTCGGCTGGAGGGACAGTCTCGATCGCACCCTTCGCCAGTAGGGTGGCGACCTCCGCTCTCATGACGGGCATAGCCACTGACCATTGTGAAGCGGACTCCCCTGAAGCGGGGAGGAGACCGCACGGACGGATGACCGTTGATGCAGAAGGCCTCAGTCTGCTTCTGGGGGGGTCAAAGACTGTAGGGTACAGTCCTCAACCCCACCACCGAGGAGCCCAGCCTGGGACATGGGGGAGCTGAAAAAATGAATTCTCAGACCCCCTCACATCAACCTGGCTGAGCCCATTCCTGGACCACACCTGTGGACATCACCTGGCCCGGGATCACGCAGGTACCGATGTCGCCCGTAGAGCGAGGTCAGTAGTGTGCGTGGTGGATCGACCAGCCCGGACATGGGAGGCATAGCGTCCCTGCGTGGGGGCGTGGTCGAGTTTCCACGTTCTGTCAGTGTTGGCCAGGGAAGGACCAGCGTTCCATGGGGGCCAGGTCTGACAGAACTCCCGAGTCAGCACTGCCTCGAAGGCGAAGGCGACGCACAGCACTGCATGCCTGTGCCACGATATTGACAGAGAACATACAGCCCATGATCGCACGCGATCGAGTGCAGCGAAGGCGGAGGATGCCCGCGGGCCGCGACAAGTCACGGGGACCCTCGCGAGCCGGAGGCATCCTGATGCACGTCCGGGAGAAAGGCACTGGGAGCGAGTGCTGTAGAGCAACACGCGCCCAGAAACCAATCGTAAGCCTACAGCGCTCAGGGGGAGGGCGCCCCTCCAACCGATGCTTTCAGCTGCCCGGGAAAGCATGGCCATCAGCTCTGGATCTGACTCGACTAACACTGACACTCCCGAGGGAGGAAACGCAGTCAAATCCTCATTTCCAGAGGAATCAATCCCGCCTTGTGATGCTGTGAGTGACATGACACCACCTGCTGGAGTCCCGAATGAAAACACTGGGTCCCCGAGAGGAACCAGGCACACATGGAATCCCCACAGTTTGCGATGTGGAGGGGGGCGTGGCCCGAGGAAAGCTCATCGGAATTATGCCACACCATAACCCTCAGATCATCCTGGCCACCAGCCAAAGTATCCCCTCTCGAGGAAGAGATAGATTGGGGTGTGGCAGAGGGGACTCTCACACAGAGATCATTGAGTCTCGATCTATAAACATCGCGATGGTCATGTTCCCGCAATGAAAACATGACTCATCCACGAGTGCTGCCGAGCGTGATTAAGCCCAACACGCGAAACAGCGCTCGTGACCGTTAGACAGATGAGTCACGCGCCCACATCCAGAAAATACACGGGCGAGCCGTCTTGAAAAAGACGTGCCACGTGCAGCTCTTTTAGAGAGAGAAAAAAGCTCAGCAGAGTGCTGAAGCGCCCAGGGAGAAACACACACACTGTCGGCAGATCACTGCACAGATCAGCAGCAGGCAATGCGATCTCGCTGGAACACGCCGTCACACAAACACACTGAAGAGCTGCTCGTCTCGTAGAGTGAAGATGATACAGAATGACTTGTAGGAGTGAATAAAACTCTTGGCTCCGAAGCGAAAACATATCTGCATGTTGCCAGCGTACTTCCTTATATACCCACGACATGGGGCGGACTTACGCTATGCAAATTCTGCAGACCCATGGCATTTCATTGCCATTGGCTCATTTTATATACTCGAAGATGACAGGCTTTCTAAGCGAAACCCCATTCGTCGCCATCCGACGTAACTCGGAGTGACTACGAAAGGGAACAATTAAACCATGCAATAGCCATTTTAACTCTAACCTCCCCATTTTAATTTCTATTTTATCTTTTCTGTTTTTTTTTCTATTCAATCTATCCCCATCTACATTCCCTTTTCTCTGCATATGCCTCTTATTAATATTTATTTATTTATTTTCCTATATATATATATATATATATATACATATATATATGTATATGTTTATATATATATATGTATGTGCATATATATGTGTGTATATATATATATATATATATATATATATATATATATGTATGTATATGTGTATATATATATATATATATATATATATATATATATATATACAGTGAGGAAAATAAGTATTTGAACACCCTGCTATTTTGCAAGTTCTCCCACTCGGAAATCATGGAGGGGTCTGAAATTGTCATCGTAGGTGCATGTCCACTGTGAGAGACATAATCTAAAAAACAAAATCCAGAAATCCCAATATATGATTTTTTAACTATTTATTTGTATGATACAGCTGCAAATAAGTATTTGAACACCTGTCTATCAGCTAGAATTCTGACAATCAAAGACCTGTTAGTCTGCCTTTAAAATGTCCACCTCCACTCCATTTATTATCCTAAATTAGATGCACCTGTTTGAGGTCGTTAGCTGCATAAAGAACCTGTCCACCCCATACAATCAGTAAGAATCCAACTACTAACATGGCCAAGACCAAAGAGCTGTCCAAAGACACTAGAGACAAAATTGTACACCTCCACAAGGCTGGAAAGGGCTACGGGGAAATTGCCAAGCAGCTTGGTGAAAAAAGGTCCACTGTTGGAGCAATCATTAGAAAATGGAAGAAGCTAAACATGACTGTCAATCTCCCTCGGACTGGGGCTCCATGCAAGATCTCACCTCGTGGGGTCTCATTGATCCTAAGAAAGGTGAGAAATCAGCCCAGAACTACACAGGAGGAGCTGGTCAATGACCTGAAAAGAGCTGGGACCACCGTTTCCGAAGGTTACTGTTGGTAATACGTCATGGTTTGAAATCATGCATGGCACGGAAGGTTCCCCTGCTTAAACCAGCACATGTCAAGGCCCGTCTTAAGTTTGCCAATGACCATTTGGATGATCCAGAGGAGTCATGGGAGAAAGTCATGTGGTCAGATGAGACCAAAATAGAACTTTTTGGTCATAATTCCACTAAACGTGTTTGGAGGAAGAAGAATGATGAGTACCATCCCAAGAACACCATCCCTACTGTGAAGCATGGGGGCCATGGGGGTGGTAGCATCATGCTTTGGGGGTGTTTTTCTGCACATGGGACAGGGCGACTGCACTGTATTAAGGAGAGGATGACCGGGGCCATGTATTGCGAGATTTTGGGGAACAACCTCCTTCCCTCAGTTAGAGCATTGAAGATGGGTCGAGGCTGGGTCTTGCAACATGACAATGACCCAAAGCACACAGCCAGGATAACCAAGAAGTGGCTCTGTAAGAAGCATATCAAGGTTCTGGCGTGGCCTAGCCAGTCTCCAGACCTAAACCCAATAGAGAATCTTTGGAGGGAGCTCAAACTCCGTGTTTCTCAGCGACAGCCCAGAAACCTGACTGATCTAGAGAAGATCTGTGTGGAGGAGTCGGCCAAAATCCCTCCTGCAATGTGTGCAAACCTGGTGAAAAACTACAGGAAACGTTTGACCTCTGTAATTGCAAACAAAGGCTACTGTACCAAATATTAACATTGATTTTCTCAGGTGTTCAAATACTTATTTGCAGCTGTATCATACAAATAAATAGTTAAAAAATCATACATTGTGATTTCTGGATTTTTTTTATAGATTATGTCTCTCACAGTGGACATGCACCTACGATGACAATTTCAGACCCCTCCATGATTTCTAAGTGGGAGAACTTGCAAAATAGCAGGGTGTTCAAATACTTATTTTCCTCACTGTATATATAGGTGTATGTAGCAGATACCGGTTCGCCTTTGCCTCCTGTTTTATGTGGTTTGTATATTTGTTTATTTGTCTGATCATTTGTTTTCTTTTGCATTATGCACTTCTTTCTTGTTTGTCATCAACAAGCTTATTGGTCCGACACTTGTTTTTCTCCGCATTTATATTTGTCTATACTTATTTTTTGCTGTTGCTTTCTTTATGTATTTATATGTATTGTATTGTTTGCTTAATTAATAAAAAAATAAATAAAAAAACACTTTTACTTAAAAGTCACTATCAATCGTCATTGAGTGTTTGTAATAACTTATGACTGCGATCCAATGTGTATTTTTGTCAAATGATGAGGCAGAAATATGTTGTTAACCCTCTGGGGTCTGAGCTGTTTTCTGGGCCCTGGAGGTGTTCTGACATGCTCTGACATTTGTGCTTATTTCTGTTACTTGTGACATTTTCATGGCTAAAGTCTGATTACACTGTATTCAGCACAAACTCTGCTACAATAATATATCAGCAGCATGTGTGTAAAAGTTTGTTGTTTTGAGATAATGACATTTATGCGTGGTTTGTGAAAATACAAAAAAAAATTCTCACTGAAATAAGGTCATGAAACCCATACTGATTATTTCTTCACAAGACTTTTGAAAATTGTATAACGTAGCCTAGAATATTTGCTCTAAAACTATGTGAAAATCACCCTGACTGCTCATTTAGATAAGACAATATATTGATTTAAATTTTTTACGACGTGTTTTGTGTGAAAAGCTTTATGCAGGAGCTCATTAATATGTAAGCTTTTCACACCTGAGAAAGACAAAGACTCTCCCCTAACGGCCCTATTAGGAGCTATCAGGCCCTATCATTCTGAGCAACCTTGCACAAAGAATGAGGAGATTTAAAAAAGAATGGCTTTTAGATTTTTTGGATTTATTTACAACACAACATAAACCAAAGATACACAACAAATGACAAAAAAGCACTCATTGAAAACAATTATCCAAAGACAGAGACCTTTGTGCCATTCCTAAAAACATTGTACATACCTTTCATTTCCAAGGTGTTTGATTTTCACTTTACCATGTTCATGTACAGAGACTCATGTGAATGTTGAAGTCAGCAGGACTCAGCATCTGGGCCCTGAAAGAAAAAAAAAGTGAACATACTGATATCAAGAGAAAGGCCTGCACGATTTTGGGAATAAATTTGAGATTTTTCTGGTTAAAATTGCTTTTTAAAATTCACAGAATACACACACACACACACACACACACATAAATGTTTCCAACAATATATAATATAATGAACACCAGGTTTGTTGTGCCTTGTAGGCATAGTCTATGCGCAGTGCTGCATAAAGTAAAATAATAATAACAATAACCTATAGCAGCCTATAAATCTTCCAAAATATTTCAGTAACAACTAAGCTAGAGAAAAATATATTGATTATCATGTTACTTCAAATGTGTCCATTCGTTATGATGATATGAAATGAGATAATAGTAAAAACATGAAGCCGTTTGGTGCTTTTCAAATGCGATCGCGATCCAAAATATGATACATTCAAACGCGATCGCGCTCAAATATAAAACATTATGGTTACCATATACATATCTACATTTGAGCAGATATCCACAAACACAGTAACAGTAAACACGGGTCTAAATATTATAATATTCACCATATATCTAGCAACAGTTCAACTGCAATGTGAAATTTATGCAACAAAAACTAATATTCAAGAATTTCTTACCTTACATCTTTCTTGTCTTCAAATCGCGTTCTTCTTCTTCTGAGGTAGCCTAAATCCAATGTAAGCTCACGGCGCGTCTTTCAAACTCGACGAAAAGCAGAGACTTGTGAAGTGTTTTGGTGTTTTGTTTCTAAGGTAACGAGCGCGTTCGCGTTTCATGTGGAGATTTGCATGTGAATGTCTTTTGCTTGAGTGGGCGTGTTCAAATTAAAAATAATTAGAAAGCGTTTGAGAAGCTGGACATCTTGTTGGTTTTATACAAATTACTTAAACAGAGAATATTTGTTTTCAGTTTGAATCCGATCATTTAAAAGTACACACTTAAATGTTTATAAAGGTATATGGCTCATAAATGTGTGACAAGTATTCGCTGAGTTTTGTTTCAGTTTATAGACGTGCTCAAGAAAAAAAAGTTCACTGTGACGGAGAGGCAGAACGCACACCCTGTTTATTTTCTTTATTTTACAAAAGCACAATGTTTTGATTTGATTGTAAGTGGACACATACAAAAGTAAAAATATCACAGATTCTTTTTTTAGATTTCTTTTTTCTGTATGACCATAAATGACGGAGTAATTTAAGTTTATAGTGCTACAATGTGAAGAAAACCCAGCAAAACGCGCCGGCGCGTTTGCCGACCTCAGAGGGTTAATAAAACTGTCTAGAAATCATTTGGATGGTTAAACAACCTGTTCTGGTGATATTGGTGACCTTCCCCGCTCCCCCCAGCGTTCCCATGCGGAAAACCAACCTTGCAACTTGGGGACTACCGTCCCGGCACGGCAAGATAGAAATTGGAAGTCTTGTGAGAAGCGAGAACGAGAAGCGAGAAACACGAACTGCTTTACGGCAATTCGACATAAACACACGCCATATGTGGGATTGTGCTGTGTGATAAAACCGCACATTTTAGAGTGGCCTTTTTATTGTGGCCAGCCTAAGGCACATCTGTGCAATAATCATGCTGTCTAATCAGTATCTTGATATGATACTGTGTATGATGTATTACCCACCTCGTTAGACATAGCTCCACACGATAAAGTTGGCCGGCTACGATAATAACATATGCACATGAGCAGCGGTAGAAAGGGGGAGGAGGGTGCCTCAAGTGAGTTTTTTTTACAACTGTGTTGTGAAATATATGGCCCACAGCTGTAGGGGGAGCTCTTTAAGAAAACACGCGACAACAAAAGTGAAGATCAGCGAAGAAATTACTAGAGTTGCCGAGTTCTGCTTTAACTCTGCCTCACTGTGTATTATCTCTCTCTGCTTCTTTTGATATTCCCTGTTTCTTTTCCTCCACAGATAGCTGCTGCCTAGCCATAACTTCCTAAAATACATAAAGTCAAAGTTGACCTAAAGTAATGACTATGAAATTGGGGGGGAATTACAGTGAATGTTAGATTTGGTTAAATATTGTCATGCCATTTTCATTTCGCTTTAGTCATTGGAGATGCATAGCCTACAAGGGATATTGTGTGTGCTATGTAGGTAGGTAGTAGGTGCACTATGTGCATCCCAAATGACGTAAGCCAAATGTACATGGCATAATAGTGAATTGAGAGAGAGGGAAGGTTACCAATGGTTATACTGCAGTCAGGTCCGGTCTAATTACACTGAACAAAATTATAAACGCAACACTTTTGTTTTTGCCCCCATTTTTCATGAGCTGAACTCAAAGATCTCAGACTTTTTCTATGTACACAAAAGGCCTATTTCTCTCAAATATTGTTCACAAATCTGTCTAAATCTGTGTTAGTGAGCATTTCTCCTTTGCCGAGATAATCCATCCACCTCACAGGTGTGGCATATCAAGATACTGATTAGACAGCATGATTATTGCACAGGTGTGCCTTAGGCTGGCCACAATAAAAAGGCCACTCTAAAATGTGCGGTTTTATCACACAGCACAATCCCACAGATGTCGCAAGTTTTGAGGGAGCGTGCAATTGGCATGCTGACTGCAGGAATGTCCAGCAGAGCTGTTTCCCATGAATTTAATGTTCATTTCTCTACCATAAGCAGTCTCCAAAGGCGTTTCAGAGAAACTCGTGTTCGTGAGGATGTTCATGGATATCCACGAACATCCTCACTCTCACTCGCGCTGTATTGCTTAATAGTAGCATGTGGTGTAGGCCTGTATGAAAGAAATATAGGGGGAATTACATAAATACAAATATAAAACAGGTTAATGAAACATTACAGGTCATAATGGTATTTATTGTGATCAACAATTATATTCTAGCCTTCGTTGAGGACCATTTGGAGGGTTTTGTCACCACCGTCAGCAGGGGTTAAAGTGGGCCGGAACGGTCCGGAACTGCGTTCCGGCACCTCAGATAAATTAATAAATAAATAAATATATTCAAATCAAATCATTCTCATCAAATTCAATTATTCTCATCATTCATCAAATCAAAACTGAATATCACCGCCTGGCCCCGTTCACAAACACGCTTCCCGACGTTATGTTCTCAATTCTCATGGTTTTCCTGTCTGATTTGAGTGCATGCATCGGTTCACGCCTCCCCTCCCCGCTCCTCCCCGCTGAACGCCAGCGATTACTTGCGTGAAATGCACTCACGGTGGTTGAGCGCGGTAAAGTTAGTTTTAGGTTCGATATTCGCCGGACATTTGTTTTCCCTTGTAATATATTTTATTATTTATTATTATATTATATATTATATTTATACCTGAGAATGCTTTGACGCGTTTCCACAGCACATGATGCTTAAGGGAACGTCTGCCAATTCCACCAACTGCGTTATAGTCCAGTCATTTTAAGCCAAAATTGCAACACAAGCAAACTCAACTGATTTTGTATCCTCAATATGTCCTGAGTAAGGAAAAAAAAGCCCCGAAGAATCCCATTAGGGGAAAGTTTAGAAAAAGACCCAAATATAGCCTATTCATATGCCTATCCATTCTTTTACTTAGGCCTATGTGAATAGGGTAAAAAAAAAAACCTTTAGATATCACGATGAAAATTACTGAGTTGATTACTTACATCAAGACACAAAAAATGTATTACAAGTTTTTTTAAATTGTTTGTTAACTTGGACAAAAGGTGCACAATCTAATTACGTGCTAATTTGCATAAATACCACAACAGGTCTAAACATTGGGTATAGCCAGGAGAAAATGTCTTGTTGAATCTTGTTAACAGTAAAATACTTAATGTTAAGATCTGAATGGAACCCATTTAGGCTACCCATGAACATTAATACATAGAGGCAGGAAGAAGTACTTTAGAAACCAGCCTTTATTAATTATTAAGAGATGGGGTTTGGGGCTGGGTCCGTGGGACTGTTTCTGGGGGACGAGTCTGAGGGAAGAACAGGAGACAATGGTAAGGAGAATGCAGAAGACAAAAGGTAGGCAAAATAAAAAGTGAATCCCCAGAAACAGTCCCACAGACCCAGCCCCAAACCCCATCTCTGCAATAATAATTAATAAAGGCTGGTTTAAAGTACTTCTTCCTGCCTCTATGTATTAATGTTCATGGGTAGCCTAAAACTTGTCTCAGAAAATGACTCATAAAACATATAAATATCAGTTGAGCCTATGTATAGTTTCTTCACTGACACAGACGAAAATGAAAAGACTATCAGCAAAGTTCAGTTTTAGGAGGGGAAGAATTAGGGCAGAAGGAGACTGAGAGAAAAAGAAAGATGAAGATGAGGAGAGAGCAGGTATTGACAAATAATCTAATGACAAAGTTTTAAAGCTATTTCTTTTTTTTTTTAAATTGGCCTTCAAAAGCCCTAAATTGCACATATGTTGGTCAGAGAAATCCAAATTTTCTCGGGGGAGCATGCCCCCGAACCCACCTAACTACCGCACATTTTAGTCAGTTTTGGACTTCTGATTTTTATGATTAAATTGACATTGTGAAAAACAAGGTTGTGTTGCATATCGTGATGTTCAGCAATTTTAACATAGTATCGTCATCATATCAGTGTAGATGTAGATGGACCAAAATTAAAACATTAAAAGTATTAAATAAGTATTGTGATACTTGGTGCCACAGTGACAATCTTGTCCCAAATAGTATTGCTATACCACGATACTCAATATGTTGTCCCACGGTCAGTAATTTTTCCCTGTTGCACCTACACAAAATTTGAGGGTTCCCCCACCTGCCAAATCCCACTTTAACCACTGACCGTCAGACAGAAAACCTGACGGTGGTGACGTATGACGGTGGTGACAAAAACCTACTCTTTCACATGATATGCATGAGTTGTTCACATTAGCCATCTTGTTTCCCTCTGTTGCTAGCTACTTCAGACCACTTCTTAAAAAGTATACATTTATGTCATAATCTAATCTAATATTTTTATATGCAAAAGAGACGGTGTTGACATGTTATGGTTGTGACAGTAGCAGTGTCCAAAAGATAAAATATCTAATATCTAAAAAGATATTATTCAGTTTAATTGTTACGTTTTGTTTTTTTAATCAAGTTGAAATGATTATCTCCTATCCGAAGACAACTGATTTTGTAGGCAATGGGCCAGCATATAATCATTAAATTAATACAAATTAAAAATAAACCTATAAAATAACCTTACATATGTGCAAAGGACCCCCTGATTATAACCTTGATTCTTTTTATTCATGAAAATTAATTTCCAACAGAATTAGCACTTTTCTTAGTGGGACATGTTTTATCCAAATTCCCAAGAATCAGTGATTATATAATGTATGTGTATATGTATATATATGTGTGTGTGTGTGTGTGTGTATGTATATGTGTGTTAGAATTAATAAACATTAATCAATTAGTAAATAGGCTTGTTAGTATTGTTGGTACACCAAAATGTTATAAATTGTACAAAACCTTACAGATTTATAATCACAGCCTAAATGAACAACCCAACAACTATATACAATTTAATTTAATACAATCAATGTCACATGATCTATATGAAGCAAATCTCAAATGCAAATAAACCATGCACTCTAAAAAAAAAACATTCTGCTCAAAAGTATTCAATTTAGACAAAGCATCAACATTGTAAAACTCTGTAAAGCTGCTTAGAAAAACAATATATAAACAAATGGACGCACAGCTTTTATGATTACAATGCATGTAAATGAGTTTAGAGTTGTTTGATGTCTTTATTCACTTCCGCAGCTCCAGGTAAAGATGATGCTTTTGCAGTTTTCTCCAGTAAAGCTGTACCATTAGTTCCAACACGAGAGCCTTAGAAATGGAGAGACAAGAGATAAATCATGACAGAGAAATATGAACAAGATGACCTGTAGGATAGGATCAACATTTAGTATGCAATGTTCAAATGAAATTGTATAAATCATAAGAAAACGTTTGTGTTACTGGCTCGAGTCATATTACAGTTCTAATTTTTTTATTGGTGCGTTCTTAGTGTTAATCTCAGTCTTAACTTACTTTCACAAAGTCTTCATGGAAAAGCCCTGGTCATTCAGAAGAATCTCCACCTTCTGGTTACAGTGAGACCGACGGTCACAATTATCTGTGCATTTTTGAGACTGTTCATTGCAAATGAACCTTCGTAATCAAAGCACAAAGCACAGCATCAGTACAGTCTTTAACAAACCTGATATTTGCTTTTAATTATTGTTATAACAATAATTTGTGTGAGAAATAGACCAACATTTAAGTTATTGAATTGTTAATGAACTACGAGATCTAGGGTGGATGTAAAGAAAACTTAATTTATGAAAAACAATTCTCAAACTTTTGATTTGTTCCTTACAAAAAGGTATTATGTGACTTCAGAAAACATGGAATATGCCTCAAAAGTCGTTCTTTTATGGTGTTTTTGTCTCCTTTTTAAAGCTTGTAAGCTGTACTCTCCATGAAATTGCATAGAAATTCTATATAATGATAAACCAATACAAACCCGTTAAATGTCATCATACAACTTGGTCTTGTGTTTGACCTCTGCAAGATCTTGATTCCTTCCTCCAGTAAAAAGCCAGCATTTACCCTAGATGTGGAAACACATTATACAGATAAAATTAATAAGATTGATAATGCCATTCTTCACATCTACTTATTACACATTCATTTAAGGTTATCTGATATAGCAAGAGCATTGCAAAATTGCTAAACTGCCAAAATAACTAAATAACTAAATAGAAATAATAAAATCAAATAAATGAATAAAATAACAATAATAAATGAATATAATAAAAAAATACAATAGTTCCCTTTCGTAAAGGGAACTCCCGCTGCATCGATACTCGATACTTTGGGGAATGCCTTCGGCATGAAGCGTCTGAAGTCAACTATGCAACTATTCCAATCTTGATTGGTGCAACGTCACCCGTGACGTCGCATGTGACGGTGATCCGGAAGCTACAAAAGGGTCACAGGAACCAGAAAATGTTAGCTTCTGGTCTTCAGCAAGCGCTCTATGTCATCTTGTCTGTTCTATTTGGTGTTGTTTGTCCCGTGAAAAGAGTATTATTTATGGCGAATAAAGAGAAGCTATTCAGGCAGTGTGCGTCCCCTTGCCCACGTTATTTAAGCGAGGGTGACACACACTCGCTTAGTGTAGGTTGTCTGGGAGTGGAGCATGCACAGGCGGTGCTCGAGGGCGCTGTCTATGAAGGTAAAACAGTAGCAAAACTCGAGAGCTTGCTAATTTGAATGTGAGAACTTGTAAAATTAATATTTGTATTTGTAAGTTGAAATTTATACTTGCAGCTCTGATGTGAAAAGCTGCATCTATCGATTTGAACACACAGACAATACTCAGAACACCTGTGTTTTGAATTCGAAGTTGCAGATTAATAGTTACAAATGTGTAAAGTGTCATTTACATAAACAAAATGACAGGCACAATTGTGTACTACACATTTATCTTTGTGCTTTAGTTCAGTTTCGTTGTACAACCACAAGTCGGCACTCACAACCTCTCATATCTGGCAGTACAACTTCAAATCCTAGCGCTTTGACTTTTGCTACTCTTTTTGCGATATGCCTGTAGCAAAACTCACTCGTGCACTTGTAAATGCAGACTTGAGAGAGCAGAGTCGGGGGCGGGGCTGGGGTCGGAATGAAGTCATTTTATTGGTCGATGCCTCACCAATGAACAACGCCAGCCACAATGCAAACATTTGTATGCATATGTATCAGCTATTTTTTAAAACGCTTGGAAAATATTTTTATGAAATATCATTAGTTTTACTGGAATAGTTTTACAGAATATGAACGCAACGCGTTTAATTGAGACAGTGGTATTAAAAGACCAAACAGGAAACACCATAAAGCATAGCCTATACAGAAAAAAATTGAGCACAGAATATGAACGCAACGCGTTTAATTGTACGTTTTCCTCGAAACCCAAGAAAACGCTTAATGAGGCTTAATGGACCAACAGTTATAAAATAAAAATTAAAAACAATAAAAAAAACACATAATTTGTTACTTTATTAATAAAACATAGGCAGCAAGTTTATTTGCACTGAACACACATTTGCTTTTATATATATATATATATATATATATATGAAGAGTTCAGATGCTCGTATATTTAAATTCAATAATTTCACTTAAATGGCAGTGAAGATTACCTATTAATTATCATTTAAGTGAAATTACTGAACTTAAATATACAAGCTTGATAAAAATGATCATTCTATAAGAAAATTTCAAATGGCATTTAGAGGCTTTTGCATCTGAACTCTTCATATATATATATATATATATATATATATATATATATATATATGTGTGCCAATTCCATTGCAATATGAAAATGCACCTAAATTATCTGATAAGAATGTAAAATGTATACCTTAATATGCAATGTAAGTCGCTTTGGAAAAATGTAAATGTTTTAAATATTCACCCTAGCCTAACTGTTGGACACACAAAAACAAACAAAACATAAATAAATTATATATATATATATACGTACGTGTGTGTGTGTGTGTGTGTGTGTGTCTTTTACAGTCTATGGTATTATATACCATATATATATAGGGCATATATATATGGCATACGTCATATGTTTTACGTCATATTCTGTGCTCATCTGCTTTTCTGTAGTATGCATTAGCATTGTGTCTACTGAGTTTGATAATTTCGTTTATTTATTTTAATATCAGTCTAATGCATTAAGCCATGTTAGTGTTTCAGTGCACGCGGGTTTCGTGACATCATCGAACTCCCATTTCATTGGCTAGGTGCCAACCAATAAAACGGCTCCTTTGACCCCCCTCCTCCCGCCCCCCTTTCCCGCCCCCCTTTCCCTCTCACCGCCTCTGAGTTTCAAGTGCACAAGTTAGTTTTGCACCTGATATATCGCGAAAAGAGTAGCAAAAGTCAAGGCGCGAAATTTGAAATTGCAGTGACAGATTTGAGAAGCTGCAAGTGCCTAATTGAGGAAGTACCGCGAATGTGAACGTAAGATTAAACGCAAAATATATATTACAAGTTTGTGTCTGTCGTTGTAGTTCTGTGAATGGCATTTTACACATTTGTGTCTACTTGTCTGCAGCTTCAGATTCAGAATACAGGTTTGTGACTATTGTTTGCGAGTGCAAATTTCAACATTCAACTTCAGATTTTTATTTTACAGGTTTTCACATTGGAGCTGTGAGTGTAAATGTTCATGTACAAGTACGAATATTTATTGTACAAGTTCTCAAATTCACATTTACATGCTCTCGAGTTTTGCTACTGTTTTACCTTCATACTGTCTGTGCAAACTGTTTTCAATGAAAAAGCTCCGCTCCCGTTAGAGCTTGTTCGATCAATTAGATCAGGCTCGCGTTTCCAGTGCATCAGGTCCCGCGTCTGTTGAGGCAGCGCGCCGCTTGTATGCATGGGATTCGCACGTGGGGCTGGCATATGATACTGAGACGGTTGCGACCCTTTCTCAGTGTTTATTAACCAGCTCCACTAGTCTCGCGCACGGTTCGGAAGCCCGCGCTGCGGCTTCTTCCGACCGTGTTAAAGACACAGCGTTTGATTTATCTGGCTCCGAGGAGTTAGATATTATCTATTAACACTGAATCACGTGGATATGGGGATTCGCCACCCCATATTCCCGTTAGTGAGGAGTTGCTGGAGGTTGTAATCAGGGCAGTGGTTAAATTAAATGTTAAATGGCCATATAATAAGCAGGAAGCGACTAAGAAAAATAAAATGAATGAGCGCTTTCTGCAGACCCAGTCACAATCTTCGTGTCAGAGCCTTCCCTTTTTCACTGATCTCCATACTGAGGTATCGAGATCGTGGAAAAATCCATTATTTTCCCCGCATGTATATATTTACTCATCCATTAGGGAATCTAATGAAAATGGTTATGAGGTGATGGCTCGGGTTGAGGAATATTTTGCGAAATATTTTCTCCCCGACATTGCATCACCCCTGATAGCTCAGACACTTCCCTCCAAATCTCGTACATCGAATTTGTTAGGGAAAGCATATATGGCGGTGGGTCGAGCCGGTGCATGCCCACACATGATGGGGTTATTACAGGCGTACCTGGCTAACCTCCTCAAGCAGGTGGATGATAACTGGGAGGTCTCACTCAATGGATATTACTGAATTTCGTAGAGTAGCTGACTTATGCTCCCCTTTCACCTTCTGGCCTCTTTGACGACGCGGCAAGAACCGTTGTCGAGAGGCTTCAGGAGGCAGAGCGACAATCAGCTATCCCCAGTTGTCAGTCCATGTCTCATGGGGTTGCTGCCAGGGGGCAGCCTCATGGGACAGCCGCCAGCTCCTCATTTTTTGAGAAGGTTTCCTCTCGTGCCCCCCCCCCCCCCGTATAAGGCTTGGGGCCAGAAGAAACATTCTCGCACGAAGCTCTCCATACCGAAGACAGGTCTGAGGACTGTCTCCCGGGCTAAGACGGCTTCAACTAAGAGGTCTTGTCGTAACACGCAGACCCTTATGGGCGTTCCCCCAGGAGAGCGAGTACAGGAGTCTCGCCCCCTTATGCAGCCCTTAGGAAATTGATGTTCGCTTCCCGCCGCCGATGGCGCTTTGGGACACATCAGCTTCCAGCGAACACAAATCGCAGTATCTGCCCGAAGACGTTGCGGCACTGTCGAGTTCGCCGCCTCTCAGGAGGTCTGTAGAGAGCATATTTCGGTTAGTTCCTGCCAGTCAGCTGCTTCAGGTCACCGAAGCCATTTGGAAATTTATAGCCGAGGCCAGTCTCGAGGGACTGGTCCCCATAATGGCATATTTAGACACCCTGAGGGGTCTTCAAAATATAGCTTAGGGGGTCCTGCTTACAGTGGAGCTAATATACAAATATTATCTACTAAGGGTGGTTCACATGTCGGCCAGTCCCGAGCAGGGTCGGTTTTTGGAACAGGAAGTCTAGTCCCTCTTAACACAGGAAACCTCAAAGTGGGCTCTTCCTTGGTTACGGGAGCCCGGGTTCTACAGCTGGCACTTCATAGTTCCTATGAGGGGGGGGAGTTAGGCCTTATTTTGGATCTCAGGGTACTGGATCAACCTCCGAGGGGGTTCAGATTCAAGTTACCGACTGTCAGTCAGACCAGCTCCGAGGACTGGTCTGTCTTGATAGATCCACAAGCTCCTTAACTCCTCTTTCCCTTCTAACCCCATCACAGGAAGTTTCCGAGATCCGCTTTTGGGGGGAAAAGCGCATCAGTTCTGGACTCTTCCAGTCGGCCTAGCCTTATCCCCTCGCACCTTCACTAAATGTATGGACACGGCCCTTGCTCCATTGAGACTTCAGGGGGTCCGTATCTTATAGATGACTGGCTCATTTTGGCTCAGTCAAAAAGAACTAGCAATTCAACATCGAGATGTTGTTTTGCGTCATTGAGGTGCGTGGGGTTGAGACTCAATGTGAAGAAAAGTTCCTTAACTCCTCTTCTGTGGATTACGTTCCTGGGAGTAGAGTGGGACTCAGTCACGATGCGGGCACAATTGTCTTCTGCTCGTATAAATACTATCTTAAACACAATGAAAAGTATTAGGTTAGGCCAGGCTATCACTGTCAAACACTTTCAAAGAGCTTTGGGTCTTATGGCTGCAGCTTCCACGGTAGTACCCTTTGGTCTGCTCCATATGAGGGCCTTGTAGTGGTGGCTCAGGAACAAGGGATTTTCTCCTCTAGGAAAACCCTTTTCGTACGATCAGAGTTACGCGCAGTTGCCTTCGTTCTCTTGTCGTATGGAAGAAACCATGGTTCCTGTCTCAGTGCCCAGTTTTGGGAGCACCATGTGAGAGAAAAACTCTGACCACGGATGCGTCCCTCACGGGCTGGGGTGCGGTTATGGAGGGCCGTTACACCCGAGGTACTTGGAAAGACCATCATCTCACATTGCATATTTATCGCTTGGAGATGTTGGCCGTATTTTTTGCCCTGAGGCACTTCCTTGTAGACCTCAGAGGCCATCATGTTCTTGTTAGGACAGACAATATGTCGGTGGTCTCTTATATCAACCGCCAAGGAGGTTTGAGATCTCGCCCTCTTTGTAGACTGGCGCATCAAATTCTTCTTTGGTCCCAGGACAAATTTCTCTCTGTCAGATCTATTTATATTCCTGGGGTTGAAAATATGGGAGCAGACATCCTGTCGAGGCAGGGGCTGAGGCCCGGGGAATGGCGGCTCCACCCTGAAGTGGTTGAGCTTATATGGAGAGAGTTTGGCCGGGCGGAGGTTGACCTGTTCGCTTCTCATGAGAACTCTCATTGCCCGCTCTAGGACTCTCTCTCACATCCAGCTCCTTTGGGCTTGGATGTCATGGTACAGATGTGGCTGAGGTCACATCTGTACGCTTCTCCCCCGATCGCTCTGCTCCCTGGGGTTCTAGAAAGGGTCAGGAGGTACGGAGTGAGACTACTCCTTGTAGCTCCGTACTGGCCGGCCCGAATTTGGTTTTCGGACCTTATTAGTCTCTTGGAGAGTCCTCCATGGAAAATTCCTATTAGGAGAGGTCTTCTGTCTCAGGCTGATGGTACATTATTTCATCCCCGACCAGAGTTATGGAGACTATGGGTCTGGCCCCTGAGGGGGTCCCACCCATAATTAGGTTGCCCTTTCCACCGAGGTGGTCAGGACATCCATACTAGAACCCCACTCTACTAGGAACTAAACAATTAAGTTAGGGAGGGCATTGAACCCAGTTTATTACTGCCCACTGGCTTCAGTACTGGTGTTCCATCCCGCTCTCTAACGGGATCTCCTGTTCATGCTTAGGGCCTCTGTGGCGGCCTCAGTGCCCTCCGCAAGCCTCTAAGGGTGTGCTCGAAAGGACGTTCCCACTGAAACTCCATGTTCCTGTAGATTGGAGGATGAATCCTTTTCATCCAGCCTATTGGCATCAGGCTGATGGGTTATCCCTGGCACCCATCATGTCCTGTGGGTGAGGTATACGAATATATATTTGAGATATATAAGTATATATAGGAGAATCTATTGAGTCTGCTTCCTGCTCGTCTTACTCACTGGAAGAGTGGTGGTGCTGCCCCCTCTTACTTGCTAGCGTGGGAGCCACTCAACGTTATTTTTGCCCGGTACTGAGGTACCTGTAGGCAATGGTAAGATTCTTCGGGTATTCCATCCTCCATCGCATGTGTCGGATGGTCAAGGTCGTAGCCTTTGAGGTTCCTACATTAGGCCTCAGGCTGAGAGAAGTCAGTCCATCTAGTTATGCATCAAGGGTTAGGAGCTATTCCCTTTATTAAGAGTACAGTTGGTTATCTAAAACCACTCATATCTGAAGTACAAGGTGCGCTTTTGCTTTCACCTCTCATCTAATATTTTCTACTGTCTGGGGCTCCCATCCATGAGGTCAGTTGAGCCTCCGGCTCCAGACCTCCCCTTCTTGCACCAAATCTTATGACAAGCTAGTTTGGATCTGCCCACTACTCATTCTATCGTCCGTGAGTGTACCAGATGCTTTATACCAGGGCGTTTTTTCTCTCAGTGTGGCGGCGTGGGTATTCGTTCCCCAAAGTATCGAGTATCGATGCAGCGGGAGTTCCCTTTACGAAAGGGAACGTCTCGGGTTACGTATGTAACCCTCTTTCCCTGAGTAGGGAACGAGACGCTGCATCCCTCGGCCACACTTTTCGCGCCCCTGAGAACGACTTGCTTTGACCAATTAGAAGCTAACATTTTCTGGTTCCTGTGACCCTTTTGTAGCTTCCGGATCACCGTCACATGCGACGTCACGGGTGACGTTGCACCAATCAAGATTGGAATAGTTGCATAGTTGACTTCAGACGCTTCATGCCGAAGGCATTCCCCAAAGTATCGAGTATCGATGCAGCGTCTCGTTCCCTACTCAGGGAACGAGGGTTACATACGTAACCCGAGACGTTTCTTTGTTTACTAAACCATTTTATGTTTCTAAGCTTTTCAGTTCCTCAAAGGTGAGTGACTGTGTGATCAGTGTCATTAATTCATAGCCTTTTAATGTTTTAAAAGGCTAGTTCACTAAAAAGGATTTACTTTGTCATCATTCAAAACATGTGTGTCTTTCTTTCTTCTGCAGAACACAGAAGAAGATATTTTGAATAATGCTGGTAATAAAATAGTTTTGGTTCATTGCATTTCTTGTCCAAACAATGGAAGTCCATGGGATCTGAAACTGGGAACGAGGGTTACATACGTAACCCGAGACGTTTCTTTGTTTACTAAACCATTTTATGTTTCTAAGCTTTTCAGTTCCTCAAAGGTGAGTGACTGTGTGATCAGTGTCATTAATTCATAGCCTTTTAATGTTTTAAAAGGCTAGTTCACTAAAAAGGATTTACTTTGTCATCATTCAAAACATGTGTGTCTTTCTTTCTTCTGCAGAACACAGAAGAAGATATTTTGAATAATGCTGGTAATAAAATAGTTTTGGTTCATTGCATTTCTTGTCCAAACAATGGAAGTCCATGGGATCTGAAACTGTGTGTTACACAAGCATTCTTTAAAATAACTTATTTTGTGTTCCTCAGAGGAAAACAGGTTTGGAACAACATGGGTAAATGATGACAGAATTTCCCTTTGAATATTAGATACTCAGTTCTTATCAACAGACAAATTCCCATAGAAACAGGACAGAGGTGATTCCAGATGTTTCTCACGTGAGTTCGGTTAGACTGGGGCAGTTCTGGGTCATCTGGAGGGTCCAGGCAGACAACCTCTCAGTTAGACTCTCCACGTTCATTTCCATCTTGTTCAGGATAGAGAAGGAATGGAGAAATGACAGTAATGCTTCTGAATCCCTTTGGTGAATTATCTGAAAAAGTCTGGTCCAGTCGATGTTGATTATCTCTGAGTGTGGAAAGGTGAGACTGAATGATTGCAAATCCGGATGGTGAAGCAGACGAATCTTTATGCAGATACTATTAAAAAAGAATTAAAAAAAGATTCAAGTTGTCTTTGTGTCTATGAGTCAATAATTTCTTACTTAGAATATATTTTATGTGATTTGTTTTACAATATTTACATCATTAGCAATAGTCAAAAAAGATAAAAGTGTGTACCTTATTTTTTTTTAACTATTTTGGGTGACCAATTTAGTTGCATTATTACTATTAGAATTATAATCTATTAGATTGCAGAGACCAAGTATGCCAGATAAACAGGAGAACAAGATGATGATATAATTGGTTATACAAAACATATTAATCATAGAATTATTTATGGTTATCATGAGAAAAAAACTATTTGATGAAAAGAAAAAAGTAAAAATCACTTGTTCTTCACCTGGACGGATCTTTGTTGATTGACAGGTCAAGTGAGAAGACATGACTATACATTAATTTGCAGGTTTCAACACGAACACTGCAAACCAAAGCACAGGAAAAAATACTAGAACCTTAAAGTTAAACAAAAGCACATTAAATGATGATGCACGTGTGCATAAAACACATGAAATGTATAAAATATATTTTAAAACATTACCTCTGTGAGCTCAGGGTCTGTCCTCTCGCAAGAGCGTAGATCAGTTCACCGAGATCAGAGTCTGATGGATCTATTATAATCAAGCTTCAAAATCAAATACAGAACATTACTGTACAGACTAATTAAGTTTAACTTGCAACAGCAAATTAGAGATTAGATATTAATTACATCCACCAAATATGTGTTTTAGACCAACGCATTTACCTTGCTTTTTTAAACTTGTGAAGTTCAGGCAAAATCATAGACAAATCTTCCGATGTCAAATACAATTCAGAAATTTCTTCAAAGCTCTGACAGCACTGAGAGCAGTACAGCAGGGCACAGAAATCTGTTCTTCTGAGGAATTTACCATCTGGATTAATCCTTTCCCAGGATTCCATTGCTTCTTTCACAAAGTCTTCTTCATGAAGTTCATAGAGACAGTGAAGAACAAACAATACTGTTTTCGAAGACAAGGAACAACCTTTAACCTTTTCCAAAATCCATTTTTTCAGATGAGCCTGTGTTTTTGGACGAATGAACAGACAAACACTTAATTTTAGACAAGCCTGTTTTTTTGGACGATTGAGCAGACCATGTTTTTCAAGTGTGAGTCTCACATCCTTATTCAACAAACCAAATGCAAATTGCACCACAGCTGCAAAATGTGGTTTTGAGAAACTATCCATTAAAAGTGACCTTGTAAGTTTCCTCTGGGACTTTTCTTCATCTAGAAGGACATAGTACAGAGCAGTGAAGAACTCCTGAAAGCTGAGATGCATGAAACTGAACATCGTCTCCTGGTGGATTCGTCTCTTAAACAGGAACTTGCACAAGAATGGATTTCCAGCAGGGTCTGAAATGGTTTCATTCACACTTTTCTCATCGAGCAGGACTTGCTGTTCCTGCATCCCTCTCTCTGCCAGCTGACCCAGACTCCTCAGCAGGGTCGGGATGGACTGACTCAAACCCTGGCAGTGATGCTCCAGAAGAGTGCACACAAAGTCCACGTAGATGGAGGTGGTGGTTTCCAGTCCGCTTGTCTTATTTGCACCAGATTTGAATCTCTCCTGGATAGTTGTGCAGATGATCCAGCAGACGACAGGGATTGAGCAGGCAGTGATGAGGGTTTCATTTGCCTTCACAGATGTATAAGCCTCCCTGTAAAGTTTCTCATTTTGAAAAAACTTCTGGAAGTACTCCTCCACTCCCTTTTCTGAAAATCCCACAATCTCAGAGAAACGCTGAGGTCCTTTGAGCAAATTACTGAGTGTGTCCGCAGCTGTAGATCTGGAGGAGACCAGCAGGAAAGACTCTGGCAGGATTCGACGCCTCAGCAGGGCACAAAGAGTGTGCACAGGTGGGGCTTTCTGAAGCAGATCAGTGTGTGCTGACCTGTCATTAATGTCCTGTGTGAGTTTCAGCTCATCAAATCCATCAATGACCACAAGCACCTTCTCTGGCGACTGCTGTAAAATCTGTGAGATCTCATGTGATGATAAACTACAACTACGGCTCAAGATCTCCACCAAACTCTTCTCGCCAGGAATGCGATTTATTTCTTTACACTTTAAGTGGAACACAATATCAAATCGCCCTTTGTAGAGGTCACCAGATGCCCAGTCCATCATGATCTTCTGCACAGTGAAAGATTTCCCGTTTCCAGAATTTCCCTGCAGTATCACAGAACTAGGACTGATCCTGTGGTCATCTGGGTCGAACAGAGAGCTGAGATGGACAGAGTCTCCACTGCTCCTGGAGCTGAGGACCTGCTGGAAGCGCTTTCCACTGGAGCTGATCTCTTCTTCTCGCTCTTTTCGATCTCTATGTTTCCGAAGGATCAGAGGTTGTGTGAAGCGCTCAGACAGCAGCACATGTTCACCAGGCAGTGAGTTATACTCAGTCACATACTGATACTCACTGCAGATCTGCTTCATATATTTGTGAATCACTGAGCTGATTTCTGTATAAAAGGGTCAATGTTCAAAGAGTTAGGTTTTTTTTTTTCTGATTCTAATACAGTAAGAAATTCCAGAGCAGACAAATACCAACTAAATTACCAGGTCGATGGAGTGCAGTATTTAAAACATATTACTATAAAATTCATCAGTCACCTGAGGAATGTGTTTTTTCAGAGTGTGTGTGATGTCCTGTGGAGCCTGTAGAACATTAGACACACTTGATACATTCAGTGATATATTGATAAAGGCATTTCACATATATTTTCAAACATTTTACATCTATCTATCTATTGCTGAAAAAATGTATTAGACCACCACGTAAGGTTCGTGCCACAACTGCCCTAAGCTAACAGTATTGGTGATACACATTTTTTGAGAAGGGAAAAAATACGTACAGACTCAAAGTCATAATGTTTAAGTTTCAAACCCATAAGTTTGAATTTTTTTGAGCAATTTTCTACTTCCGATTTAAAAAGCAAAGACTCTCAGCTGATCCATGCCTACCTATAGGAATACGACACCTATCACTGTATTCATATATCAGCTCCTCCAGTATTATCAACAGCTATCGCGTTTATCAGGAGCAAATTACCCTCCTCCATCCCCAGCTCCACTTCTCGTCAGTCAGTATTTGGCCTTCTAATTCCCCTTTGAATTAGACTAAATTCTCGAATTATGTTGTACATTTAAAATATTGACATTAATGATATCTGCAATACATTCATGTTGGTTCTGTTCTGTTTACCCTAAAGGGGGTTATTGCTGCTCTTATCCATGCTAGGCTGCCCAGAACAGAACCATACTGCCAATACAAAACATATGCTAATTGTCAATCGTATTTGATGATAGTGGTCCTGACAGAAATAAGTTAACAAGATGGAAAGTTAAGACAAAATATTTAAGGTTTCTACAAGAGCTTCTGCAATTTGTGCAATGCCTGTAAAAGTGCATATTTTAATAGTACATATCTCAGTATATACTGTAGGTCTAGACACAAGTGGTATAATAGCCAAATTTAGTGTGCTTGTTATGTCTGAAAATGTTCAGCATTGGGTCCCGTTGGACTATGTTGTGTTATGCACTGCGAGTGACAGGTTACTGTGCCTTTAAAACTTATTGCATTGATTAACAGCAATGGTTGTATAATGTAAGTTTCACGTCAGTTGATAAAGGGCAACATAAACAAAGCTACACGGTGTGATTATTGAGTCCTTCGCAAACACAATAATTGGCGAACGAGGATGTCTGAACTTGTCTTACCACCACCGCCATCTTTCCTACCTGTTCCCGGTGATCCAGCTGTTCCCTGGGATCGCTGGCTGATGTCGTTTGAGGATTATTTGCTGGCTTTGGGACACTCGGATCTAGCAGAGGCGAGGAAGTGTGCGCTTCTGCGCCATTGTCTCGGGCAGGAAGGACAGCGAATCTTCGCCATGCTCACCTTATCGGATGATAAGTACGTCACAGCCACGGCCGCCTTGAAGGCTCACTTCAGCTCCGGAAGAAGCCGGCGGATGCACCATTTTGAGTTTCGCCAGAGGACCCAAAAGCTGGGTGAGACTGTTGCCCACTATGTATCTGCATTACGTGAGCTGGCTAGACTTTGTGAGTTTGGGGCTTTGGAGGATGGACTTATAGTTGACCAGTTAATAGAGAAAACGTCATGTAACCAACTGAGGGGGAGACTTTTACTAGAGCCAGACTCCACGACACTAGCGGACGCTTTAGTAATTAGGAAGCAGTTGGAAACGGCCCTAATGGAAGCGCGCAAGTTCGTCCGTGCTGTGCACGAGCGTCAGTTCATCACCACCGTCAGTTCAGCACACAGGGACTGCAACGGCGGCTGACAGGGTGAGTGACAGTTTGGACGTACAGAGAGTGGACAGGGGGCCCAGGGAGAGTGGGCACAAAAGCTGTAGCAACTGTGGCTCCCCTAAACATGCAGCCAGAGATCAGTCATGCCCTGCCCAGGGAAAACGTTGTCATAACTGCAACAAGTTGAACAATTTTGCACGCTGCTGTCGCTCCTCTCCTGCTTGCCATGATACTGCTGCTGTTCCCATAAACACTGTACAGACCTCACAGCCTTCGTTCAAGCTCTGCACATGCCGTGTGGGCACAGCTCTTATTACACTCCTCATGGACACAGGGGTTAAAGTGTCAATCCTGAACAAATGCACATATGACCGCTTCTTCAGTCACGTGGCTCTGGAAGCAGCGGCTAAACCCCTGTTAGGCTACGGCCATTTTCCCATCCCCACTCTGGGTGTGGCCTGCCTCCCCGTCAGATATGATCAACAATGTGCGCCTGCCACCAAGTTCTGTATCACCCGGAAGGGAGCTAACATTATGGGCCTAGACTTGTTCCTTGCCCTGGGTTTTACTGTGAGTGATGCTAGGGGCCTGCATGTCCTGCAGGTCGCCGCCTCCTGGTCTGACCACTACCCACAACTATTCAATGGGCTGGGCCACATGACTGGATTTGTACACCAGCCCACTGTTGACCTGGCGGACCTGAGAGCCAGGGGAATGCGCCGTAGGGGCTGGATAACAGGGTGGACTCTGTTATCCAGCCCCTACAGCACATTCCCCTGGCTCTCCGTGACGTGGTGGAGGCCGAGCTGCATCGCCTGGTGGAGGCGGACGTCATAGAGCCCGTCGATGCCTCGCCGTGGGTGTCTAACCTGGTGATAGCCAAGAGAAGAGGGGGCGGACTGCGACTCTGTGTCGACCTCACAGATGTTAACAAAGCCATCATTCCTGATAAGTACCCCCTACCTACGGCTGAGGAGCTCACTAGCCATTTCCACGGCTCCATTGTTTTCAGTAAGATGGACTTACATAACGGCTACCTGCAGGTTCCTCTAGCACCAGCCAGTATCCAGGGTGTCTCCATCTACCTAGATGACGTGGTGGTGCATGCGCCCTCCACCGCACTCCATGATGATCGCCTGGAGCAGGTCTTTCAGCGTTTCGAACAGCATGGGGTCACACTGAACTCTGAGAAATGCATGTTCGGGGTTGAGGAGGTCGAGTTCCTGGGCTTCAGGCTCTCGAAGGAGGGCATCGCCCCGATTATGTCACACACTGAGGCCATTCTGTCCCTACCAGACCCGCAGTCACCATCCCAGCTGTCTTCGTTCCTGGGGATGGCCGCCTACTACCTCAGATTCATGCCACACTACTCTGACTCAACGGCCCCCCTGCGCCGGCTGCTCAGGAAGGATGTTACGTGGGACTGGACCCCGGCCTGCCACGAAGCTGTACGCATCATCAAACGGCAGCTCACGTCCCCACCTACACTGACCCATTTCAGCTTGACCGCGCCCACCATGGTCACCTGCGACACCTCCGGGGTGGCGCTAGGCGCTGTGCTCTCCCAGACTCAAGAGGGGTGGAACGCCCGGTGGCTTTCGCCTCACGGGCACTTACTACAGCTGAGCAGAAATATTCGGTGGGGGAGAGGGAGGCCCTGGCCTGCCTGTGGGCATGCGAACGCTGGCATGTTTACCTATATGGGAGGCCTTTTACCATCCGCACAGACCACCAAGCGCTGACGGCACTGCTGGCGACTCAAGGCTCGGGGCACAGGCCCATGAGACTGCTAAGGTAGGCTGACAGGCTGAACCAGTATAACTTCAGTCTGGAGTTTATACCTGGGCGGGCCAACACGGTGGCCGACCTCCTGTCTAGAGCTGTGTCGGTGACGAAAGATACAGGCGGGGTGACATCAGACATAGAGAGCGACGAAGACTGGGTCCACATCCTGCACGGGCCTCTCAGTTCAGCTCTCCTGCTGGGGAGCGGTGTGCCTGGCCCGTGGCCACCGTGCGGTCGTTCCGGAGATTCTCAGATCCAGAGTGCTACACATGGCACATGAGGGGCACCTGGGGGTGGTCAAGGTGAAGCAGCGCTGTGAAGCAGTGTGGTGGCGCCACATAGACTCTGATGTTGAGGAGCTGGTACGTAACTGCGCTTGCTGCCTCCTGAGTGGGAAAACTGGTCAGCCTGCCACAGCCCCTCTCACCCCGACCTCTTGGCCGTCCTCACCCTGGGAACATATTCAGGTCGACATTCAGGTCGACCTCTGTGGAGAACTTCACGGGGCACCGGCTCACGCTCGCTACCTGCTGGTTGTGCACGACCTTCATTCGAAGTGGCCAGAGGTTTTTCAGCTGAGCTCCATCACTGCACACTCCATCATCGACCGCCTGGACAACCTGTTTGGGCGCTGGGGCCTCCCCAGTGTCGTCACAACGGATAACGGGCCCCAATTTGTGTCTGGAATGTTCACAGAGTTTCTCACGGTACGGTCCATCAAGCACATCAGGACGGCAGTGTATCACCCAGAGAGTAATGGGGGGTGGAAAGACTGAATAAAACTCTCAAAAATGGAATCCGAGCCTGTCTGGAGGAAGGGCAAATCTTCAGCGACGCACTCAACCAAACTCTCCTGACCATCCTGGCATCCAAGCATTCCACCACGGGAGTGTCACCTGCATTGCTCATGATTGGGCGCGAACTAAAGCAACCACTGGACTGCTTGAGAGCTGAGCCAGCTCCTGCACGTGGGAGCCCAGGGCTCCAAAAAGCCAGAGCTCAGGTAAAAGGTTTGCAGGCTTGGATGAAAGAGAGGTTTGATGCCACGCACAGAGTGCAGACCCCCTCACTTTCACCAGGGGTTTGGGTCAGGATCAAACACCTCCACCGCCAAAATAAGCTGCAGTCATACTGGTCAGAGCCCCTGCGGGTGACTAAGCAGTTGGGGCCGGCCACTTACAGACTGGAGAATGGGACTCGTTGGCACTCAAACCGCCTGCACAGAGTCGCAGCTCCCTCAGCACCTGCATCACCTCTGTCCACAGCAGCGGCTCTGGTTTGGCAGCCTAGGCCAAGAGCTAACCGGTTGGGGGGTAATCCACCAGCATTGCCTGACGCCGTTTCACGGCCAGCATGCCCTCAGAGAATGAGGGTCCCGCCTGTCTGGCATGGGGACTATGTGACAGGGTGATAGTGACACTGGGGAATGTGGGCTAAATGTTATGTTTCAGTTTCCAGGGGGGTGGGGGGAAAATGTTATGTCTGAAAATGTTCAGCATTGGGTCCCGTTGGACTATGTTTTGTTATGCACTGCGAGTGACAGGTTACTGTGCCTTTAAAGCTTATTGAATTGATTTACAGCAATGGTCGTATAATGTAAGTTTCACGTCAGTTGATAAAGGGCAACATAAACAAATCTACATGGTGTGATTATTGAGTCCTTCGCAAACACAATAGTGCTCTTACCTAAGGCTCTAAACAGAGATGGCTCATGCTTTTCCAGGCTAGAATAAAAGGCAGATTTAACCTCGTCTCCTCCAGAGTGCAACACTTTATAAAACTCTCTCATTTTCTCCTGGTTAGTATCTGCTGCATCGATCTTACAGTACGGCTCATATTCCAGCATGCCACCGGACCGCAGCTCATCCGCTATCGGCATCACCATCTGTACTCTCTGGACAAGTTTCGGCCAGTGGGCATCCACAAACCGAGCACCTGGTAGAGAGATAATAACATGATCACTGCATATTTTATAGTGTAGCAAGTACTTATTTGGGCAACTTCACTTAAGCCCACTGGCAACTATAGTTGCCACAATGCATAGTTGTCATTCTCCTTTTGTAAGTATTTTTCTAGATGTTGTCCATGTTTTATTTCTCAATGACATGCAAGCAAACAACCAAATAAAGGATTTCAAGAAAAAAAAAGGCATTCACTTCCTCCCTGTCACATGAGGCTGTCAACTTCCTAGCCCTACTTCTAGGAAGCATGGCGAAGGCAACCCCTCCCAAAGAAAAGTAATTTTCATGTTACTAATAAGTATTTTTTGTTGACATATATATATCTACATAATCATGAAGGTCTCTAGAATCATCCAAACAAAACAAATCTTACAAGAGATCAATAGTTTTGTTATATAGATATATTTTTTTCTTCATTCTATTTATTTGTATTTATTTATTTTCATTTAAATGTTTTATACACAATGCCCTGTTATGGCTGCACTTATATATATATATATATATATATAATATATATATATATATATATAATATATATATTTTTTTTATTTTATTTTTTTTAAACAAATGTAATTTTACTCAGTTTATTAATGTTTTTACTCCACATTTGGACATTTTTACTCCACAAAATGTTCAAAAAAAGAAAAGAAAAATTCTCCAAAAAGAAAATTATGTCAAATTCGCCAAATAAAATACCCAGATTTCTAACTTTCATTCATGGGGATAACATGGATAATTTGACAAGGTGTAGTGTAAGATTTTTGCCCAAATGTTGAAAAATGCTAGCCTGACTTCGTCATACTCATAATTCTAGTCAGAATGTGAGTCTGATACTGCTCCATAGAGATTTGATTATGGGGCGTGTCTCAACCGAACCAGGAAAAAAAACCCTCTGCACTCAATTGGATAGACCTACAACCAATCAGAGCAACGGAGTAAATGATGCATGTTCTTCATTCATATTTTCAACCAACAAAATGGGGGGGGGGGGTATGGCTACCGAGCCCACAGCCCTCTCCTCGGACAGCACGTCATATACGCATTTATTCTATCTGACTTATTTGTGTGAACTCGTGCAATCTCATATACGCATTTACTCTATCTGACTTATTTGTAAGTGTGAACTCGTGAAATCTCAATTCTCCAGCTGCAGTCGTCTTTGTTGTAAACTAATTCAAATCAAGCGCTCTTTGGTGATGTGGGTGATTACGTAACCGCAGATCATCTGTCCATCATCGATTAAAGCCCGCCCTGGCAATTTGATTGGCTCGGCCGTCCAGACCGAACTTCCCGACCAAAAAATGTTGTGGGCGGGGTTCGGGCTGGCACCCAGGCTAGAAAAATGCAGTTTAAAAAAAAAAAAAAAAAAAAAAAACCTTTAACCAGTAGATGGCTGCAGAGCTCTAAAAGTACTAAAAGTTTCAAACTAAAATACTTCTTTTCACAAGTTTTTCCAGGTAGATTCATATCTACATATAATAAAATCACAATTATAACAAAAGTTACTTTTTGTCAAAGTTTAGCAGTTTTTGTACTGAAAAAAAAAAAATCAGTTTTCAATAATGTTACATTATGATTAGAATCAAACCTGATCAGGATGTTACAAAGAGAAAAGTTTGAGTTTTTAGAGTTTATCATTTATTTAAAATATTTTACATGTTTTTTCATTTCTGTCTATGTGTGTTCTGTGTTGTTTCTGATTTTGAGGATGAATTTTGTCCATTGATAAAATTAATTTGATTCTAATTATAATATAACATACTGAAAAACAGATTTTTTTTTTTCAGTACAAAAAGTGCCTAAACTTTGACAAAAAGTAACTTTTATTATTATAATTGTGATTTCATAATATGTAGATATGAATACAACTGGAAAAACTTGTGAAAAGATGTCTTTCAGTTAGTCAAATAGCAAATCGTTCTGCAGCCATCTACTGGTTAAAGTGATAATTTGTTACTTTTAAAACAGCATTTTCCAAAAGATGGGCAAAAATCTTACACTAAACCATGTCAAATTATCCATGTTATCCCCATGAATGAAAGTTAGAAATGTGGGTCAAAAAGACCCTGAACAGCGCACAATGGTTAAGGCAAATGGATTTGTTGTTTGATGTGTTTTCATATTCAAGCGATTATAAGATACTGTAGATGCAGTTTTTTTGGGTTTGCATCAAATGTTCTTAGACTTTTATACATAATAAATTTGTTTATGAATAAAGATTGATCTGTTGAAAGCAGTTATTTTGAGATAAATGCCAAATGTTCTCCTCCTATTCATATTTTACATTGAGGGGTGCATACAACATATTTGCCCACTGGCAACTACAGTTGCCGCACATTCAAATATGATTTTCAAGAAAGAAAAAAAAAACCTGGGAAAAATAAATGCAGAACATGTTCACATAGGACACTATTAACACGATTATATGCATGAAACCATTCAGAAAAATTTGGGCACAAATGGGTTCAGTGTACTGTAGACTTTTTTCATATGAGATATGACTATCTCTGCTTTTACTGTGGTAACTACTTACGCTCCGAGTCTCGGTCCATGGTGTCTCATAAGTGTCTATGACATGCTGTAGAGAGCTGTCTTAAGTTGTCCTCTAGGAAATGAAACATAACGCACATAGTGTGAGATAGTGGAAGAGAGCTTTTGTGACCCATGGTTAAAGATTACACTATTGGTATGCAGTAAATTAAGTGGCATGTAGAAAAATGAATCTAACATGCAGAACCCAAATTTGGCCTTTACTGGATATACAGTCACAAAACAAAATGGTACAGACATAGGAGGTTGATTAATTTTCTCTGATAAATAAATGAATCAGTCAACTTCTGCTTTTGACTCAGTATTGTCAAATTTCATATTGTATATAGTTCTGTCATGACAACTCTGGAGAGATTTGCATGATAATGGATATGTCACCAGAGTCCAGTGCAGGCTTCAGCCCCTGACCAGTTTCCTTTTTGCCCAGAGACAAGAGTTTTCTAAAGTTCAGATATGACCAGGAAGGTGATCAGCCATGATTGTAAGGAGGGAAGCATCTGTAAGATTTGCCACCTCAAACACCCACGCCTTTATATTTTTTTTCATTAGAGAAAAGGGCATGCAGTATAATAAAGATCTAGCCTACTTAATACAGACAACTTCATTATAAAGAAAAACAACAACAACAAAACATATATGATCATAATCTGACATAAATGCTATTATAAACTAGATTAGTGGATAATTCAGCAGTAAAATTTAGTCTAGAAAAATCACGAGTGCACAATAATTGTATAAAATCTGAACATTTTGTGAAAAAAAAAAAAAAACGTTTATTGAGGAACAAATAAGAGACAATAAGTGTAACACTAAGTCTGGTAAAACGTTACACATTGCTCTTTGTATTGTTGTAAAATACATTAATGAAAAACAAGATAACAAAAATCAAAAATATCAATTATTTTATATATAGCCTACCATAAAATTTAGACATTTGTAAAATATATAGCACAGCTGTTAAATGAGGTAGCAACATATGATAGATAGGACAGAACAAGAACGGCTATTAATAATCTTTCATTGCGTCACTGTATTATGATATGAAAGGCTCCAGTCCAATGCGGCATAAAGCGCAATGCGCATCCCGAGCGCAGAATGATGCTGTGGAAGCAACATGAGTCACAGCGCGCAGCGCGTAGAGTTCGCTTTGAAAAGTTGAAAGCACAAAGAAAATACATATTGATGCGTAGTGTGTTATACAGGATCTATCTATGCAATAGTTTATTCAGCATTTTCTTTTAACAGTTTTAAATTTCAGTTACTGTGCGCGTGAAGAACAAATAGTGCTCTGACTTTACTCCAGTGTTGTGATCTAACAGTAACAGACACCCGGTAGAAAGTAACATGATTAAGGGCTCTCAAGTTTTGAAGACTGGTAAGAGTGACAGCCGCATCCTCTAACCTGGCCTTTTTAGGGGGCTTTCCTCTCAGGGCGAATGAATGAGAGGATGCTTAATTGCTTTTTACCTGACATCTTTGAAAGACAGTGCAATGATTAATGCATCCATGGCCAGGATATAATTATAAAAGATGACATGATTTTAAAAGTGACCTATAACATAGACTATGCAATACACTTTAACTTATTTAGTGCTAATACAATTACTCAGCCTATTTGGAGAGAGAGAGAGCGATGTTTATAATGTGTCTATATGTCAGTCATCGTATGATAATGGAAAATATGATAGGCCTAGACTACTTGTTCTGAACAGGTGTTGTCAGTGAACAGGCTATAAAACTGCTGGCTAAGTTACAGACACTCATGAAAAACTGATGCTAATTATCTGGGAAACATTCTCTAACAGCAGTCAATTGTCACTGTTTTTGTCAAACAAGTTGTGAATTTGTTGTAACATTAAAACAGGAAATCATGACTTACTCTGTGCTCAAAGTGACGCTCCGGAGCTCCTGTGGTTTCCTCTGTGAGTGAACGAAACTTTGAAGTTTGACGCACTTTGAGAATCACGTGAACAATTCCAGCATATGCTTTTTTTTCATTGGTTGTTGCGTTAAATCTTACCCAGATACAATAGTGCTATTTTTTGATTGGCTGATAAGTGGCAGGCTCGATCGGAGGCTCATGGTTGGCAACATACTTGGCAACAACCGCTGCTGCTCGTCAGACGCATAGGCCAGACGCGAGAAAGCTGACTCTTTTATTTTTATTTTTATTTTTTTTTTAATGCCATGAACCAGAACAATACAATGAGACATAATCACTTAAAGTAAAACAAATACAAAATAAATAAAGTAAAATAAAATAAGAACAGTGCCAGAGGACAAGAAAAAAGGTATTACAAACAAAAGGCTATATTCTATGCATTATTTTAAAAGAGACTTCTTTTACTTTGTTATTAATGTAGAATGTATCTACTGTTCGCCAAGCATTACGCCAATTTACATCTCAAAAAACAGATGACCAGAAAAAAACGAGCTGGAGGGTAAACAATATTATTAAGTATATTCCTAATGTAGTTATCTGAGACATTATTTTGTAAAATTTGTATTACCAAGAAATATTTTACCCATAATATCTGTAAAATTTAGATCGTCCCTCCTGTGATGCATTCCTAATAAGGATCAATACTTTCCTGGGAATTGCATCCATTACAACTGCAAGGTCTATCTGGTATTTTAAATTTATTCAAAAATTCTCTATATGTTAATACATTTCCATCATTATTCAAACGCTGACTAACTAATATAATATTGTTTTCAAACCAGTAATCAAAAAAGAGAGATTTATTGTTATAAAGGATGTCTTTGTTGTTCCAAATAATATCTCCTAGGTGAAAAGTTATGTTTGTAGGCCAGTGTCCATGCCATGAGAGCTTGTTTATGAAATTTTGCAAGCTTAAATGTTTTTTTTTTTTTTTTTTTTCAATTGAATAATTACACTTCAATAAAAATGAGGTCGCCCAATTATTTAAATAGATAAGGAATTCCAAATACTGTCTTTATTTTTTAAATACTGAATAAGCCTATTTATTTTAAAAACATTGTTCAAAGCATCATAACTCAACACCTCTAAACCACCATGGTCTTTGGGATTGCATAAAAAAATGTTTCTCAAATAATGTGGCTTGTTTTTCCAAATAAAATCAAAAAGCATTTTATCCAATTGTTTGGTAACTTTAGGGGCAATATCCAATGATAATGACACATAGACTGATCTGGAGATTCCTTCAGCTTTTGACAAAAGAGCCCGCCCCTGAATTGACAGATCCCTTTGTAACCACGCATTAAACCTCTTACTAGTTTTGTTAATAATTGGATTTAAGTTTGAATTGTTATGCAGATTTTCAACTTTACATGTAACAACTCCCAGATATGTTACTTGCAATTTGAATATTACAGAAATTAGTTAAACTACATTCTTTAAGAGGAAACAGAACAGATTTATTCATATTCATTCCTTCATTAATCGGCCGATTTTTTGCATTTTTTAACATAATCCGCATCGGCCAATATCCAGTATATCAAGCCGATTATTAGGCGGGCGCATCTGTGGGCAGCCTAGTGTTGTTGTTGTTGTGGAACACGTGTTCGACGCACGCTGCGCATAGAGTCATCCAACAGAGTGAGCAGACCTCATCCAGTGCCTAAGGAAGGAGCTAAGTTCCTTGGTGAAAACTCCTTTATATTTAATTAAAACCTTTTGATATGTTACTGCCAACTTTGAGAAAAAATATGAATAGGCGACATGACGTTTGGCTACTTTGGATATTGATAGCGTAGTTGAGGTTGCATTAGCACAGCAGAAGGGTTGCGATCATGTCACAATAAGCAAGAATTTTGCAATTACAGACAGAGAATCTGAGACTTTTATTTGTTCTGTTTTGTGTGTCTTATATTTGAGAGGGTTGTCACTCAATGCAGAGAAATAAGTAATAAAAAAAGTGACCAACGCACTAAAGGACTGGCTTTGCTTTGCTAGCGTCGTCGCTAGGGTTGGGTAGCTACAGACAGACCCAGTGCTAATACGGCACTGGTGCCTTAACGACCGTTATTTACCGGACCGAATATCAATGCGGATTTCTGTGCTTCATTTCAGTGCTACTGTTATGCCTGTGATTCTCTTGGATGCTCTGAAAATGGACGTTAGAAACGTGACGCTAGTCAGCAGTTAACTTTAGGATACCGTTAGCTAGTAGCTGGATTAAACTGTTAAAATGCTGGCCAAACAGTGTAATGTGTGACTGTATTTCACTGTAGACTAGAGGTGGAACGGTACATGTATTCGTATTGAACCGAAACGGTACGGGCGTCACGGTTCGGTGTATAAATTTACACGGAGAATACATGGTATAAAAATAAATAAAAATCGCGTGCAAATTAATTAATGTAATGCGGAACTACTGTTAGATACGCGGGTTCTTTAGGGACACCTAATCTGTAGCTCCGTCTTAGCTCTGAAGAACATAGATATCATATAAAGGCTAGATGTCTTAAGGCGGAGTCACTTCCGGCATCACCGGCGGCCATCTTAGGACAGGGCTCTGTGAATTAAGGTGAGTGAGCAGCACACACACAAATCCTCTTATCTCGCTGAAATCTGGACGGATTTACAAACGGTTTGGTTTCTTACAAACGTTATTAACGTGGCTATAATTCTGAATGCTTAAACATTTTGAACATAATTATTCATATGTATGCAGTATAATAGCTACATCTCTGACGTTTATAACAAACCAAACCGTTTGAAAATCGGTAGAAAATTGAGCAAGTTATGGTTATTTAAAAGTACATGCACCATGTTATGAGTGAGCGAGCACCCTGTCGTAAGATGGCCGCCGTGTGCGGATGTCGAGCTCCATTGGCCAGCAGCGCGGACGAGACATCTAGCCTTTATATGATATCTATGCTGAAGAAGGCTATACTGTCTATGGAAGCAGGCTGCGATGTAAAGATTGCAATGCTGGAATATGGTGTGTGTGTGTGTGAGAGAGAGAGACACGGAGAGAGGGGCGCGGGCGCGATCGAAAAGTGTTTAAAGTCGCAAAGTGTTTACTTATATTTGTGTGTGTGTGTGTGTGTGTGTGAGAGGCGCAGATGCGATCGAACAGTGGAAACATAAAAACATACACCGTCAGTTTGTTTATACAAGACATCATTCAAACTGCAAAGTGTTTAAGTTACTGTTAATTAAAATTTTAAGGAAAACAAATATATTAATCTGAAATGTAGCAAATTAATTTTAAATTCATTCAGGTACAATTACCAAACATATCTCAAGGTCTTTTTGTCTTTTGTACAAGTGCAGATTGGTCAAGTGTTCAATAAATGAAGTTTTATGTAACAAAGTTCGGGAGGAGCATGTTCAGGTAATCATCCAATCAGCGCAAGAAGAAGCCAGTATAAATAAAGCCTTCCCTTACCTCCTGTCTCATGACAAATTTCTCAGCATCCCGCCACCACCCCATCACCTCACATTCAGATGGGTCTGCTCATAGATACCCATGATCTATACATTCATAGGGGGGAGTACTCTGGGGTCGGGCCGAATTCCGAGCTCGGAGCCCTCCCCCCGGACAGCAAGCCAAATACGCATTATAATATTACATCAGATTTCATTAACATGTGAACTTGTGAAATGTTTTTTGTTGAGAAATCTTGTCTATCTTAAGTAATTATTTGTGTTAGGCTACATTTTATCTTTCAAATAGAGGTTAAAAACAAGCATATAATCAAAGGTGGACAGTAACAAAGTACATTTACTTGAGTACTGTACTTAAGTACACTTTTTGAGTATCTGTACTTTACTTGAGTATTATCTTTTCTGGAAACTTTTTACTTTAACTTCACTACATTTGATAGACAAATATTGTACTTTTTACTCCACTACATTTCTGTCAAGGTCCTTGAGTAGAAAGTAGTAACGTCAGTCAGGGGATGATTTTGGTTTGGAAATGAAAGTCGTGTTGACGTCAAAACCCGACGTCAGATTTACGTCAAAACTCGACGTCGGAAAGACGTTGGATTTTGGTTGGAAATGAAAGTCGGGTTGACGTCAAAGCCAAAATTTATTAAATGGGGCACTATTTGAGGGAACAGCCATTTGGGTGTCCGAAACCATTGTAGACGTTATTGAGTGACTTATTCAATCTCATATTCAATCCCACTACTGGAACTGTGTTCTAGAAATAAATTTGATATTGATATGAGGGAAGGCAGGCATAGATTCAGAGGCATAAGGTACTATAAGTATTACATTCAACAATGCAACAATAATAAAACAATGCATTGACATTTACTTTTTAATTTTGATACTTAAGTACTTTTAAAAACGAGTACTTCTGTACTTTTACTTAAGTAAGAATCGGTCTTTGCAACTTTTACTTGTAACAGAGTAATATTTGACCAGTAGTATATGTACTTTCACTCAAGTAAGGAAGTTGTGTACTTTGTCCACCTCTGCACATAATCGGCCAAATATCGGCCAAAATAAATCGGCAGCATTAATCGGCCGACCCGGATTTCAAAAGATCGGCATCGGCCTGAAAAAAACCCATATCGGTCGACCTCTACCTCAACTGACTATGATCTGGAAGCTGAGCAGGAAAGGCTAACAGTGAAGTTTTGAGCTGAGAAACCTAACGTTAGGGGTGTAACTGTCTGTTCATCTGGATCAATGCAATTTTCATAACCAATGATCAAAAGTATCCTATGAAAAAGGCTACTATGATGACCCCAGGCCATCCAAAATGTAGCCTAGATAAGTTCATTTCTTCATCAGAACACAAACATTCAATTAACTTTTATTTTATAAGCCTAATATATGCACATATATGCATTCTATAGCTACATGTTAACAAGCAGATGCAGCCAGAATATGCAATTTATCATGTTGTGTTAATATTCTAGTCTCGTGCTTTCCTGTATCATCAACAAGTACAGTATTCACTGAATTCGTTTTCTTAACAGTCTTGATAGCCAAGTTAACCCTTATGAAAAATGAACTAACTAAGAAAAAACAAACAAACAAACAAACAAACAAACAAACAACTCCATGGTAGGCCTATTTGTAGTATAACTGTGGTTATTAAAAATGGTAATAAAAATCCGCCAAAAATGTGGTTACTATAATTATACTATAATAAAACCAAGGATATTTTTTTAAGAGAAGAGTTTTCAGCTTCCAGACAGTGTTTAAAAATGTCCCGCCATTTAAGAAATTGATTTAACGTTACTGACAGATACTATCGCGTATTAACGAAGATTTTATACACAATTAAACGGACTTTGATATGTAGGCTATAACAAGTCTACGAAAGCTTGGTCTAGGTCTTTTGAGATGTGGGTTCAACTGATCTTTCTTAAAACAGATGGAAAATGTAAAGACGCATGCTACATTTTCAGTGTTTTGCCCTCCAGCTCTCGGGGATTCATAAATTTTGGGGCATCTCGCCCGGGGGGCGGGGTTACGTCCTGCGTCACATCTCTCATGCGGGTTCTCATCGACCAGGGTCAGCGCGCTCCAGCGGGGACCCGTCAAAGATTCTATAGTTTTTCCAACCGTCACCGCACTTCTGAGTGCGAAGAGCTCTCAATGTCGTATATGCTTTCTTATGCTCGCGCTGACCGAAAGCTAATGTGTCTTCCCCCTGTGGCTCAGTGGCAGAATCTTAGGCTTTCGCGCCAGAGACCCGTGTTCGATCTCGGCTCTCGCGACAGATAAAAATTTATGCTGTTTGCTTCGGGCTCGACTTGAAAAAGGTCAAGTCGGTTAAGGTTAAGGGAAATTTTGACAAATGCTGTATATATTTCCCTATGTTGAAAACATTGTATTACAAAAAAAAAAACAAAAAAAAACATACACAAACAATTAACACACCATGAAATATATTTTTTAATTGACTTGATAACGGGTTAAGGTTAACAACGACTTTTTTTTTTTTACTGTGTATTTGTATTTGATTTAACTATTTCACTACCTGCATGCATGGGCTGTCCTGACTTATTGATTAATTTATTAATTAAATGTTCTATTTATTGTGTATTGACATGATTAAAATCTTGCATTAAGGCCTGTTTCTATTTCATAATTCCACCTGTAATAGCAGTATTGAGTCTAATTAGTCGTTACTGCTTGAATCACCTAAAGAAGAAACATGAACTGGTTAACTGGAGTTTACTGGAAGTTTACTTTTCTTTTCTGCAATACAATAAGTAGGCCTAACTTTGTCGAGGTAAAAGTTTCCCCGCTGTCACCAGACGTAGGTCTAGGAGTGGAGAGAAGAGTGACAAAATCACGGTAGGACTGTGCAAACAAAGTAGGCTATCTGTCTAGCATTGCCATGTCAGTGTATTGATTCATTGTCCCTTCATAGTTTGTAAGAGACATTTCAGGTTGGATGTATTTAATAAACTGAGCGAAGCCTATTCATCTGTTAATATGAAACGCGACTTGGCCATTGTAATTAAGGCTACAACACATCTTGTACAACTTAAACCCTTGGTAGCTAGGTAACGATAAACAAACTGAAAGACTGCAATTCCTGATTTCGCTTTCGTTCACTAAATGTGTTGTAAAAAACATAACTTATTAGATTTAAGCAGATTTCTGTGCCTGCCTGTGTGCGCTATGGTGCGCGCTGACCCTGGTCGACGAGAACCCGCATGAGAGATGTGACGCAGGACGTAACCCCGCCCCCCGGGCGAGATGCCCCAAAATTTATGAGTCCCCTAGTCTCAGCCTCGGACGTAACGCCCACGGACCGTTGGCTGAACGTCTGATGCATAGAGCTGGTAAGTCCCGCCCCTTCCGTAAAACCCCGCTGGACCTCTAGGTTGAAAAACCGTCAATGCAAGTGAATGGGAGAAAATAATTATTTTCTGGTCCCGTTTGAATTGTGCCATGAATGTGAACATATGTTGTCTGTGAATTTTTTATATAATCTTTCATGTTACGAGTTTGACAGTATATGGTATGATTCTTCGGCTAGCAGTTGTGGAAAAGACATAACGAGAAAGACTACATGTCGCGTATGTGACGTCACCCCATAAAGACTTACCCGTGGTTTTCGCCAACCTCAACGATTCTGTCCTCTCCCTGAAAGAAGGCGGTGAAGTGCACCAAAGACACAGCCATGTTTAGCGGGATCCGTGAGCTAGTGTCCGTGTGCGAGTGGTGGTGACGTTTCAAATGCGTCGAAAGCAGCGAAGAGTTGTAGTCCACAAAGTGCTCTCACACAAAGTCTAACCGTATCAAACTTCTACCCGCTAAATTGTTGCATTCTTCACACGAAAGATTATATAAAAAATTCACAGACAACATATGTTCACATTCATGGCAAAATTCAAACGGGACCAGAAAATAATTATTTTCTCCCATTCACTTGCATTGACGATTTTTCAACCTAGAGGTCCAGCGGGGTTAGCGGAAGGGGCGGGACTTTCCAGCTCTATATGGCACACTTTTCTGGAAACACTTCAGGAGTTTTGAAGTCGCGACCTGATTGGTTGAATTCTACAGGATGTCCGCAAGACGTGTGTGTCGCGTTCTTTAACGGTCTGTCTGTAAACAAATGCCGTGACGCCAGAACCCCTCGTGGAAGAAGAAAGCCGTTGTGTTTACAACTGCGACAAATGAGCGCTTACCAGGATCAACTAAACGCTGGATTTTCAAAAGTATGTGAAGTTTGCGGCTCCATTGTTGCAGTAAACTTGCACAACGTTCTTGAATTAATAATTTATTAGATGCACGCCCGGTCTGTTATTGTAGGGACATCGACATTATATTGGCACGCCCCTAAACATGACGCGGAACAAAACGAACTGTGATTGGTTGCGTTATATGTCAGCCAAACGTCCTCTTGGCCAAGAAAAGCTGCGATAGAGTCCAGTCTGCCGTCAGTCTGAAGGTCTGGCTACGCGAGACTATAGGTGTGTTCGACATCGGCTGCGGCTGGATGCACCCGATCAGCGAGAGTAGCCGCGTGCAGGGGGGGAGGAGCTGCAAACGGAGACGTGAAGTCGGACACTTTCTGGTTCCCGTGGTGACCGCTCACGTGGTGTTTGCATACTTTACCACAGCTGAAGTGAAATAAATGCAATATTTGCCTATTAATACACAGATGTTTCAGAGACGTACATTTTCATTCAATACTTTATGTACTGCTTCATACAGCGTCTGTTTGAACAAGAATAAAGTTCAACATAAGCTACTATCAATGAAGTGGAGTCTACGTTTTTTAATCAGTTTTAATTTGATAAACATGACACAATATAACATCGCAACTACATGAAAAGAGTGTTTACTGTTATAAAAAACTGATTTGTGAGCTTTAGAGGAACTAAAGGTGGTCGAATAAACACGAAACACACGTGATCATTGTCATGCGGTGAATCCGGCCAATCGTGGAACAGCTGTGTCGTCATCAGCCCTCGTGCAGCCGCTCTTGAGAAGCTGCGCTGGCTGAGTTTTCCGGCTACTCTCGATTCGCTCTCGCGGTACTTTGATGGCATACGTCACAGTCACGTGGCGTCGGCGCTGTATCAAGTCGGACAAAATTTCTAACCGGCATGCACTGCTTTAAGTCAGCGGCCGATCGGTCTGCGCAGAGCTGCATGAAGTCGAACAAGCCTTATGAGTCCCCCAGCTCTCGCCAGTTAACTGAACATCATTTAAGAATGCTAACGTTAGCTTGAAAACTGTAAACTTAACACAAATGTAATATAAAATATATTATATAAAAGTAGTATATAAAATATGTAGTATAATGAGACTCTTACCTCAGCAGTTGATCGGTTTGTTATGATGTCTGCTGTGACGAACCAGGCTCACTGAAAAGGGCGTTATTTCCGAAGAATCCAAACGGACTGACTGACAACAGCTCCTGCTCACGACGAACACGATTGCTTCGAACCACTGTTGATCTCACAGTCCACTTCACGAGAGTAGTAGACTGAATTCAGATCTCCCGCTTGACCTTGATACAGATCCAAAGTCGACTGATCAGCTAACCGTTGTGGGCGGGAATAAACAGCGGAAAAGTAATGGCGCGAATTTGAATCTGCGTCATCGCGCGCACACACACGCACGCACACAAAGCCCTGAATGTGCAGCAAGGAAAAATATTCATAAAATATACATGAAATTATGGGAGAATAAGACAATGAAATAATGATCAAAATGAGCATCTATTTGCAAGACAAGATTAAAAGACTAGCCTATGAAATAAAAAATAATTAAACTGTAGCCTATGTAGGGTAGGCTACTGTATGTACAAATACTATTATTTAACCTTAAAAAAACCCTCACTTTAACCCCCACATGCTTAATAATCTGTAAGGAAAACATATTGAATAGATGCAGATTTCTGCAGTTATACCTTCTTTTCTTTGTTTTCTAATTTCACAGAAAAAATCTGTAAAATATTACTTAATAATTTCTGTAAAATTACACATAACTCTGTAAAAATACAGACAAGTTCCTTTAAAAAAAAAAGTAAAATCGATGTAAAACCAAAATACAAGCAATTACCTGTAAATTTAACAGTGGAACTTTTAAATTACAGCAAATGCCTGTTATTTTACAGATATTTGCTGTATAATGACAAAACGGTAAAATTCTGTAAAAAATACAGACCATTACCTGTAAAATTACACTTTTTTTTTTACAGTGTACATAAGCTACTACTTAATCAAAAGTAAGAAATTTTCTTGCTCCAAGTAGGCCTACTCTACATTTCAGTTACTGAAACATTAGGTAACTCGAACCTGTTTCATATAAGCCTTGTTACCTACAAAGTACAATATCTTTCCCTCTTTGCGTGCCTTTTCAACAAGAGGCCATAACTTGGAGCGTGCTTCTTTGTCTGCAGCGGTCAGATCCTCTTTAAAACGGAGATGCTTTCTTTGTAGATATTCATTTGCTTTGACATTTCTCCATACCAAGTCTCTTGCCGTCCGTGAAAGAAACCTGATGATCACTGGTCGCAGTGTGACGTTGCTCTTCACCTCAGGAGGTTTGCCAATCCTGCAGACTACATCGATGGCACCTGTCACAAATGTACATTCAGTTTCTGGAAGGATCTCTTTGCATATTTCTTTCACAAACGCTGTAACGTCTTCTTTTGGTCTCTCAGGGGAACCATAGAGACGCAAGTTCCATCGCCTGTTATATCGCTCAGCATCGTTTAACTTCTGCTCCATTTCATGAATCTTCTTTTGAGATTCCACGCTCTGTGTTTTAAGACATGCACTTTCCTTCTTTAAATCAGCAATGTCTTGATAACAGTTATCGAGTGATTTTTTGAGTCCTTCGATTTGTAGGGTGTTTCGTTTGACTGCCATGTCAATTTGACCGGATCGTTCGTCGATTTTCGCCGTCAGAACGCAAATGATGTTCTCTTGCATCTCAGTCAGAGAAAGTTAATTTCCTCCATCATTCTTAGCTTTCTTTGGTGGACGTTTCAATGGAGTATTAGGATTTGTATTACAGTTGCCTCTTTCAGCCACTTTACAACTATATGAATGGAGATCATTAATACACCTTTTTTCTTTCAGTCTCCATCTCCACAGAATTCTCCATCTTTCGCGGAGTACGTCGACCAAGCGGCTGAGAAAGTACCGTTTATACACAAACCTGTTGTTGAAAGTCTCCAAAAGTGTCTTTACAAATACATAACTAGCAATACTAAGCAACCATACGATTTAAATCTTATTAAATTAAGTGGACCCTATGTTTCTGTCTCAAAATACTCAAAATACACCAACCGCTCACGTCGCCATCTTGAGCCGACCACCTGTGCTTTTGACTCGACATCACAAATCAAGCATTATCATCACGTCACTCACATGAGAGCGTTGTATAAGCAATAAGCATCGGTTCGGTATGTGGATGAACAAGCAGCATTCTTAAATGTCAGGTAAATGGGGAAAGTATGGAAAGAAGTATCGCAAAGAATGGGAGACAGAGAAAGGATTAAAGGAGTGGATTCAAAATGTTCCAAATTATGATAGAAAAGCGTTCTGCAAATATTGCAAATGTGAAGTAAGAGCTCACCACGGTGAGAATTCTTTGCTAAATATAATGAGCATTCGAGCTTACATGCAAAGAAGAAACATATGCTGCCATGAATTTAAACCATCACCACGGATGCTTTCTCTCTTTACTGCTGAAATCTATTCAGCACCACCTGAGAAGGGTGGGGAAGAGAGCACAAATGTCTAAAATATAACAGCCCTGAGATTGTATATAGTTTTTGTTCAAAGCTGTAATCAAAATGAGGCTGCACAGTTAGACCATCTAAGAAGAAAATGTTCTGAAAAAGAAGACAAACAACAACAAAAACAAAGGGACAAGTGTTCAAGTTCACCCAGTAAGCATATTGGTAATAATATTGATAAAAGCCAGTGTATGTTAATTTAGTTTAACAGTGTGTTAATTTTAATATTGATGCTTGTGTGTAAACAGAACAACCGCAGATCTGGAGAGAAAAGCATCAGAGAGAAGTGCTAAGAAGAGAAAAGGTAAGTACAAGTTAGTACTTCTGACTAGGGTCAGAAAATATCAGAGAGGACATGTTCTTATTTGACCTTTATTGTATGAGATTGTGTATTAAAAAAAACACAGTTTGTGATATTAAGAATTTGGGTAAGACAAAAGGCCAAAACTTTAAACTTAAACTTATACATATATACATTTATTTTAAGGCCCTTTGTGGGAATCCAGCCGTTGTCTAATCTGATTGGACACTGGAAAATTGGGATAGTTTTCATTCCATTTGGGCGGGTTTTGAGTTGTCATTGGGCTGGAAATATTTCTGGGACATGGCAACTCGACTGAGAATTCCAGCCAGGGGAGACGTGCTTGATTCCTGCCGGTTCCACAGTGAGAGAGGCGCGGCCAGAGAAGTTTTGGACGCTGCGGCATATTAAATATATTATAAATAGTTTTTCCGCGTGAGAAATATAATGTGTGGCGGGAGTAGGCATGTGCCGGTATTTGGTAATGCGATAAATCGCGGTAATGAATATGCACGATATTGTTATCGTGGACACTTCAAAATACCGTGAAAAATAATAGATCAGAATTTATATTTATAGAACTCGCATTAGCTTATTTTCCATCAACCGTTTAAACAAACACTGCGTATATATACTGCGCAAAACACGTGCACGCTCTGATGTAAACCATAGACTGTAAAAAATAGATGTAAACAATCCCCACATGAAGCACTGTGTGCATGCGGCGCAGTGCGCACTCTAGTCTAATGTAAACAATCCTCACATGGAGAAGAAGCATGGCGGAAGGAGGAACGCTGCCGACGATTTATCCCCCTTAACTCTACGCATGAAATCCAGACAATAAATACCGTTTTGGCGCTTGTAAATGTGACGTGACCGATCGCTGTAGCGCCTCAGTTCATGTAAACCGATCATCTGTTACTTTTTATTTAAAGATACAGTTCAACTTACCAAAATGTATTTATGCCTCATAAATAATATCGATCAATCAGTGTTTTTCAGCCATGGAAAGAGGTCAATAAAACTGCAGGACAACAATTATGTCACAGAACGTTACATTTACCTCAGGAAAGCCATTTAATGACCAACACTTTAGTTGACTAGAAAAAATAGCTATAGAGTATTTTGCTAAATATGTGCACTATATTACATTTGTATTATATTTTTACTTGTGTCATAATTGTAATAAAAAACTAATTATATTGATAGCATTATGTGAGATATATTTTTTCTTGAGAAAAATTAACATGTAGTCTATCTGTAGCCTACCTAATATTTATCCAAAGAGTCAATATTGAATCAAGATTGAAATCAAATCCCAAGAATTGAATTGAAATCGTGAAAACTGTGTAAAATTCTTTTTAGTTACCAAATGTTTTGACAATTACACCTATTGTTAAGCAAGTTGTTTTTTTTCTATATATATATATATATATATATATTAGCCAAAAAATAGAGGTCCACCCCCCAGACCAGAGCCAATTAATGCCTGTCTTGTGCTTTGTGGGTATAATGAGTAAATTAAGAATAAATTATTTTTAATTACTGTATTGAAAAAGAAGCTAATTTTGTCACGACTGGCGGATCTCAAAGTATCGCGGTACGTGAGTGGACTCTCTTCTCGTTCTGTTCCCGCTTTAGTCTACATGCTAAATAAACAAAATGGACTCATCGTTTTTTTAATAAACCCACCATTAAAAGTGTGGAGTTTTCTAACTCTGACACTTCAACCATCAATTCCACTGCTGCTACTGACACAGCAACCGAGGCCGCATCTGAGAACAACAAAGCCGGCCTGGGATCCAGCAGCACCGCCACTGTGTCAGCGGAGTTACCCACTCAACCTGCCGCATCTGGATCTGGATACGTTGACCTCGGGGAGAAAGCTATTGGGCTGAAACAGCCCATACTTTCTTCTTTCCCTAAGCGCCTAATTGGAAATGTTAATCGTGCCTTCTCTACATTTTACTATCACAAGTTCCCATGGATGTACATCCAGTACTCAATTTCACTGGATTCGTTTTTTTGTTTTTGCTGTTGCCACTTTTCTTCAAATATTGCAAGATCAGACACAGACGAACTATTTACAAAAGTGGGAGCTCGGAACTGGAAAAAACTGTCAGAGAAGCTGACAAAACACGCTTCGTCACAGGTACATTTAAATAGCATGAAGATGTGGGAGAGTTACAAACAGGCTGGTGCATCGGGATCTGTGGCAGCACAGCTGTCACACAGCCATCAAAGCACAGTAGAAAAAAACAGACAGTAGGCTACCTGTACAAATCCGTTAATATTATAAAGTTGCTTGCTAAATCAGGCCTCCCTTTCCGCAGACATCGTGAAGATACTGATGCAGAAGCAAGGGGGAATTATTTAAGCATGTAATTTGTTTTCAAAATACGACCCTGATTTTGAATCCATGCAGTCCAAATATTTTAACTGCACAAGCCGAGACTTTCAGAATGAAATAACTGCATTGTGTGCAGAGCTCGTTCGTGAAGAAATTTCTAAGAAAGTACACGAGACTGGTTTTCTTGCTGTTATTGCTGATGAAGCAAAGTCCTCAAAGACTGAGCAACTTTCTGTTTGCATTAGATACACAGAGGGACTTCAGATCAAGGAGCGATTTATTTGCTTTGTTGACTGTTCCAATTCTCGCGATGATGCAGGGATTGTTTCTGGCATTAAAGAAGGATTGCAGTCGTGTGGGCTGAAGGACATTCCCATAATTGCTCAGGCATATGACGGAGCCTCTGTAATGTCGGGGCATTTGAGTGGAGTTCAGCAACGGATCAGAGAGGAATTCCCCTTTGCTGTGTATGTGCATTGCATGGCACATAAACTAAATCTTTTACTCAATGAATCGTGTACAGTGAACAGAGACATTAAAATGTGTCTAAATGTCATTGACAAATTATACTCCTTGTTTGCAGAGCCAAGCAACCCTTGCAGATTTCTCATGATGCAGAAAACACTGGCTCTTAAACCAAAAGAGATAGTTCAGCAAACACGATGAGCTTGCAAATATAGGTGTGTTTCTGCTGTCAAATCACAATATGCTGCCGTCACTCGCTGTTGGAAAGAGATGGAAGAAGAGGGAGAAAAGTGGTCTGTGGATGCAAGTGGGTTGTATAACCACATGACAAGTCTCCGCTTCATTACGTCCTTAATTGTTCTCGAGGAAGTTCTCAGAGTTGTACATGTAACACACAAACGTCTGCAAGGTGCAAGTACTACCATGGCTGATGCGGCCTCAGCAGTCAATAGTCTGATAACACATCTCCAGCGCTGTAGAGAGGAGAGTTCATGGGAGGCAATGTGGATGCAGGTGAAAATGTTTTGTGAGGATGTCGCTGGGTTTTGTGCAGAGAGTGGCCCCCCAAACTGCAGGAAAACGAAAAAGAACTTTGCAACAACCTACCGGGCTTTCGCAGTACATAGTAGCAGCCACACTTGGACAGCGTGATGAAAACAAGACACAATGGGGATCAGAATCACAGACATTTAAATGTCATTTGTATCTCCCTGTTTTAGACAATATGCTGGCTGAATTGGACAGGCGATTTTCAACTGAAGCAATGGCCCTGAGTGTGGCATGTGATGCTGTATTCAATTGTGACAAGAACGGCATCGGTCCTTTTCTAAGCATGTATGCAAGCTTTAAGATTCACCCTCAGCTTGTGACAGCTGAAATGGATCTTGTGAAATGTGCAATCGCATCGCCGATCACCCTTAAAAAACTTCAAGATGAAGTACGGAAGGATATCCAAACTGTTACCGTCTGCAGCAGATTGCACTCACACTGCCAGTTGGCTCTGCTACGTCAGAAAGAAGTTTCTCATGAGAAGAATCAGAAACTGGCTCCGATCTGCAATGGCTCAGGACAGATTCTCGAATCTTTCCCTACTGCATATAGAGAACGACTTGACTGCAAATTTATCAGAAGAGAAGATAGTGGACATCTATGCAACTCGGAAAAAGAGGCGGCTTCTTCTGCAATATAGTCCAGGCAAAGTAGCGTTTTACAACAGACTAATTGTAAAATAATTTTTTGCAGCTTAGATCTTTTCTATGAGGTGTCCAGAACAACATACTAAAAGTCCTAAGCTCATTTGCATATTCAAATTCATTTTCAAAGAAACTTGTAATACAAAAATTTTTACTTTTCATGGGTTCTTTCATTGTGTAAAGTTTCATTTTGATAGGAGTAAAGGAAAAAAATAGCCCCATTGGGGTGTATTGTTGTCTGGCCTTATTGGCACACATCTCGGATTGATGAGAAATTATGTTTTATTAACAAAGTTCGGGAGGAGCATGTTCAAATAATCAAGCAATCAATCAATCAATCAGCTCATCAAACAATTACCATGTCTACCATATCAGCATGAGAGGAAGCATATATATATATTCACTCTGTCAACTCACCTAACTTCCTTGACAGTTTTCAGCATCCCTCCACCACCCCGACTCCTCACTCTTGGCTTGTTCTTTCACAGCCAGGAATACGGGGGGAGTACTCTGGGTTCGGGCCAAATACCGAGCCCGGAGCCCTCTCCTCGGACAGCACGCCAAATACGCATTTATTCTATCTGACTTATCTATCTGAGTTAAGTGTGAACTCGTGAATTACACCGTTGTGTAAGTTGTGGCATTACTTTACTCTGGCATTACATGGCTTGGACACGCCCACATTCCTCTGATCCCGATAAATTATATGACTAATTAAAAATCTTTTTGGAAAGAACTTTTTTTTTTTTAATAAAACATTATGAAACATAAATGGATAACAGAGACATTATAGCTACAATTAGCTTCAAGCTATGACAATTAATGAAATTAATACAACACATTTACTTAAAAGTCACTATCAATCATCATTGAGAGTTTGCAATAACTTCTGACTGCGATCCAATGCATATTTTGATCAAATGATGAGGCAGAAATATGTTGTTAATTACATTTTAGAATAATTTTATGGGGAAAATATGAAATAACGACTTCTCTGGGGAGTGAAGGAAAAGTGATATAACTATTAGTATAACTAATTACTGTTGCCAGAAAGTAATAATATTACTTTTGAAAGGAGTAACTAGTAACGAGTAGTATTACACTAGTAACGAGTAGTATTACATTTGAGTAATGAGCCCAACACTGGTCACTACTAAGAGTCTATACTCCATATGCTACTGTAGGCTGTTGTCTGAATGGGACATTTCTAGACTCACACCTGTAAGTAAATGAGGGGTTTTAATTAATTGATAAATTTAACTGTCATTACCACTCAGAATTATTATTTTTTCATATTTTATTTTACACATGGAGGAATAACACAGAATTTTGGGTCTCATGCGTCTTCAGTGTGTGAATACACAGTAGCTGTGTCCCAATTCAGGGGCTGCATCCTTTGAAGTGCACGGCCGATAAATGCTGTTCTTTTAAAATTTCTATTCATCAAACAATCCTGAAAAAAATTGTACACAACTGTTTTCAACATTGATAATAATAATAAATGTTTATTGAGCATCAAATCATCATATTAGAATGATTACTGAAGGATCATGTGACACTGAAGACTGGAATAATGATGCTGAAAATTCAGCTTTTCCAACACAGAAATAAATTGCATTTTAAAATATATTCATAATAGAAAACAGTTATTTTAATTGTAAAATATTTCACAATAATTCTGCTTTTGCTGTATATTGCATCAAATAAATGCAGCCTTGGTGAGCAGAAGAGCCTTCTTTTAAAACATTAAAAAATCCTCAGTAATAAACATCATCAATTAGTAAATAGGATTATTAGTATTAATACACCAAAATGTCATAAATTGTACAAAACCTTACAGATTTATAATCACAGCATAAATGAACCCAACAACTATATACAGTATATACAGTAATTTAATACAATAACTGTCACATGATCTATATGAAGCAAATCTCAAATGCTTGATAGTTTATATTTTGTTCACACAAACCATGCACTCTAAAAAATCATTCTAAAGTATTACATTTAGACAAAGCATCAATATTGTAAAACAGAATTTTCCTTTTTGGATGGACTATCCCTTTGAATATTAGATACTCAGTTCTTATCAACAGACAAATTCCCATAGAAACAGGACAGAGGTGATTCCAGATGTTTCTCACGTGAGTTCGGTTAGACTGTGGCAGTTCTGGGTCTTATAGTTCAGTTCAGTATAGCCAGCAGCCATATCACCCTGTAGCCCAAGACTGGTTGCCCACTGAAGCTAAGCAGGGCTGAGCCTGGTTAGTACCTGGATGGGAGACCTCCTGAGAAAAACCAGGTTGCTGCTGGAAGAGGTGTTAGTGAGGCCAGCAGGGGGTGCTCACCCTGTGGTCTGTGTGGGTCCTAATGCCCCAGTGTAGTGACAGGGACACTATACCGCCAAAAGAGCACCGTCCTTCGGATGAGACGTTAAACCTGACTCTCCTGACTCTCTGTGGTCATTAAAAATCCCAGGATGTCCTTCGAAAAAGAGTAGGGGTGTAACCCCGGCATCCTGGCCAAATTTGCCCCTTGGCCCCTGTCCATCATGGCCTCCTAATCATCCCCATATACTGATTGGCTTCATCACTGTCTCCTCTCCACCAGTAAGCTGGTGTGTGGTGGGCGTTCTGGCGCAATATGGCTGCCGTCGCATCATCCAAGTGGATGCTGCACATTGGTGGTGGTTGAGGAGATTCCCCCATCTATGTAAAGCGCTTTGAGGTCTCAGAAAAAGCGCTATATAAATGTAACGAATTATTATTATTATGGGTCATCTGGAGGGTCCAAACAGACCTCACTCTCATTTCAATCTTTTTCAGGTTAGAGAAGGAACAGAGAAATGACAGAAATGCTTCTGAATCCCTTTGGTAAATTGTCTGAAAAAGTCTGGTCCAGTCGATGTTGATTGATGAGTGTTGAAAGGTGAGACTGAATGATTGCAAATCCAGATAGTGATTCAGTTCAGTCTCTATGCAGATACTATAAAAAAAAAAGAATTAAAAAAAGATTCAAGTTGTTTTGTCTACAAGTCAGTAATTTCTTGCTTAGAATATCTTTTTGTGATATATTTTTAAAATTATGATTAATTGGTGGTTTGTTGGGCACCAGCCAATATTTGCATCATTAGCAATAGTGAAAAAAGATAAAAGTGTTTTCCTAAAAAAGGTAAAAACCTTATTTTTTATCTGTTTTGGGTGACCAATTTAGTTGCATTATTACTATTAGAATTATAATCTATTAGATTGCGGAGACTAAGGCTACGTTTACACGGAAACGATCTGAAGAGAAAACGCAAAAGTGATCACTTTTTATTCTGCGTTTAGACGAGCGTTATGGGGGGGAAATCTGCGTGCATACGGTGACGCAAAAGTGTGTGAAATTCAATGTAGTATGCACTCCAGGCGGCTAGGTGGCAATGTGAAGCACTGATCGGTGCTTTCACCCAGCAAACATTTGGACGTTTAATGACCGTTGAAAAGACGTCCGTCCGAGACGTCCCATCATGGTTGAAAAATAGTTCCAAAATGGAAGTTGAACCGACGTCTTTTCTGGCCGTGAATTCCACGTCTTTTCTGGCCGTGAATTCCACGTCTTTTCTGGCCGTGAATTCCACGTCTCTTCTGGCCGTGAATTCCACGTCTTTTCTGGCCGTGAATTCCACGTCTCTTCTGGCCGTGAATTCCACGTCTCTTCTGGCCGTGAATTCCACGTCTCTTCTGCGCGTCCCTGGACGTCTAAATGCGTCGTCATATGTGTTTAAATGTGTTGCTGCATAATTTAAGTGTATAAGCCTGCATATAAAATAATCACACACCTATTGTGTAACATCGTGAAAGACAATCAAGTCTTGAGGTTTAGCCTACACATCTTGACAAAGGTTCTAAAAAGGTCCAAAATTGGTCCAGTCAGACCTGAACGTCAATAAAACGTTTTAATCACGTGTACATCAAAAACAATAACACATTATTTGTGGACATAAGCAAAAAAGAAGCATGTTCTGATTAAGCACAACATTTTATTGATCTTGAACAGCCAAAATTTCTCTTTATTTTTTTCAATGTTTAACATTTCGTGAGCTTAGAATTATAAGGTTCTATCTCCACTTTTGGTCGAAATTGAGTTTTTGACAATCTGATTCATTAGGTGTTTATTAATGCCTGTGTGGTGTTATTTTTGTAAAAAAAATATTTTGTTAGTAGTTATTAATAAAATAAAAGGTTCCATCTCACAAAACATAAACCGAGTTTAAAAACTTTGATCCTCAATAAACTACAATAAACAGAGATAGAACCTTATAATTCTAAGCTCTCGATTTGTTAACCAAACTAAATACCAATAGCAAAATACTGAATTATTATATAAAGATAGTTCACCCAAAAATGAAAATTATGTAATTTACTCACCAAATTCCAAACCTGTATGAGTTTCTTTCTTCTGCTGAACACAAAAGAAGATATTTTGAAGAATGTTTGTAAGCAAGCAAATAGAGCATCCACTGACTACCATTATTGGAGAAAAAATGATTATTAATGGGAAGCGACATCTGCTTGGTTACAAACATTCTTCTAAATATCTTTGTGTTTAGCATAGAAAGGTATACAGGTTTGAAACATGAGGTTGAGTAAATGATGACAATTTTCATTTTTGGGTGAACTATCCCTTAAACACATTGTTTGGCTCATTTTTTGTATCCACCACCCCCAGCTCTTCCTGGAGCGTGTTTCAGGTGTTCTGCCATTGCTGCATCAATTTCAGTGTCTGTAGCATGTGGGCTCCACCTCTTCACAGCATCTAAGGGAAGAGAATATATTTCTTTTTAAAATAAATGAAAATTAAAAATTTGAGGTAAATGACATGCACTTATTTTCAAAATATTTTTATGGTCTTCAGCTAAATAAAAAACAGCATTTGTCCCCTGCCTCTTCAATACCACTGTGGTGCCCTTGAGAAAGACCCTTAACTAGGTGTGTAACAGTGAGAAAGTGAACAGGACATTTCTGATAAAGACAGGTGGGCTGTGATGTCCCCTGAATAGACATGTTTAGCAATTCTAAAATTACAAAATATTTTTAAAGCAGTTACTGAAAACATACATGTTCACCCTTGTGAAAAAAAAGTGCACTTAAGTGTACTTTTATAAAGTGTACTTATTACATAAATAATATACTTTAAATATATACACTTAAGTGTGAATTAAATGCCATCTTTTCGGCGCACTTAATGCACATTAAGTGTAATTAATTTCAAATATATCATATATTAAGTTGAAATAAAATGTAATAAGTTGCCATTAAGAGTGATTTTTTGGAACAACTTAATTGGTACTTTATTACAACTTTATATATACTTTCATAATTGCTTCTAGTGCTTTTAAAATATACTTAAAGTGCACTACAAAATGTAATGACACGCAATTAATGTGATTTAAAATATACTTTAATGTCAGTTAACAATACACTTAAGTGTGAATTAAATGCAATGTTTTCGACACACTGAATGCACATTAAGTGCAATTAATTTATAATATATCACATATTAAGTTGAAATAAAATGTAATAAGTTGCCATTAAGAGCGATTTTTGGAAAAACTTAATTGGTACTTTATTACAACTTTATATCTACTTTCATAATTGCTTCTAGTGTTTTTAAAATATACTTAAAGTGCACTACACAATATAATGACACGCAATTAATGTGATTTAAAATATACTTTAATGTCAGTTAACAATACACTTAAGTGTGAATTAAATGCAATGTTTTCGACACACTGAATGCACATTAAGTGCAATTAATTTATAATATATCACATATTAAGTTGAAATAAAATGTAATAAGTTGCCATTAAGAGCGATTTTTGGAACAACTTAATTGGTACTTTATTACAACTTTATATCTACTTTCATAATTGCTTCTAGTGTTTTTAAAATATACTTAAAGTGCACTACACAATATAATGACACGCAATTAATGTGATTTAAAATATACTTTAATGTCAGTTAACAATACACTTAAGTGTGAATTAAATGCAATGTTTTCGACACACTGAATGCACATTAAGTGCAATTAATTTAAAATATATCACATATTAAGTTGAAATAAAATGCAATAAGTTGCCATTAAGAGTGATTTTTTGGAACAACTTAATTGGTACTTTAATACAACTTTATATCTACTTTCATAATTGCTTCTAATATCTTCAAAATATAGTTAAAGTGCACTACACAATATAATGACACGCAATTAATGTGATTTAAAATATACTTTAATGTCAGTTAACAATACACTTAAGTGTGAATTAAATGCAATGTTACAATCAACAAAGCTAAATGTAAAACCCTCTAAATTTACTGACAAAATAATCTCTAAAAGAAGTACATAAAAACCTTTCTGTTGATGCACAAGAAAACCCCAAGAAACACTATGCATAAACACAAACAGTTTTGGAAAGAGACCTTTGGGTAATGCTTTACAAAAATATATTAGTTACCTACTTCAGTTAACATGAACTAAAAATGAATAATACTTTAAGCATTTATTAGTCTAAGTAAGATAATATTAGTCTTGGTTAGATCATGTTGGCTAAAAAATAAACTAATATTAACAAATGAGACCTAATTAAAAGTTACCGAACCTTGTTATTTAGCTCTTAAAGGGATGTTCAGCAGAAGAAAGAAATTCATACAGGTTTGAAACAACATGAGGGTGAGTATATGATGACAGAATTTTCATTTTAAAGTGGAGTATCCCTTTAAACCTTTACCAGCACCAACATTAAACAGGACCAAATGCTTACTCCAGCATTACAGTGAATCCAAGTTTGTCTAAAAAAAAAAACACTAAAAATAAATAAAAATTTTGACTCCAAAAGCACAAAAACCAAAATGATTTGTCACCCAATTTTTTAAGTTGTTGGAAAGTGTTGTTTATGTCAATGTCCCAGATCCCAGTATATATGAATGGAAATGTTTCAAAGATGCAGGAAAGTCAGAAAAAATGCCTTGAGGAAAAAAACAAAAAAACAGAAAATTTGTTTATAATACAGATCCAGTCCATTATTATATTTGGCTCAATTGAATGAAAGAGATAGATATACAGTTGCGCTTCAAAGTTGATATACACCTTGCAGTATCTGCAAAATGTTAACAATTTTATCAATAATAGGGATCACAAAAATGTATACGTTTTATCTTTATTTAGTACTACCCTGATGAAGCAGTTTATTCTGCAAGGTGTATGTAAACTTTTGACTGTTAACTGTTGATAAATTGTGTGATGTGATTGATTACCTCAGTCACCAGGGCCACATCGTAGTAGAAAGCTGGGCAAGGTTCCTTCTATTTCCCACAAACACCATTACTGACACTGGGCTTAAAGTGATTAAAAATAGAGAACCTTTTTATTGCTACTTTACAGGGAATTAAGCATAACTTTATCAATTACACAAATATAGATATATGACCCATGCAAACCCAGGACCAATGCAAATTAAGAAAGGTATTCTTACATTTTAAGCTTGCCCCACATAGCTATCTTCATGAAGGATGTTCCTGTTCTTGTATTTACCACGGTTGACACATGCTGCAAGCCTTCTTCCTTTGGTTTGTTACCTATAAAATATATGATGATTATAGGGCAGGTGTAAATGCACAGGTGGGAATTTATTACTTGCACATGCAAAAGATTCAAAGCATTTAAAAGCTATAGGGATAGTTAGTTAGTGACTTGAAAGTAGTGTTTTAGCTTGATCAGGATGTGCTGTCATGATAAATCTTGTAACATCACCTCATCAATACAGGTCTGTGATTCCACACCGCTTGCACTGTATCTCCAATAACAAATATGAACTGATCCTGCAAAATGAATGTTTAAATCCAGATAAACACAAAAATATTACATATTCCAAAACAAATAGCCTAGTAATTGAACAACTCTTTAAATACAAAATGAAATTGAACACATTACAAGCATTTTTTCTAGAGGTGGGTAATATATTAAATATTTATGGTGGTTATAAGATTGATTAACGTTATTTGTATTAAATGTAGGCTATATAAACGTCTTCGAGTGTTACAATATTGGATCAGCATTCAGCAAATGTTTAGTAGCTTGTTTAAAATAATTTAAAAAGTCGGTTTAGTTTTTTTTTTTAAAAATCAGCAACCAAATTCCTCGAACACGACCACACACGCCTTCCTCACATTACAATGTAAGACATTATTAGAATGCAATCATATATAAATTATTGAAAACATGATTAATTCACCTCCCGAGTCTATTGAGTTTATAATATCTGCGATTAAAATGAACTCAGCAACTGACATGTTACGGTGAAAAAAAAATTAACTAAAGAAAGCATCAATATATACTTACTTGACTGATTATTTGCAGCATAACGTCTCATCTGCAAGCAAACATCCAAACGTGGTGCTGCTTTTGTTCTCTTGTTTGGCAAGCTTCAGTATCATCACGCATCGTAAACGGATCGCAAAACATAGCGCATTTTTCAAACTCTAGTGAAGTAGAGCGTCATAATGACGTAGTATTTTTCGCGCATGCGCATTAAACAACATATTCATATATCATGCATGGTTAAATGTTATTTCAGCTTTTCTGTTTAAGTTGTTCTAACTCATTGTGTTGTTAAACTCTGTAAGTTCACAAAACTTTACTCATTAACCTAACTAAAAGTTAATCTTTTTTTTCAATGTAGTCTAGTGTGATTAAAATTAAATGTATTTTAACTGAATTTAAATGCAAATTCATTTTGTTTACATTTGTTTAACTTTTGCTCGCAATTAATACAATTTTAAATGTGTGTTTAATTGACTTAGAACAACATAATGATATTGAAAGTATTATGTTCACAGATGTAAAGTAGCTACAACACATTACTATTAGACTCCTCTCATATATTACATTTTATTTTCAAATATTATGTAGAAAGCTGACACTAGTTGAGTTCATAGAGCAAGGGCTGGTGATAAAAATGTCAACAATAAGTTGTACTGGATTATACTGTATAAGCAGATGTATTGGAAAAATACATTTCAACTGCATAATGCACACAGTATATATTATAGACAAAACACATTTACAATACATTAACAAATTAATTTTGGACAACACACTTGAGTTGGAATTAAAATCAATTATTTTCCATGTTTTCCATTAAAACTGTTATTTTACATATTAGTCAATACATCAAAATAAATTCCCTTTAATAACTTATAACTTTAACTTTAAGAAATTTAAAACACTATAAATCATAATTATTTAAAATGTATGTTTAAGTAAAACTTAGCAGACATTACAAAGTGCATTTTTTAAAACATGCACTTAAGTGTGTTTATAAATATTGTCATGAAAGTGTTCTTTCTTTAAGTAACATTTAATTAGACATTATTAAAAAGTGCATTTGTAAAAAGTGCACTTAAGTGTGTTTATAAAAATTATGATGAAAGTGTACTTTCTTTAAGTTAAGCTTAATTAGACATTATTACAAAGTGCATTTTTAAAAAGTGTATTTAAGTGTGTTAAGAAATATTGTGATGAAAGTGTACTTACTTTAAATTAGACTTAATTAGATATTATTACAAAGTGCATTTGTAAAAATTGTACTTAAGTGTGTTTATAAATATTGTGATGAAAGTGTGCTTACTTTAAATTAAACTTAATTAGATATTATTACAAAGTGCATTTGTAAAAAGTGCACTTAAGTGTGTTTATAAATATTGTGATGAAAGTGTACTTACTTTAAGTTAAACTTAATTAGATATTATTACAAAGTGCATTCGTAAAAAGTGCACTTAAGTGTGTTTATAAATATTATGATAAAAGTGTACTTTCTTTAAGTAAAACTTAATTAGACATTATTACAAAGTGCATTTTTAAAAAGTGTATTTAAGTGTGTTAAGAAATATTGTGATGAAAGTGTACTTACTTTAAATTAGACTTAATTAGATATTATTACAAAGTGCATTTGTAAAAATTGTACTTAAGTGTGTTTATAAATATTGTGATGAAAGTGTACTTTCTTTAAGTTAAGCTTAATTAGACATTATTACAAAGTGCATTTTTTAAAATGCACTTAAGTGTGTTTATAAATATTGTGATGAAAGTGTACTTACTTTAAGTTAAACTTAATTAGATATTATTACAAAGTGCATTTGTAAAAAGTGCACTTAAGTGTGTTAATAAATATTGTCATTAAAGTGTATTCCCTTTAAGTACACTTAAGTGGTCTTTAATTTTAATTTTCTTATATTATCTGCAAGTGCACTTTTCAAAAAAGTATACTTTGATTATTTTAAGCACACAAAAAGTACGCTTTCAATACAATTAAGCACACTTCTTTTTCACAAGGGCAAATCCAGGTAATTTCATTCTACTTCAGATAATTTACTTTCTGAAAGAAACTCTCAAAAGGCTACATTAATAATTTACAGTAATAACTTTGACTGTATCATTAAACATACTTTATACTATGGTATACCGTTGTATAAGTTCAAAGTAACTTTTAGCCTACTAGCTAATTTTAGCCAAACTCAGTTAGCCAATTTCAGTTGACAATGTGGGCATCATTTCTTTCGGTTCATTCATGTCAAACAAGTAAAACTCTAGCACGTGAATCTAATAATACAAAATGTACGTACCCAACAGTAGATTTCTAATAATATGGGCCTCAATTCCTCCTCTCTCCGTGGTTATTCAAACTTCAGTGTTCCGGAGTGAGTCTATGGGGAAAACGCGTTAACATCTCGTGAGATAATCTAACCTATCGCGGGATTTGGTAATGTCGGGAGATCTTTTGTTACATCTTGGCAGCACAGTTTTGGCAATTACATCCAACTCAGACATAAATGGTGACCAGATATATTTCTGTTTTACATGTATATGCATACATTCCATAAAAAACAAAACAAAAAAAAAACCACACAACGTATCAGGTAGGCTACAGGTTGAAATAATGACTAGAATGCAGAGGCTTTGCATTCACTTAACCACACTAGGAACTGTGTGATTATAATTTATTTAAACAAGATAAAGTAAATATATTTACTTTGTATACAATTCGTGTATTTCATAAAGATAATTCCTGTTTTTTTTCTGTCTTGCTTGACTAGACGTGTAAAAGACATCAGTGGACGTCTATTCACAGCCTTGACGTGTAAAGGACGTCAGTGGACGTCTTCACAACCTCTTAAAAACTACTTGGGCAATTAAATTAATTTTTGCAGTATTAACCATGCAAGGATTAAGCACAGCTTTTGCATATTTCTCAAGGATTTCATGATGGAGGGTCATGATGGACTATAAATGCACGTGTAAAAGACGTCGCCAGGTGACGTCCTCTCACCCGATACACTATATCGAACTACACGTAGCTAAAAGTCAAAATAACAATTATACATGCAACCCCAGAGAACTGTAGACATGTACAAATGTATCTGAATGCATTTTTAGGAAATGTTCTGTGTTACATATTTTTACCGATTTATGCCGTCATACCGCGACTATTTTTGGCCAGGGACACGATGTTGCCGTCGGACCAATGTTTGCTGGGCACTGTCTAGCAGACTTTTGTGTTTTTACCGTTTAGACGGAAACGCGACGGTGGAGCGTTTTTAAGATTTCCACTCTGGAGGGTGGTTTCACTTTTTTGCGTTTTTAAGCCCCAAAAACGCCGTCGCCGTCTAAACGAAAGGCACATCTGATAAAATATTTTTAAGTTTTCACCCGCGAGCGTTCTCGTGTAAACAGGGCCTAAGTATGCCAGATAAATGGGAGAACAAGATGATGATATAATTTGTTATACAAAACATATTAATCATAGAATTATTTCTGGTTATCATGAGAAAAAAAACTATATTTTATGAAAAGAAAAAAAATCACTTGTTCTTCACCTGGACAGCTCTTCGTTGATTGACAGATCAAGTGAGTTGATTGGATATTTCCAACTCTTCATTTGGCAGGTTTCTACACGAACACTGCAAACCAAAGCACAGAAAAAATATACAGTACATAAACTAAAAGTTAAACAAAGGCACATTAAAGGATGATAGCACGTGTGCATAAAACACATCAAATGTATAAAATATATTTTAAAACATTACCTCTGTGAGCTCAGGGTCCGCCCTCTCACGAGAGCGTTGATCAGTTCACCGAGATCAGAGTCTGATGGATCTATTATAGCCAATCTTCAAAATCAAATACAGAACATCACTGTACAGACTAATTAAGTTTACCTTGCAACAGCAAATTATAGATTAGATATTAATTACATCCACCAAATATCTGTTTTAGACCAACGCATTTACCTTGCTTTTTTAAACTTGTGAAGTACAGGCAAAATCGTAGACAAATGTCCCGATTGCAAATACAAACGAGAAATTTTTTCAAAGCTCTGACAGCACTGAGAGCAGTACAGCAGGGCACCGACGTCTGTACTACTGAGGAATTCACCATCTAGATCAATTCTTTTCCAGGATTCCATTACTTCTTTCACAAAGTCTTCTTCATGAAGTTCATAGAGACAGTGACGAACAAACGATACTGTTTTCGAATACAAGGAACAACCTTTAACCTTTTCCAAAATCCATTCTTTCAGATGAGCCTGCGTTTTTGGATGAATGAACAGACCATGTTTTTTAAGTGTGAGTCTCACATCCTTATTCAACAAACCAAATGCAAATTGCACCACAGCTGGTTTTGAGAAAATATCATCGAAAAACCTTATAAGTTTCCTCTGGGGCTCTTCTTCATCCAGAAGGACATAGTACAGAGCAGTGAAGAACTCCTGAAAGCTGAGATGCATGAAACTGAACATCGTCTCCTGGTGGATTCTTCTCTTAAACAGGAACTTGCACAAGAATGGATTTCCAGCAGGGTCTGAAATGGTTTCATTCACACTTTTCTCATCCAGCAGGACTTGCTGTTCCTGCATCCCTCTCTCTGCCAGCTGACCCAGACTCCTCAGCAGGGTCGGGACGGACTGACTCAAACCCTGGCAGTGATGCTCCAGAAGAGTGCACACAAAGTCCACGTAGATGGAGGTGGTGGTTTCCAGTTCGCTTGTCGCACCTGCACCAGATTTGAATCTCTCCTGGATAGTTGTGCAGATGATCCAGCAGACGACAGGGATTGAGCAGGCAGTGATGAGGGTTTCATTTGCCTTCACATATGTATAAGCCTCCCTGAAACGTTCCTCATTTTTAAAAAACTTCTGGAAGTACTCCTCCACCCCCTTTTCTGAAAATCCCACAATCTCAGAGAAACGCTGAGGTCCTTTGAGCAGATTACTGAGTGTGTCTGTAGCTGTAGATCTGGAGGAGACCAGCAGGAAAGACTCTGGCAGGATTCGACCCCTCAGCAGGGCACAAAGAGTGTCCACAGGTGGGGCTTTCTGAAGCAGATCAGTGTGTGCTGACGTGTCATTAATGTCCTGTGTGAGTTTCAGCTCATCAAATCCATCAATGACCACAAGCACCTTCTCTGGCGACTGCTGTAAAATCTGTGAGATCTCATGTGATGATAAACTACAACTGCAGCTCAAGATCTCCACCAAACTCTTCTCGCCAGGAATGCGATTTATTTCTTTACACTTTAAGTGGAAGACAATATCAAACCGCCCTTTGTAGAGGTCACCAGATGCCCAGTCCATCATGATCTTCTGCACAGTGAAAGATTTCCCGTTTCCAGAATTTCCCTGCAGTATCACAGATCTAGGACTGATCCCGTGGTCATCTGTGTCGAACAGAGAGCTGAGATGGACAGAGTCTCCACTGCTCCTGGAGCTGAGGACCTGCTGGAAGCTCTCTCCACTGGAGCTGATCTCTTCTTCTCGCTCTTTTCGATCTCTATGTTTCTGAAGGATCAGAGGTTGTGTGAAGCGCTCAGACAGCAGCACATGTTCACCAGGCAGTGAGTTATACTCAGTCACACACTGATACTCACTGCAGATCAGCTTCATATATGTTTGAATTCTTGAGCTGATTTCTGTAGAAAAGGTCAATGTTCAAAGAGTTAGTTTTTTTTTCTGATTCTAATACAGTAAGAAATTCCAGAGCAGAGAAATACCAACTAAATTACGAGATCAATGGAGAGCAATATTTAAAACATATTATAAAACTCATCAGTCACCTGAGGAATGTGTTTTTTCAGTGTGTGTGTGATGTCCTGTGGAGCCTGTAGAACATTAGACACACTTGATACATTAATTTATTTATTAATTGATATATTGATTAAGGCATTTCACATATATTTTCAAACATTTTACATTAATCTATCTATCTATATCGCTGTCTCTGTCTATCTATCTATCTATCTATTGCTGAAGAAATGTATTAGACCACCACCCAATGTAAGGTTTGTGCCACAGCTGACCTAAACTAACAGTATTGGTGATTCACATTTTTTAGAAGGGAAAAAATATGTACAGACTGCACATCATTGAAAACACTAAAAGTAAGAGTACTTTTAGTGTTTTCAATTATGTGCAGTCTGTACAAGTCTATCCATAAGTGGAAATTAGTTATTTTTGCATTTTGTAGAGCAATTTTCTACTTCCGGTTTGAAAATCAAAGACTCTCAGCTGATCCACGTCTACCTATAGGAATATGACGCCTATCACTGTATTCATATATCAGCTCCTTCAGTATTATCAGCAGCTATTGCGTTTATCAGGAACAAATTACCCTCCTTCATCCCCAGCTCCACCTCTCGTCTGTCAGGATTTGGCCTTCTAATTCCCCTTTGAATCAGACTAAATTCTCAAATTATGTTGTACATTAGAATATTGACATTAATGACATCTGCAATACATTCATGTTGGTTCTGTTCTGTTTACCCTAAAGGGGGTTATTGCTGCTCTCCCTGCTCTTATCCATGCTAGGCTGCCCAGAACAGAACCATACCGCCAATCCAAAATATATGCTAATTGTCAATCGTATTTGACGATAGTGTATGGGGGTCAATTCATGCCAAAACCATTGAAAATGGACAGACTAAAAGCCACAAATAGATAATATAGCTGCAAGCAGCAATTACCGGCGCCAAGCAGAATAAGACGACAAGACATGCCAACATTGCTGAAAGTGTCAGATCAACTGCAACAATCAGCAATTAAAGGTGAAAGTAACTTTTTTTACCTTAACTGAACAGCTTCGGAGTCATTGGAATGGTTATATTACTTATTTCGGGTTGAATGGTGGTCGTTTCGCACCCCCCTGGTGCCCGTGAGCAGAAAATACGCACTTGCAGCCGCCGCGTCAGGAAGTCTCGCGTGATATCAGGTCTCGCGATGTAAACAATTGCTTTACGGCCAAAAGAAATCTGCTAAAATGCTGTCATTATTGCGCTCCCTCACGCTGTCCGAACCCGAATGAAGAAGACGTTTTAAAGAATGTCCCATCTGCTTTGATGTCGTTGATCTATAGCCTCTGGTGTCTGAGAATCACCAACGAGTTTTTACAACAGTGTTCATTTCACCCGTTTTTGTGCGTACGTTCTGGGTCAGAGTTTGCGTGAAGGACCGCACATTTTCCCGTCAAGTTTGCTTTTTATAAATACCAATTATTCCGTAGAGAGCGGCGTACGCCTTCTTTTGTGCGTACGCAACGTTAATAAATGAGGCCCCTGGTCTGCAGCCTCCCCATGTAGAAAAACTCTGATATTGCACACTTAAGATTGTGTTGCTACTAATAGGCCTATAGTAGGCTACCTGCCGTATTACCATTACAATGGCACATGAAACAATAATACAAATTGTTAGTCAAAATTTTTTTTTAAATAAAATAATAATATAATAATAATAATAATAATAATTATATATATACAGGTGCTGGTCATAAAATTAGAATATCATCAAAAAGTTGATTTATTTCAGTAATTCCGTTAAAAAAGTGAAACTTGTATATCATATAGACTCATTACATGCAAAGTGAGATATTTCAAGCCTTTATTTGTTATAATTTTGATGATTATGGCTTACAGCTTGTGAAAACCACAAAATCAAAATCTCAGAAAATTAGAATATTACATTAAATCACACAGTACACAGTGATACCATGGTCACTGAACCAGGTTTTGGTTCTTTTGGCAGTGTGGGCCGGTGCAAATCCTGCTGGAAAATGAAGGAAGCATCTCCATAAAGCTTGTCTGCTGAAGGAAGCATGAAGTGCTCTGGAAATGTCGTGGTAGACGGCTGCGTTGAGTGGACAGTACAGTGGACCAACACCAGCCGATGACATGGCTCCGCAAACCAACACAGACTGTGGAAACTTCACACTGGACTTCAAGCATCTTGGATTGTGTGCCTCTCCATTCTTCCTCCAGACTCTGGGACCTTGGTTTCCAAATGAGATGCAAAATTTGCTCTCATCAGAAAAGAGGACTTTGGTCCACTGTGCTTTATTAAATCCAGAGTCAACGCAGCCGTCTACCAGGACATTTCCAGAGCACTTCATGCTTCCTTCAATCTCCAGCAGGATTTGCACCTGCCCACACTGCCAAAAGAACCAAAACCTGGTTCAATGACCATGGTATCACTGTGTAATTACTGTGTGATTTCATGTAATATTCTAATTTTCTGAGATTTTGATTTTGTGGTTTTCACAAGCTGTAAGCCATAATCATCAAAATTATAACAAATAAAGGCTTGAGATATCTCACTTTGCATGTAATGAGTCTATATAATATACAAGTTTCACTTTTTTAACGGAATTACTGAAATAAATCAACTTTTTGATGATATTCTAATTTTATGACCAGCACCATATATATATATATATATATATATATATATATATATATATATATATATATATAACGAATTTGACGTTAGTTTTCAGGGAAATCTCAATGGTTCATCCGTCCCGCGTTTCAATCGAACAGGTGTTGTACCGAATTTCGACTCCCTGCCAGAATCTGACTCCCCTCGCGTGCACGCGCATGACATCACCACACTAGTCGCCGAATTTCGACTCCCTGCCAGAATCTGACTCCCCTCGCGTGCACGCGCATGACGTCACTGAACTAGCTTTGTAAATGCTTAGGCATGACAGTTTACTTTTCTGAATAATATGTATTTTTTTTATTTTGATATACAAAGGTTACCACCAAATGTTAGCCTGGGTTTCCCCATACTGCCTTGAGCAGCGCGATTTTATTCACGCTGCAAGGTAGTCTGGATACCATGGACTAATTTTTCCCCTGAAATAGGGAACCAATCACAGAACGGGGAGGGAGCAGGAAGACGATGACGAAGTATATGCGACACACCGAAGCAGTTTGTTTATCTATGGATCCAACATGACAGACGTAAAAATATATGCATATTTTTAGGAACACATCTACAAAAATATGCCTGTATTTCAAGTTGATAAAATAATTTAAAATCCACATCAGTTTATTTGTGCCGACCTTTTACAGTCTATGGTGCCGACGCGCCACGCCCTCCCAGGATCTATAACGTTACCAAGGCTACTTCCACTTTTAAAAATGAATCACAACCGCGCGCGCGCGTTCTGCTTGCAGTCGTCAAGATGGATGCTGAGGAGTTGAAGAAAAGAATAGCTAGTGGAGATTGTAAAGTTGTCGACAATACGTCATCAAAAATCAAGTCTAGTGTGTGGGAGAAATTTGGAGTTATCTGAAGAAAATATTGTGAAAGGCTTTGCTGCAAACATTTTCGTGTTGGATAGCCGCAAATGTGGAACTTCATCCCTGAGGAAGCACGCAGATAACTGGTAACAAAGCAGCTCTATCGAACGGTATTTTTCATATTTAACACTGTTAGTATGTGTGGTGTGCAGGGTGTGTTTGAACCCAAAATTGTCAGATGTAGGCTAGACGAAATTGTGTGGCATATAGTGTTGTAGCCGCGTCTATTCGATTTGTGTGGTAACGTTAGCCATGTTCTTCATGTATCGGCCTTTTGACAGCTTCGGCTGAAGTTGTCCTTAATGGTCGTGTAATAACTTCTGTATGACCTGGCAAATGTTTGTAAGTGTGTCTATAATGTGATAGTCTAAACTGATTTTATTTCGGCTGGGGGTCGGGTGTCGGTTCTATTTTAAGCGGGTCGGTGCAGATTTTTATTAGTGCTGCTGTTGGAAAACGGGTCGGGTGCGGATTTACAAAATCGGACCCGTGCAGGACTCTCTGGTGTTCACATAAATCTGACCCATCGTCGTCTTCTTCGTTGAATATCTGTCGCTCTACATATGTCATCTGGTATAATTTGAAATGATTGGCTATGAGCTGCGTACAGGCGCATTTGATAGACATTCGTAGCGCCCAATAAACGGCTCTGGGCATTCGTAAACCACGCCTCAAATACGAGAAAATGTACATGTGGTTTCCAGACCACGTCTCAAAGAGAAAGTGGTCTGACGTTAGCCAGGCTAACCAATTGTGGCCTTTATTGTTAATGTTTGTTTGATTATGGGGAAATACCATAAACAAAAATGGGCTAAAGGAAAACCCAACTTTTTGTTATTTCAGATGGATATGACAAATTATATTGAGTTACTAGGCCTACTTGGATTCAATAAATAGTAAAACAAAACGCACTAGGTCTCTATGTGAAGCTTTTATGCTATTTATACGATGATCTCATACCTGTTCCTTTTTCTGTTTATATAAATTTTTTTTCTCTATGTCTTTTACTTGTAGGCTATTATTATTTTATACTGTATATGTTCTTTTACTATTTGTTGTTCACTACATTATATGTGTTAGACTATTGTCATGTTTATTATTTGTAATTTGATTTGCATTTAATAAAAAAAGTAAAAAACAAAATCCTTTACTGTTCATCTATAGTTTCCACACCTGTAATTCCTGTCTGCATTTAGTGTTTGTATACTCTGTGTGTGTGTGTGTGTGTGTGTGTGTGTGATAAATTAATAAATAACAAATGAATATAAATAGGAAGTGAAATTATAAATTATAACTATATGTATTTATGCAGTGACACATAAAATCACTATAATTTTTAAGCACAGCACCTGATTTACATGGTGTTCTTTCTTTATTGATGTCAGTGTATTGGCTGCAATCTTTGATACCAACACAGCTGTTTGTCTTTATTACAATGAAACTGTTCTAATTGTTTATTTTTAGTTTGCTGAATGTATGCTGGACAAAAAGCCAGTTCTGTTTTCAACAAGCAAAACTAGTGTGAATTCTATCAGATTGGCCATAGCTACTTGCCTCCTACAAAACACAGGTAAGTGTGGAATACTACCACCTTGCCAAAAAATCCAAATATTCAGACTGTCTATTTAAAGTAGTCTATTCTGGAGCCTGTTTAAAGTAATTGTGAGGTTTGGCCTTGTCTTATACATTTACATTTATTCATTTAGCTGACGCTTTTATCCAAAGCGACTTACAATTGCTATATATGTCAGAGGTCGCACGCCTCTGGAGCAACTAGGGGTTAAGTGTCTTGCTCAGGGACACATTGGTGTCTCACAGTGGATTCGAACCCGGGTCTCTCACACCAAAGACATGTGTCTTATCCATTGCGCCACCACCACCCAATGGCTCTTCTCCACCCAATGACTCTTCTTATATTGGCTCTTCTCCCCTGGCATTGTCATAGATGATCTAAAAGATTTGTGCTTTCTCTGTGGGGAGGAAGAAAGTCCTGACAATGGCACTGACTGGGTGGGTACTCTAACTGTACTTTTTATTTTATCCTTTTTTTGTTGTTGAAAAGAGTAGTCTTTAAGTACACCATATTTATTTTTTCATCATAATGGATGTTAAAAGATTTGTGGTGCATACTAATATTCACTTTGTCCCTATGTTAATATTGGCTGTGATGTGTGCCCTCGGTGGTACCACTGTGACTGCGCAAAAACCTCGATGGAAGTTACCAACTACTTGTGTCCAGCTTGTATTAAATAAATTTATTTATTTTCAAGTGTTGAGCAGTAGTTTCTCTTTTTTTATTTTTTATTTTATTATTGTTTAGTTTGTAATCCTATTTAAGTTGTTATTCTCCAACTTATGTGTTTTTGACCAGCTCATTGGAGACCACAATTCAAAAGACAACAACTTTGCACATACAATAAAAATTATTATTTTACTGTGACACATAATGGGTTATGTGATACATAAAAGGGTGAATGCAATGAAATGACATTTTCATTGAGCAAATAATAATAATAAAAACATTCCTGAATGATTTCACAGATTTCACCTGTAAAAAAAAAAAAAAATACACCAAACTTTATTAAGTAACACAAACAGACGCACCGACGTCATTGCGCGTGGACGCGAGGGGGAGTCAGATTCTGTCAGGGAGTCGAAATTCGGCACAACACCTGAGGGTTGTTCCATAAAACAAGATTAGAATACAAGCCTTGCTTATTTTGGTTAGTCAGACTTATTGTCGGTAGATTCTGTTTCATAAAGCAATCTTAAAATAGTTCAAACTTAGTTACCCTGGCAACTTATGCTGGGAAAATAGCCTGGTCCAGGGCAGGCTAACTGTCAGGCTAAGCCTCAGCTGTTACACAGATCCTCAAACACTAACCGACAAGAACACAATGATATTACCACTGACACTCTCTCATACCATTATTGGACTTTATTAACCACTATTAGTCCAAAAATAAATACACAGTATACAGAAAATCAACTTAAATAAGGCTACAACGATAAATTAGACAATATATATAGATAGATAGGCCTAAATACAATATATATACACTACAGGTTTTCTTTTTTTACTGGCTGAATGTTTTGTGCCCAAGATTTAATTAGATTGTTTTAAAGATTTATGAATACATTTCTCTCTGGTTTTGTTTGGCAGCTGTAGTACATGTTTATGATTAGAAGAACATTAGAACACAATCTGAAAAAAAGCTTTGTAAAGCATAAGTTAAAATCACAAAATTAAAAATAAATAATTACAAAAGAACAGTATCAATTTTAACTGGTAAGATGAATATGAGCTTAGTAATTGGCAGTATATTAGCCTACATTTGATTTACCCCATTACAATAGTCCCTTTACAGTTATTGCTATCATAAAAAATACACTTGTAGGTTTAAATGAGGCACATCTAATGTCTAACTAACAAATATTTTAGCATATATATATATATATATATATATTTATTTATTTATTATGTACTTTATTATGTCTTTCAATTCAAACACATTTAACACAATTATATTTTTCCTTCTTTTTTTCTTTTGTGATAATACCCACCAACACATAGCCTAAAAAAACACATGATTAGAACAATAACCAAAAAGTACATAGTTAGACATTTTTACATATGATTTAAGGGGGAAAAGACAAAAAACAAAAAATAAATATTAATAAAAATTTAACATTCACATTTATATCAAACTCTTATGACGACACATAATTCCTAATAGTTATTCAAGTAATATTATTTGAATATCAAATATTCAATATTAAATAAGTAAATAGATAAAATAACAAATAACTACAAATAAAAGGGAGGGAGGATTATATAAAAATGTAGTTAATGTAGGCTAATATATATTCCTTTATTTTATGGAATATTCTTTGATTTTAGAGTTGCACATATCTTTTCAAAATGTATACATTTGCTCTTAATTTCATGTTATCCTCTCCATAGTGTACTTTAGAAACTAAATCTACTCATTTAACACTGGGGATTCTTGCTTTCTCCAAAAAATTATTGCATTAAAAGCTGTAATTCTCAGTATTCTAAATAAGTATACATCATCTTTATTAAGTAGCATAGGTCCTATACCCCAAAATTTTGTATCTTTATATTTAGTTTCTTTAAAAAAACTTCCCTGAATTAGGCTACTTCTGTACTTCTGTTTGCTAGAAGTTCACTGCAACTTATCCAACATCCTAAAGATAAATTATTATAATTAGAAGATATTTCTAGTGTTATAAAATATCGCATATTAATTTTCCAAGCAAAATGTATATTTTAGTCAGAATTATTGCGCTCCTATTTGGCGCGCATGCGCGCAGCAGCGCTCGTTCAATATGAAGATTAGCAGCAAAATGGATACATTTGCATGACTTTCTAACATTTACAGATGGAGAATATAACTGTAAAATGTAAGTTTTGCACTGAGGGAAAAAAAAAAACATGTCACAAATGCATAAAACAGCACAAAATATACGCTGTTTGATGGTGGATCGATTTGATCCACGATCGACCTCTAGGGCTGCTTCAGAAACGCGTGCACACGCAATTATCTAGACTTGATAAACCTGGATCAAATTAGTGAGATTGCGTGAACTTCAATTACCTTTTATGGAACCACTTTAGCCCCAACTTATTTGTTAGGCTCATTCAAGTCCGGTTTTGGAGTTTAATTCCCGCTTTTCTAAGCGTCTTTTATGGAACAACCCCCTGCTCTCATCTACTCAGTCTAAAAAAATACTACTAATAATAAAACACATATTAGCCTATGCTGCGCGTCTAGTCGTGGTTTAGAAAAACAATAATATCGATCGTGTAAGTGAGCAAAACTCATCTCGTGACTGCAAGGCTTCATGTCAGAAAATATATCAATAAATTACGGTCCAGTCTTACCTTCAGTGAAGTCGACATCGTATTCACGGTGAAGATAGCAATGCTTTTTACGAATATTTATTTGTAACATTAATTTCTAGACTACAGATCGAAAGTAGTTTGTGGTCACGCCTCTTCTGAACTTCCTTGTTTTGTTTTCGATATTCCTCCTCAAAGACAGACGGCAAATTATCATCTCTCCAAAATGTAAAACGTGGAAGTCTGATAATATTCCACAAGCCTACAATGTGCAAAAGCCGTCGCAATGTGAGTTGAAAGACGTGCTCCAGATAATAGGCTTGTTTGAGATGCGCCTTGCCTCGCCTGAAATTTATGCGAGAGTAGCCGGCTGCAGTGAGAGGAGGAGTGAAAAAAAGTGCAGGTAAGCCAGACAGATCTCTTCTCGCAGTGGATCTGACACCCATAGCTGTATGGAGCTAGAAGAGTCTCAATAAAGATAAATGCACAAACTGCATTCACATATGCACACACAGGATACACAAATGCACACACATGATTCATAAAAACACACACAGGATACACAAATGCGCACAAAATTCACAAATGCACACACAGAATTTAAAAAGCACAGAAGATTCACAAATGCATACAAAATTCAGAAATGCACACAAAATTCATAAATACACACACAATTCAGAAATGAAAACAAAATTTACAAATGCACACAAGATTCACAAATGCTCAGGACAAGATTCAGAAATGTATTTCTGATGCACACACAAATATATCTTGATTTACAAACTGCTTGCGGTCTGTGAACTTCACTAGCCTGACTTCGTCATACTCATATTCTAGTCAGAATGTGAGTCTGATACTGCTCCAAAGAGATTTGATTATGGGGCGTGTCTCAACCGAACCAGGAAAAAAAAAAACTCTGCACTCAATTGGATAGACCTACAAGCAATCAGAGCAACGGAGTAAATGACGCATGTTCTTCATTCATATTTTCAACCAACAAAATGTCGCGGCTCTCTGTTCCTCTTTTAAAATGAATGCGCTGTGGATATCTTCTATAACAGACGCGATGGCGGAATCTACACATGATGTTTCATAAACAAAGTTCGGGAGAAGCACGTACAAATAATCAATCCAATATCAACTTGTCATCAAACAATACCATGTCTAACGTTACCCTATATCAGCATGAGGAAGCATATTCACTCTGTCAACTTACCTAACACTCCTTGACAGTTTTTCAGCATCCCTCCACCACCCCGAATCCTCACTCTTGTCTTGTTCTCTCACAACCAGGAACACGGGGGAGTATGGCTACCGAGCCCACAGCCCTCGGACAGCACGTCATATACGCATTTAGTCTATCTGACTTATTTGTGTGAACTCGTGAAATCTTATATATGCATTTATTCTATCTGACTTATTTGTAAATGTGAACTCGTGAAATCTCAATTCTCCAGCTGCACTCGTCTTTGTTGTAAACTAATTCAAATCAAGCACTCTTTGGTGACGTAGGTGATTACGTTACCGTTGCTCATCTGTCCATCATCGTATAAAGCCCGCCCTGACAATTTGATTGGTCCGAACAATTTTTGTTCGGGCATAATAGCTCCTCAACGGAGCGAGTCCAGACCGAACTTCCCGACCAAAAAATATTGTGGGCGGGGTTCGGGCTGGCACCCAGGCTAGAACTTCACTGCATTTGTGTGTGAATTTTGAGACTCCCCTGACTTGGCTCGACACACAAATGCCTTTTTTTAAACAGGGAATGACCTGTGACCAATCAGATACCTCCCTTGTTTTAGCCAATCACAAGAACGCACCCCACGTGGGGGATTGTTTACTTGTAAGCCAATCATATGAAGTGTGGGCGCGAGCGCTAGAGCGAGGTGGGTGGAGTTCTGCCAGTTGGTTGAGACCGGCTTCTTAGGCGGTGGGCCAAGTCCGTCTATCTCGTTTAGTTTTTGATTTGACAGTTACTCAGCAGCTGTGTGGCTCATTTTTGTCTGTATGAATAATTCACAAAAAGATTAATGATTGTTTCCAACGCCAATTGTTGCACATTAAAGTATAAAAATAGATTTCATTTCGCTAGCTGATCACAAACGTTGGCCGGAGTGAGATCCAATCAACGCTTGTGTTGTTACCTTGTTGAATAGATTTGGCCAATCACGTTATTCGTTGAACCGGCGTCGCGTCAGTTTTGAGTCTAGTACAGTCTACAACCCAACGTGAAGAGACCGGTGTGTCTCGGCAAGACAACGTCAAGGTAAGATTTGTTTTACAATGATTATACACCCCTATATCTTAATGCTTTTCATATAAGTTGTATTTAAGACTGCAAGGCAAGCTATAGTTCGCCGTGAATATATGCGTTGTCGTCAGTGATGCGCGGGTCAATGTATAAACAAACCGCACCCGACCGACGTTTTCAACTAACCCGCCCGCAACTCGGACCGCAAAAAACGAAAAAGAAAATATTGTACCCGACTCGCTTCCTGACCCGCATTTTTTTTAAAGTAGCTATAATGCTCATCATAGCTCTTAATATAACTTAATATTCTAATTTTGTCAAGAATTATAAAAAATCGTCAATATAAGCTCATAATTTGTACTAAAATAGTCTAAAAGTTTAGTTTTAAAAACAATTTTAAAAAGCTGGCTATGTCTATTTTGATGTTTCTGCGCAAGTTCAGCAGACAGTGAGGTTCGGGTTTGTTCCGATCAGAGCTCGTGAGCGGAGAGCGCATTTCTGAATATTCCGCTCCGCTCACGGTCGCTCGCCCAACCCAGATGGCCTGCTGTTTCGAAAATATGTGGAATAAGGGCTGCCTCCGACTAATTTTTTTTTCTTGTCGACTAGTTGTTCATTTAAGCCATTCGTGGACAAATCGCCCCTTTATATTAAATTAATTACTTAAAGGCTAGCCTACAGGAATAAGCGTAATGACCGCACGCTTAAAGCTTGCCACAAAGAACCGGTTGAAGTAATGATTATGAATGTGTCTAAATTAGCAAGGAGACATTTAATTGTTTAGTAATAAACTGGTGTTTTCTGTGTCGCTGCAAAGATGAAGTTGACAATGCGGAGATTGCGGACTCGCCATGAACGCCAGAGAGAAATGTACATTTCATATGGATTAGCCTACATAATCAGAGAGTATAGCCTATTTATTTTGGTTTGAATATTTTCGTTTAAAAGTAGACATTTCAAGCTTTCTGTAATATATAGCCTATATTTATCAAATCTGTGAGGCACAAGTTGAGTTTCAGCGCCCTCCAGTTCACATGCAGTGATCGCGTACCGGCGCCTTATTTTGTCTGCTATATATTTGCTTCTTATTTAATAAATACGGGCAATTGATTGATAACACATTGATCAAAATTAAGATACAATTTATACAAAACGAAAATCTTTTAAAAAGAGTTTTCTATAAAACAAAACTTAATGACGTCGTCAAAATCATGTTTTACCAAAAACAGCGCCGTTGCTAGGAGGGCGTCAGCGCCTCTGCCTCTCAGCGCCTCTGCCTCTCAGCGCCTCTGCCTCGCGAGTGGATGATAGCCCTGAAGACGCCTAGCAATGATATACCTTTAGTGGTAGTATACCTTTAGTTAAGTTATCGCAGCGCGCTAAGAGACAATGTTATCGGAAAATGCAGCCCAGGTATATTCATAATGGAGATTCCAAAGCTCTCTTCTTTGGTCAGAACCATGGAGAGCGATCGCGGATTTACTTTTACAATGCAACACAATATTTAAAGAGCATCAAGCTATTAAAATCTATATTATGTATACGCACAGATAATATAACAGTAGGCTATATTAGTCAATATTTTTTTATTAGGTTAAGCAGTGATTGGATAACGTTTTTTTATTTTATTTTTATTTAACGTTTTTAATTTAAGGCCCACCCACAATTGGTCTGGCTTATCCAAAACTGGAATCCTGGCGCCGTGCCTGGTTGGTCGTGCCAGTTTTGTGGTTATCAAATGTGTAAATAGCATCGCAAGAAGTAGCCTACACATGACAAAGCCAGCACTTTGGTCATCATCTTTCATTATTTCGGCAAATGTCTCCCACACTTTGCTCTTTCTATTTGTGTATTTGCGGAGCTTCCACTCCCCAGTCTTCACCTTTTCTCTTGCCGCCTCCATCTCTACCTGCAGACTGAGCTCGTGCGTCATCTTCGCGCCAGTTATTCAGCCAATAAAGTGTAAATTAAATTTAAAACGTATTCATAGAAAATTGTGTCTAGAACTATATCAATTACAAAGGTTTAATTGGCATCTTTATTTCAAACGACCCGACCGACCGCGACCCGAATATCATTAAAAATATTTTTGGATGACTCGTAACCGCGGGTAACCGCAGGCACCATTTCGGATCAACCCGCGCATCACTGGTTGTCGTTGATGAGAACAGTAACGTTAGCCACGAAAGAATGTTGGTAAGTGGAGCAGTAAAGCTAGGTCTAATGGTATGCTGCTTAGGCTAATCCAAAATAATCATTCGGTACATACACAATAAACTAAGCAAAGAGTATTCAAATACGGGATAATTACGGGAAAAATTTTAAACGGGAAGACAGCAGGAAATAAGTCTGACTAAGGGAGAATCACGGGGTAAACGGGAGGGTATGTCGAGGTTGGTTACAGCAAGCTACCTAGGCTACAAGTAAGCTAGACTAATCAGCTAAAAAGAGTGCAAACCAAAATAAAGAAATGATTTCAAATCAACTTTATAGTGGTAGTCATGGAGTTATTTAAGCCAATTATGGTTGATTGTCACAGTTTATACAATGACACAATTCTGTGCATGGTAGCTTACATCTGTCAGTGGTTGGGCTTCACCTACACAACAGAACAGGTATAAGATGGAATATGGTGGAAAAATATTTTAGTTAAAGATGGCTGTTTTTGAGCTATTTAACAAAATTATTTGTGGTCAGAACTGCAGTAGTCTTAATACAAATGTCAAGATGAAAAATGTGATTGAATATTATCTAGTAATGTGCGCTTTCTGTGTTTATTTATCTGAATATAATTCAGTTGTTTATCTAACACGGACAGGACAACATCATATCTCTCCACACCCAAATGACTACAGAGGTGATCGTTGACAATCATCACATCAACAGCACCATGATGGAGCAGGTCAAGATCACAGAGTTGCTTAGTATCCACATCACAGATGACCCATCTCGATCTATCGACACCACCAACAGAACCTGGCCAAGAAAGTCCAAAAACCTCTGCACTTCCTCCCACAGTTGAGGAAGGCTCATCTCCCAAAAATCCATCCTCTTAACTTTCTATAGGGGAATCATAGAGAGCCTCTTCCTTCCACCCCCACCCTCCAGTAACCTAAGGGCAGCTGATTGACTCTTGCACAAATACACTGGTAGTTTACACTATGATGCTGCTACATTGTTTTATTTTTAAATTTGCTATATATGAACATTTGACCCCACTTACACTGCCTTTGCTACTTGTCATGTCATCCACTTACACAATAATACTATATTAATTAGGGATAAGGCACGATTTTCAAATATTCGATTAGCTGATTTTATTATAGAATAGGATGTGCGGGATGATTGTCTTTAAAAAATCCCCATGTTTTAGTTGTGGTTATAAGTTGCAATCCTAAATTCACATAAATTTTTTATACATTTAATAAATATATTCTTAATATTTGTTGTTTTTGTTTGTGTTTGAGCGTATATATATCAATATTAATTTTGAGACTTGAAATGTAAACTCTCAAGGGTTGGATTTCTAAATATATGTTGGTTATGTGTCTATTCAGAATGACTTCTGCAGCAACCTTTTTTTTTTTTTTGGGTATGTCATGTATGCATCACTTGCATATCATTATTCATTCACGTGAAAACATGTTTAACAGTACCAGACATTAGGAAAATATGACATACGGATGTGCCGTTACAGTCAAGTCAAGTTTATTTATATAGCGCTTTTCACAATAGAGATTGTATCAAAGCAGCTTCACAGTATTAAATTAAAACAATACATCAATGTTTGTTTCTAGTGGAAAACGTCCACGTTTGGTAATGCTGATCAATAGTATTGTTGATTGATTAATTAAATTAAATATCCCCAACTGAGCAAGCCATAGGCAACAGTCCATTGCATTAATAAAAATAATTTGTGTGTAGGCTACATTGAACAGACTTTGCCCAACTTGTCTGGGAAAGGAGTTACAGGGCTTTTTACATTTGAGGCTAAACGGATAAAACAGCTAATTTTTAGCTCAGTATTACTGAACTACATTACTAAAATTACATTTTTAATGATTAAAGCAAAATTAAAATTTCAAGAACGCAGCTTCCTGGTCACTGACAAAGATTACTTTGCCTCCGCCGTAGAATCTGTGTTCATTATTTACATTGGTTGTCAAGGAAACGGGAGGTTTTCTAACGTTATGATTAGTACTCCTGCTTACTTGCCGGTTTAAAAAAGTAAGAGTTTGTAAGGACATTTTGCGTCAAATGTGCAAACAACAAAGTTGGAAACAATGTCTGCAGTACTTATACGATTTTATTACATGGCCTCAGCAAAAAAAAAAACGTACACAGCTGAGAGGTAAGTATTAAATTCGTAATTTCGAGGTCCGGCCCACCGCCTCAACCATAGACTGTAAAAAATGGTCTCAACCAACTGGCAGAACTCCACCCACCTCGCTGTCGCGCTCTCGCTCGCGCCCACACTTCATGTGATTGGCTTACAAGTAAACAATCCCCCACGTGGGGTGCGTTCTTGTGATTGGCTAAAACAAGGGAGGTATCTGATTGGTCACAGGTCATTCCCTGTTTAAAAAAAGGCATTTGTGTGTCGAGCCAAGTCAGGGGAGTCTCAAAATTCACACACAAATGCAGTGAAGTTCACAGACCGCAAGCAGTTTGTAAATCAAGATATATTTGTGTGTGCATCAGAAATACATTTCTGAATCTTGTCCTGAGCATTTGTGAATCTTGTGTGCATTTGTAAATTTTGTTTTCATTTCTGAATTGTGTGTGTATTTATGAATTTTGTGTGCATTTCTGAATTTTGTATGCATTTGTGAATCTTCTGTGCTTTTTAAATTCTGTGTGTGCATTTGTGAATTTTGTGCGCATTTGTGTATCCTGTGTGTGTATTTATGAATCATGTGTGTGCATTTGTGTATCCTGTGTGTGCATATGTGAATGCAGTTTGTGCATTTATCTTTATTGAGACTCTTCTAGCTCCATATAGCTGACACCTGCCAAAGATGGATATCGCGAGATTCACGCTCGTGCACAGCAGTGTTGCTAATAAACTGGATGTAATTCAAGTTCTGTTGCTTTTATATGAAAATAAATAAATATAATGAACAAGGCACCCAAAGTACTTATTTAATTCCATTCCAAATACATGTTTATCAATATTTTTTTCTTTAATAAAGACATGTGTTTTGTTACATAGGCTATGTGTAAAAATTACAATGCATAACCCATAGAGATCGCACTGTCAGATAGTTTGGGAATATTCACACATAACGTATGGGCGTTTCTTCAACTAGGGGCACTTTTAGGCTTGTGAAGTTGAATAAAAAAAACTTGTTCAAAAGTCACATAACACAGTCTCATAAGTTTAAATAATTTGTCTAGTTTTAAGGTCTGTAAGAGGACAAACTTAGATTACAAGAGAAATTGTTAATATTTTACATTTTTTCCGACCTGCAATGAACAAATGTCATTTCCACCACATCTCTATATACAGCTGTTATTTAAAAACAGAATAACTTATGCCACTCAATAATTGTCTAAGATCATTTTTGTAACTAATTTTATCAGTTTTTCCACAATGTACAATAATTATACATTTGTCAATGAGATAAATTGACTGCCCTAAGGACCAAATGGTGAACTGTACACCTGTAACACTCTGAAATTTAATATTGGTTTGGGCAAGAGCTTATTAGAAAATAAATAACTTGAATTTTTATATTAAGTAGAGCATGATCTTGTAAATTGTGGATACATTTTTAATGTGTGATGAGAACTTTTTAAATGTTTTTAAAAAATGTGTGTGGTGATGGAAATGACGGTGGTGGTGGAAATGACAATGAATTAACGTGAATGTAGAGAAACAGTAATATTTAGAGAAATATTTATTTGAAAAACTCTTAAACTCATCACACTCAGTAAACTCAATTCACAAAGTCAATCTACTCTTGCAATCCATATCAATTGTACTTTGTAATCATAAATGTCATTTCCACCACAGAGGGCAGTGTGGTGGAAATTACATTTCTGTAGTTTTTTGTGAAAAAATGGAAGATAGCTTCACTGATCAGCTTTGAATTAATACTCAGCATTTCATGCATGCAAAATACTCTTATTTAACTTAATTTTTTTTTTACTTTTTAAAAACACCCTTGAAGGTACAGCATGTTTCCACCACATGCTGTCATTTCCATCACAGAGGGCAGTGTGGTGGAAATGACTGTGGTGGAAATGACATTTCTGTAGTTTTTTGTGAAAAAATGGAAGATAGCTTCACTGATTAGCTTTGAATTAATACTTAGCATTTCATGTATGTAAAATACTCTTTTTTAACTTAAAATTTGTAACTTTTTAAAAACACCCTTGAAGGTACAGCATGTTTGGAAATGACGTAGAATAAATATATTAACTGATCAAGCAATATTTACCTTGATTTTTCTTATTTTGTTCTTGATGAAAATTTAAAATTGCCTCCATGTCCAACATGTGCTCTGATGTCTCTGAACATTTCCATAGAAACCACCTAAACAATCTTTCACACAAACTTTTTAAAGGGACATTACAGTGTTGTGGTGGAAATGACACCAATACTGTGCGACAGCTATATTTTGTATAAAAAGTAATGGTGGTCTCACATTAAATACTATAATGTATTTTAATTATTTTACTAGTGCTTAATTTAGGTATATTAATAGTTACCAGATAAGTCATACTTTTAAACTGTATTTTCATTGTTGAAGTTAAAAAGTCTGGGTGTGCGACAAGGATAAAACAGTGATTTTGACACCTATAAGGAGGTTGAAAAGTATGAAAAAATCATAATAGAAAGGTAGTAAAAAGTTTTTAAGGAGGTTTTATTGTTAGTTTGAAAAAGAAAGAGGATTTTGTCCAAAATTGTATGTATTTTTAAAAATATGACCAAAGTACATAAAAGTGCCCATAGTCTAAGAATCACCCGTATACACATAAAACATGATATCAGAGTTTTAAAATATATATATTTTTTAAAGAACAATACATCACGGTTGTTTAAGCCAATGAGCATTAAGCTGTGTCGTCAGCAAGTCGTTTCCCATCGTGCTTTTGATCAGCGCAGTCAGTAGAGAGCAACTGCGCTCCACTGCAGAATCCGACAAGTCCGCCTTGCGCTCGCAAGAGATTTTTGACACACAGATACGGACCGCACTCAGACACATTTCTAACCGGCGTGCATCTCGCGCTGATCACCGATGATCGGTTCTGCACAGATTTTGCTCATCTTAAACAAGCCTAATATTGGGCTCCTCTCGTTGAAGTGAGGGACCGTCGAGAAAGTGCAGTTTGTTGCTGCGCTCTTCATTCCTAAGCTATCAGTAAGGCACCCCACTTGCAGCCCTTTTGCGAATGCGATCTCAACCTGAAATAAATTACAAACAGCACTGCCGAATCAACCACGTTCACACAGTGCTCACCAATTCAACACAGAAGTAATATGGCCCAACTATGATGACTTCTTCGTTATCCGATTTGCAGGGTTGCCAGATGCCAGCAAGATTTTCCAGCCCAAATCCTCGTCAAAAACCGTGAGAATGCACAAAAAAACGCCCAAAATAGTTTTGGCTTGTTTCTAGTTTAAAACACGTTGAAATCATTAACAAGCTTTAAAATTACCCATTTTTCGACTTAGCCTATCCGATTTCAGAAACAATATTCAATCAAATGAACGCAAAAGTAGGTTACACTGAGCTCAGTCAGACTATTCTACTATTAAACTATAAGCATGCTACGGAAAATAATGCAATCAACTTCTGTTTATTGTCAATAAAAGTTGCTTGGAAGTGGAACAAAAGTATTCAGTAGCATAAAAACATTGAGTGGGCATAGAAAATAACCCACTTTAACATTTCATTTATTTCAAATAGCAACATGAAACATGCATATTCATGAATAACATTACATGAAAATCAGGTTGATTTTAGAACAGGGGTGTAGACTCTTTGCAGAGGCGCACTGTTCGTGCCTGGTGGGCCAACTCTAGGCTACACAAAAATGTTTTGAAAATGTTCATATTTTGAATATTTTCATCAACAGCATTAATGGCCGTGTGTGGCACGCGTTGCTATCTGCAGTTCTTGTCGTTTCTGCACATTCTTTTTATGCTGTCAGGGTTAGTAGACTCACCCATTCTGCTAACTGTAAATTGTCTGACCCTTGGCTGGCACCTTGCCTTACTGTACGTACACACCGCCGCTGACTTGAGCTCCAAAGAAGCTCTGGCCGCCCTTTCAAGGACGCTTGTCAAAAAGTACGGGGAAGCTTGTTGACGCTTTGGCCGCTCTGACGTAGCAGCATTCTATGTTCGATCAAGGGAGAAGAGAAGTGTAAAGGAGTTTTGACTAATGTGCTGATTAGGTGATTGTGCTCACCTCAGGGTGTCAATCAAAACACATCACAGGATTCAGAATCTTCTCATCTTTAAGGCCCTTGCACACTGAGCCCGAAATTCGCGTCCGAAATTTTCGCACGTTAGAAAATAAATACGACCTCACGTTATGTCAATTACTTGCACACTGCCTCCGAAACTTTCGTCCGTCCAAAAAAAATTCGGATCGGGTTAAATTTTCTGCGTTTTTCGCATCCGTATAAGCATTTGAATGGTGTTTTGACAATTTAGAGCCACAGAATGACGGATACGAAAAACGCATACGAAAATTTCGGATTCAGTGTGCAAGGACCTTTACTTTATGTGTGGTCTGAAATAAACAAATGAATAACATTACAATAAGTGATTACAGTATTCATACATAATAATAATATACATGTCATTCTACATCCAATACAATTATCAGGGTTTGTACTGCACTACCAAAATTAACCGCTAGATGTCGCATGAAGCACATATAACGAGGATCGCGAATTCGTGTCTCTGAGAAAACGCTGAGTAATCATCATATATCGGCAGGGTTACGGAAATACGACAAATACTATAAACTTCACAGTAATTAAAGTAATCACAAGCAAGGAATAAAGCCAGTAAATAACTTAAATAACAAATTACTTTCTATATATGTTATATTTGTGGCAGTCAGTACGAGGTGAATGCAGTGGACACTAAATAGATAAACAACTCGATAATTTACATTAATCAAACTGTAACACGGCAGATAACGATACTAAAGAGCACACATAAGTAAATAGACTTACATTTTGTCATGAAGACACACACAGAAGGTAAACTCTGAAGGTTAAGATAGGAAGATGGAAGATACGAGGCGTGTTCTTCTCTTAAAGGGATAGTTCACTTTGAAATTAAATTTTGGTATGTTTTAGCTTACCTCAAGGGCATCCGAGATGAATGTGTCTTTTTTTCCGCAGTAGTTTCAATTTTTATATTTTTAGGTCAAACCGTTCTTGTCTGTCAGCCATTTAGTGCAGGTCTATGGTCACTGTCTCAAAGAGCATGCACAGAGAAGTCCAAATTAAACAATTCCCCATCGTAAGTACACATTGATGACCTAAGAGACGAAACGAGCGGTTTGTGTGAGAAAACGAACAGTATTTATATCGTTTTTACCTCTTATACACAGCCACGTCCAAGTGATCTGAGGGCGCGCGCGCATCCTGCTGTGTGACGTGTACGCAGACTGGTGCATAGATATATTCACTAGATGTCGCCTTAAAGACATTCGTTCCAATGAACTGCCGTAGACAAGCTCGTTTCGTGTCTTAGGCCATCAATGTGTACTTACGATGGGGAATAGTTTTAATTTGGACTCTGTGCATGCTCTTTCAGATAGTGACCACAGACCTGCATTCAATGACTGACAGACAAGAACGGTTTGACCTAAAAATATCAAAATTGAAACTACTGCGGAAAAAAAGACACCTACATCTTGGATGCCCTTGAGGTAAGCTAAAACATACCAAAATTTAATTTCAAAGTGAACTATCCCTTTAACTCTGCTTGCTAACTGTTCGGGAAGTTTCTAACTTATGGAAGGCCAAAAGGGCCAAAACGTGTGAAACCATGGAACTTTACTGGCCTGGTATGGCTATCTTGCACAAGCACAAATAACAAACAAATCCTGTAAATTGCCGGATTAAATCTAAAATAAAATTTGAACAATGTCTTTAAAAATGGACAATGAGGTTTTTTTTTTTCTTGAGAAAAATTAACGCCTATCTTGTGTACCTAATATTTATCCAAATGAGTCTATATTGAATCAAATCACATGAATTGAATTGAAATCGTGAAATTTGTCAAGCAATAATAAAAAACCGTAGCTTACCAGAAATTGTACCATGTAGGCTAAACATTGTACATGTTTCTGTTTAGTTAATAAAATGTTTTGACAATCACAATACACTTATTGTGATGCAAGATTTTTCAGGTGTTATCTGAAACCTTATTCTCTGTTGGGTTCCATCGTGACTATTAGTTTGTGTAGTGCAACACTTTGTGTGTTCTCTGCTTTCCATCTTTTGGAGTAAAGAAATGTATGCAGGGTTTAAAGGGGAAGTTTTTTTTTTCTCCTCTCCAACCTTTACTTCCCCGTAGATTAGCTTTACCTGCCTATCCACCATTCAGTCGGTAATTTTTTTTTTCGTTATCTTTAAAGATCGAATGGGGCCCCCATACATACTTTCGCCTTGGGCCCCCAATTTGCTAAATCCGCCACTGCCCATGGCGATAGTGCTGAATTGGTTGATATCGATGGCTCGAGAATCAATTATTCTCTCGAGCAGGGGCTGCTTCACTGAGTTGTGTGAGAAAGCAGTGTTCTTTATAAAAGAAGCACTTCAGAAATAGTTGAAATTGCATTTATTAGGACTCATGGGATATTATAAAAAATAATCCAAACTATAATAGCCTATAATAGCCTAGCCTGCATATTTTAAAATTGTATCAAATCCCAGCAAACAAAGAATGTTGGCACAACGTAGCCAACCTTCTAACAACATTTTAACAACATGGCCAAAAGGTTGCTATAACTACGTTGTGTGGTGAAGGTTGTTACAGCGTTGTCGTAATGTTGACATTGAACCACCGTTCAGGGTCATTGCTTAAGGTTGTGCCAACAGTGTCTGGACAACCACTGGACTACATATGTACTCGTCACTGCCCTGAAGCGTGAAAATCAGCCTGATTTCAACTGACCATTGGGCCATATCTCATTCTTCATCGAGCAATCCATACGTGAGAATTGCGTTTAATTTACCTCAGCTAAATAAGATACGTAATTATTCAAACACAACCTACAATTTCCTTGTCTAATGTGACATTTATTTGAACATCTAAAAAAGGACATCTAAACATCAAAAGTATGAAGCCAAAATGACTTTATTGATGAGTAATTGATTTCAGCGCGTAGCCTAGGCTACTTGTTGCACGTTAATGCTTTTTCCCTTTTTTTTTTTTTTTTTTGGAAATGCACAGAGAAAACAATTTTTTGTAACTGCACAACTGTTTCTTTTTTCCTTTCATTTGTCATCTCATTCATTTCTTTGCTAAATTTTCTCATGTCTCAACGTTAATCCACTCCGTTTTGTTTTCTCACAAATGTATGACTTTTGAAAGTACAATTTGATTAACGTTACCATATGCAGTTTTAATAAAGTTGAATTAGGTAACCTTCTATGTCATTTTTACTCTTCAAAGTGTACACTTGCAGATGTTGATTATAATGAATTTACTGTTAACATTAGGCCCATAAATAATAGTAGGGATAAACAATATTTTAAAAGTATATAATTTTTTAACATGACTAATTAAAAATTAACCACAAAACATGCTAAATGGGGGATATCTATATCTAGCATTAAAAACAAAAATGGCCAGATCGTCGTCTCTCAGTTGCTGAATGTCGCGCAACAACGTTGCTACAGCCCTGGCTTGTCTTACAATTCTATGTTGTTACAATGTTGCGAGCACGTAGACAGCGACGTTGCCATAGCAGAAATCCAACGTGCCACAGACGTTGCCACAACGTAAATGTGTTTGCTGGGTGACGAGTACATATGTAGTCCAGTGGTTGTCAAGACACCGTTGGCACAACCTTAAGCAATGACCCTGAACGGTGGTTTAATGTCAACATTGTAACAACGCTGTAACAACCTTCACCACACAGCGTAGTTATAGCAACCTTTTGGCCATGTTGATAAAACGTTGTTAGAAGGTTGGGTACGTTGTGCCAACGTTCTGTGTTTGCTGGGTATCTTTGTGTTCTAATTCGCTCGTGAGATCCCCAAGGTATGCCCCTGTTTCTGGAATCCAGTCACCGTTTTTTGATACAAAAACAAGGCTATCTGTATCTGTATAAAGGATTAATCCAAATTAAATTTGGATTTAAATTAAATTAATCCAAAAGGTTATACAGCTCGAGCCGTGCATACGCGGTTGTAAAAGTGCCGATAAATACATTAACATCGTGTGTGGGGGCGGGGTCTTGTTCTGCATAAGACCACTGAATCAATGCCACGAAATCTGATATGAAGGAGAAATGTTTTATCACATATGCATTGCTAAAAAGACGTTGTGTGAACTCCCAACCCAGTCTCACGGCAGTTCGTGACAGTCACGAAATGTAATCTATTGATTCGTGTTCATGGACGCGAATTTCCCTTTTTTTTCGTGTCACTCAGCACGACTTTAAATCTAATGTATTTCAACAGGACGTATTTTTCGTGTCTGCACCACGTTTTTCTTTGGAGAGCACAGTATTGTTTTTTCTCAATTGTTATTCATTTTTTAAAGTTTAAGGGCTACACTACCCAACATTTAATCAGGAGATTTTAATCCTTGTTTTTATTGCTTTATAATCGGTAGGCTACTCAACGTTGTAAACCATTGTCAGTGCTTCCTAACAGTCAAAATATAGTAAATATATTCTTCCTGAACGCGACTGCAGAGTTGAGTTACAGCTATCATGTCTAAATGTTGCCGTTTCTTTTCTGAGAAATACCAGTTTTCCATCGGTTTGGTGTGTCAATTCTAACAGTAACTACATTTCCCATGAGCCTTATCGACTGTTACTATGGTGAAGAGATAAGAGATAAAACTGAGGACGCGCCGCCGATTCTCTTTTAATGATATCCACATCTTTTTTCAACACAAACGCGAAAGTGTGCTTGATAATTCAACAATACTATTGTATGAGCCATATTCATTTTGTATTATTTATGTAATTTTGTCCTGTGCCACTAGGGGGCTGTATGTGCTTTGTGGCTCAGCTGATCTCGGGTCAGCCCGGGTAGGTCATTTAACTTAGAGGAAACCCAGACACAGGTGTTGCTGATTTGGGAAGCAAACAGTTTTCGACTGTGCCTTTATGCCTTGTCTTTGTGGTGAGCAAAAAGGTTTGTTGTTTTGGTTACATATATTATGAGTTAAGATATTGCCGCTGTATGATATATGGAGGAAAATAAACTTGCTAGATAATTGTAACATTACTGAACTCTCCGTTTTTTTTGTGTGAGGATGCACGGGCACACATCTAAACTTAATCCGCTGTATTAGCAACCAGTACTAGACTTCGTTTAGGACTTAGTCAGTACAATTTAGGTCGAAAACTGCTTCAATTTGGATAATCGTTCATCGTGAGGATTGTTGATTTAACGGTGTTCGTTTGGAAGCCACGGATGTGAGGTGGGCAAATGTTTGGAGTTGCCGATTGCTGAAAGGAGCTGCACCGGAGCGAGCTAAAGGGTCACCAGAATACCAGCATCATCACATCGGGACATCATTCATCAAAGCCGGCCAACGCTCTATTGGGGTACGTGGTGATCAGCGCTGATATATGAATGGCCATGGTAATTTGTCTGCACACATTCGCGTAAAACCAATGCATTGGTAGCAAACTCGCAACTGTCTAAAAATAACTTTGCGCATCTAGACGAGATGTTGCACAACACAAAACTATTTCGCGGGCTTATTGAATAATAAGCCAATTCACTTTACATGGTCATTATGGCTGAAAAGGAAAAAGGCCAACTAGGACTTGAGACTGAACTTTGTGTGGGTGTAGGGGTAAAATCTGTAACTGAAAAACGTGTGGTTAAATTAACACCAAAAGCTTTGTTGGAAAAAATAAGCACTTTAGAAAAAGAAAGAAAGTCTAAATTTAGTAAACTGTCAAACGCAAAAACATCTATTGCTAAATTGATGGGTGATAAAGAGCATGTGAGTGAGGTTGAAAATGAATTTAACACGTTCAATAAGTTGTGTGACGAGATACAGCATGTACATACATCTTTATTGGGTTTATTGCCTGCTGATGAAGCAAACAAACATGAAATATGGTACCAAGCTAAAATGTTGAGTTTCAATGAGTGGGTACAAATCAATGGTTGTATGACACTAAAGCTTGTTCAGTTACCAAAGTGGATGATGATCATGATGATTTGCCGGGTCAAATTGAAACTCAAACTGTTGATGTCAATGCTGAAAATGGAAATGAGGTTGATGCCAGCAATGGAAGAAGAGGAGCTGCTGGTGGAAAGGATGAGGAAGAGGAGGATCAGATTCAACCTCAAGACAGCATTTCAAACGTGCAGTCAAGGCACCATGGCTCAAGTAGCGGATCCTCCAGTAGCAGATCCTCCACTTCTTCAGCCAGACGCAGGGTGAAGGCAGAACAGGCCGTGCTCTTGGCTCGAGCTGCTGCCTTAAAGGATAAGCATGCATTGGAGGAGCAGGAGCTCATCTTGAGGAGAAAAAAGGAGCAGCTTGAGCTGGACACTGAGATAGCTGCCACATCTGCTAAGCTAGCAGTGCTACAGGTTGGTAGCAGTGTCCATTCATGGCAATCTGATGCAATGGCTTCCTATATCAGGAAAGGGGCTAGATCTAAGCTCCCGCCCACCTCTCTCAAATCCACAGGCCTCAATATTTGTGCCTCTGCCATCACAGCAACATGCATCTCTACCACTACAAAGCAATGTTTCACCATTAGCCACGCCAACTATCTTGGCAAAGCCAACTGTCATTCAAGGCTCTCAACCCCCTCAGTTACAATCAAAGACAACCTTCAGTCAAAGCTTTCAACCCACTCTAGACCAACAAGTGTTTCAACCCCTGCAAGGCCAACATCAGACAGCAGGTCTCTACAATTTGCTGCAACAACAGAATGACATAACAGCTCTCCTTGTCAAAATGCAAACATTACAACTGCTGCCACGCCGAGAAATTCCAATTTATGATGGAGATCCTCTAAGGTTCAACACATTTATAAAGGCGTTTGAACACTGCGTGGAAGCAAAGACCAGCTGTAAAGGAGACTGTTTGTACTATCTTGAGCAATTTACTATGGGGCAGCCAAGAGATATTGTGCGCAGCTGCCTTCATATGACTGGAGATAAAGGATTTGATGTTGCCAAAAAATTGCTCAAGGAGCATTTTGGAAATGAGTTTAAGATAACAGAAGCCTACATGGACAAGGTCACAGGATGGCCAAGTATCAAAGCTGAGGACCCCAAAGCGCTCAAAGCTTATGGACTCTTCCTCTGTGAGTGTTCCAACGCTATGGATGATCTTCAGTACTTGGAGGAACTTAACATGACAGCAAAGCCAGTCAGACGCTTCTGTATAAACCCAGAGACAAGTGGAGAGCAAAGGCATGTGAGATACTGGAGAAAACTGGTCGAAGAGCACAATTCTCAGACATTGTGGAGTACATCGAGTGCAAGGTCAGAATCACTTCAGATCCAATCTTTGGTGACATACAGGACACTTCACCTGTTATCAAAGGAGCTACAAAAGCAAGCAAGTCACAGGTGAAACCTCAGCTGGGAAGAAACAGCTTTGCAACACAGGTAGTCATTGAGGATGGACACAGCAAACCAGATAGTAATAAGAAGGAAAAGGCTCAGAACAAAGTGACATCCTTTACCAAGACTGACTCTATTTCCTGTCTGTATTGTGCTGCTGGTAATCATGTTTTGGAACAATGTTTTAAACTGGGAAGAAAGACACACAGGGACTATCTAAAGGAGAAAGGTTTGTGTTTCAGTTGTTTGTGCACAGGACACTTGAGTAAGAATTGCGACAGGCGCATCATTTGCAACAAGTGCAACCGAACGCACCCTAGTGTTTTGCACATAGGAGAGAAGGAAAGGGTTACTCAAAAGGATCAGAAGGATGGTGAGCAGAAAATTACTGAGCAGTCAAATACTTCTGACAGCTGTACAGCATCCTTCGCTTGTTGTCTTACAGGGGCTGGCCACTGCAATGGAATTCTTCCCATTTTGCCTGTTAAGGTGAAGTGCTTAAAGGGAAACAGGGTTATTGAAACCTATGGGAGTACAGGAACTTTCTGCACCAAGAAGCTCATTGACAAGTTGAATATGGAAGGACGCAAATGCAAGATTTATATCCGCACCTTGGGCCATAATAACGCAGTAGAAAGCTCCGTTGTTGATGGTTTGGAAATTTCAGGATTTTCTGGTGACTGCTTCTATCCACTTTCCAAAGTGTGTACCTAGAAAGAGATGCATGTCTCTACAGCCAACATAATCAGCGAAAGGGAACTGAGAAAATGGCCTTATTTAGAGGATGTAAAAATTCCCCATATAAATGCTGATGTTGACCTGTTAGGGCCTGTTCACATATCGCGTCTTTTGCGCGCGCAAGTTTATTTCAAATGTAGGCGCACGGTATGCGCGCTCATAATGGAAGCGACGCGGTCGTGGTGCGACGCGCTCGTTTTTTCCAAGCGCGTCCGCGCCGCATCGAGATAAAAACATCTCAACTTTTCAGAATGCCGCAAGCGCACCGCAGGTCACGTGACAAGAACCAAGCTTAGCAACAACAGACGCCTCCGGAGCGCAACCACCCGAGCGCTTTGGAAAAAGGAGAATGCGGCGCGCCTAGCGTTTTCTATGCGTTTTTAGGCGCGATATGTGAACGCCGCCTTAATTGGCACAAACGCCTCCAAGTTGATGGAGCCTTGGGAGGTGATTAACAGTCGTGAAGGTGAAGGACCCTACACGATCAGAACCCTACTGGGATGGGTAATAAATGGTCCATTACGGGGAAGTAGCCACTGTGGAATTGACCACCCTTCAGTTTGTGTTAACAGAATTGCAATTTGACAGAATTGAGGAACTGTTAACCAGCCAGTACAACTACGACTTCAATGAGCAAGCTTCTGCAGAACAGGAAGAAATGTCAAGGGAAGAAAAGAAGTTTATGGAGATAATGGAAAGCTCTGCTCAGCTTCAAAACGGACACTACTAGTTTCAAATGCCTTTCAAAGGGAAAGATGTTTCGATGCTGAACAACCTCGGTGTTGCCATGCAACGTGTTCGTGGTCTAAAAAGGAGACTTCAGAAAGACGCAAGCTTTCATGAAGAGTACAACAACTTTCTTGCTGATGTCATTAGCAATGGCTATGCCGAAGAAGTGCCGAAACATCAGTTGGAAACGCCAACAGGGAAGGTGTGGTATATCCCGTACCACGGCGTGTATCATCCACGGAAAGGAAAGCTACGAGTGGTGTTTGACTGTGGAGCAGAGTACAAAGGGATCTCGCTCAACAGTCAGCTCTTGCAAGGACCGAACCTCAACAGCTCGTTGATTGGAGTTCTTATGAGGTTCAGACAGGAACAAGTGGCTATAATGGCGGACATAAAGGCTATGAAACACTGGGACTTCTTAAGATTCTTATGGTGGCCTCAAGGTAACCTGGAGCAAGGTCTTGTAGAGCATCGCATGACTGTCCATTTATTTGGAGCTGTTTCATCACCCAGTGTCGCCTGCCTTGCTCTTAGAAAAACCGCTGAAGACAATCAGGCCAACTTTCCAACAGAAGTGATTGAAACGGTCAACCAAAACTTCTATATGGATGATCTACTGAAGAGTCTACCCTCTGAAGAATATGCAGTCACCATGGTTAAGAACCTTATAACCATTTGCGGCAGAGGAGGGTTTACCCTCACTCAATGGATTAGTAATAGTCGAGAAGTGCTGCAAAGCCTCCCAGAGGATCTCAAGTCCAAGAACCTGCATGAGCTTGATCTGGACAGGGATAAGCTGCCGTTGGACAGAGCTTTGGGTTTGCAGTGGTGTATCGAGATGGATACTTTCAAATTCAAGCTGAAAGTCAAGGAGAAGCCGGGAACCAAGCGAGGCATGCTATCCATCATCAGTTCTGTCTATGATCCATTGGGGTTCCTGGCACCTGTAGTGAACTGTGCTCAAACTGAAAGAAAAAAGAAAAGAGTTGGAGCGTGCAAACACCAGTGCTATTGGAGCAGCAAGGTTGGATGTGCAAAAGGAGATGCAAGCTTTCTCAACATCGCTTGGGAATCAGAAGGTGACGCTGGAAGATCTCTTGGAGGCTGAGACCTCCATAATCGCTTTTTGCCAGCAAGAGAGATTCCCCAGTGAATTTGCTGCACTAACCTCTGGAAAGCCACAAGTGCCGAGAAGTAGCAGCATCCTCAAATTGGATCCGGTTCTAGAAGGAGGACTTCTACGAGTTGGGGGACGGCTGAAAAAGGCAGCAATCCCTGAGGACATTAAACACCCCCTCATCTTGTCAAAGGACCAACATATCTCCGATCTTATCCTCCGTCATGTCCATTTACAGCTTGGACATGGAGGTAGAAATCATGTTCTTTCCGCTACAAGGAGAAAATACTGGATCACAAGTGGACCAAGTGCAAGTGCAGAGTGCAGTGAGGAAGATCATATCAAGATGCCTCATTTGTAAGCTCCATGGTGGAAAAACTGGTGAGCAAAAAATGGCAGACCTGCCAGAAGAGAGAGTGGTTCCTGATCTACCGCCGTTTACTAACGTTGGCGTAGATTACTGTGGGCCAGTTGATGTGAAAAGAGGGCGTAGCATAGTGAAAAGATATGGAGTAGTATTCACTTGCATGGCAAGCAGGGCCGTGCACCTGGAAGTGGCCTATTCTCTTGACACAGACTCGTGCATCAACGCTTTGCGAAGGTTCATCTGTCGAAGAGAACAAGTCTCGCACTTGAGATCGGACAATGGCACCAACTTTGTGGGTGCAGAAAGGGAGCTGCGAGAAGCCTTAGCCTCTTTGAATCATGACCGCATTGAAAGAGCCTTGTCCAAGAAGGGAATCAAGTGGAGCTTTAACCCTCCAGCTGGGTCACATCACAGTGGCGCATGGGAGCGCATGATATGGATGATTAGGAAGATCTTGTGCTCTGTGCTCCGTCAGTAAACCTTGGACGACGAAGGGTTCCATACCGTGCTCTGTGAGGCTGAAGCTATGCTTAACGATCGCCCCATCACAGGACTGTCAGAGGATCCCAACGATCTTGAGGCGTTGACGCCAAACCATCTGCTACTCCTCAAAGGAAAACCAGTTCTCCCACCAGGACTGTTTGACAAAAGGGATGTTTACGCAAGAAAAAGGTGGAAACAAACCCAGTACATCTCGGATCTCTTTTGGAGGAGGTGGATCCGCGAGTACTTACCGCTTTTACAGGAGCGTCAAAAATGGAACCAGGAGAAGAGGAATTTTGTTCCTGGAGACCTGGTCATGGTTGCGGACTCCACAGCACCACGTGGATCATGGATGCTAGGAAGAGTCCTGGAAACCTTCCCTGATAAAAGAGGTCTGGTACGTGTGGTTCGTTTGAAGACCAAGACAAACATCATTGAACGACCCATAGCTAAAATATGCTTGCTTAATGAAGCTAAAGATTAATTGGTTCCCATTTCATATGGGTTATATTTTCGGTGTTTATGGCTCTTTTGAATTTGGTGTAATTGCTCTGGCAGATGCAATTAGGGGCTGGAGTGTATGAGCCATATTCATTTTGTAATATTTATGTAATTTTGTCCTGTGCCACTAGTATGCCTGACCTCAGTAACAATAATCAGACACACCTGGATTAATCATTTTGTCCAATAATGGCAGACAGGAAACAAAGGAGCTGGCTGAAGTTCAGGAAGTAGTGCAGCTGGGCATAAAGCCAATTGGGTGATTTCTTCAGTGATTTCTCATTGCGCTCAAACCACTTTCCAGGTAAGTTGCGATGCTCATAGAGATGTACGTAACGATCACGTTTTGCTTAAATACTATAAAAAAATGTATGACTTTCTTTGCCATTAGATTCACATGGTTTACACATTAGGGCAACAAATTAAAGCCTGTCCAAGGTTTCCTCTAGCCTGGGTTTCCCCATGCTGTCTTGCGCGCAGCGCGATTTTATTCACGCTGCTAGGCAGCCTGGACACCATGGACCAGATTTTCCCCTCAAAAAGGGAACCAATAACAGAACGGGGAGGGAGCAGCAAGACGATGACGACGTCTATGCAACACACCGAGGCAGTTTGTTTATATCTATGGATCCAACATGGCATCAGACGCAAAGTTACCTTTCGATGCAGCCTTAGATAAGTAGTTTAGAACGCAAGTTTATTTTGTCTTCTTCCTTGTCGAATTTCTGTCGCTCTACATACGTCATCTGGTATAATTGAAAGATTGGCTATGAGCTACATACAGGGGCATTTGATAGAAATTCGTAGCGCCCAATAAACGGCTCTGGGCATTCGTAAACCACGCCTCAAATACGAGAAAATGAACATGTGGTTCCCAGACCACGTCTCAGTGAGAAAGAGGTCTGACGTTAGCCAGGCTAGGATTCCTCATTATCAGAAAAAAAAAACCTGTGAAATTATGCATGCTAAATGGCTAACCAACTTCAACATAAGCTAACTCTAGTTATCTAGATGATGTCATTTTCTCTCGATCATCATGGTTCACCCACAATATCACTAATGTGTCAGTAATAACAATATTATCACTTGATCTAACGTTATACTGCACATAACGCTGCCTTTAAATATGCGATGACGAACCCCAGACACGTTACGTGCCTTTAAAAAAAAAAATGTTACGCGCCTTTTAACAGTCGCACAGGAAATGGAACAACGTGAATCTATTTATTGATCTTAAGTATTTATAAGAAAATGGGAATCACTCACTATTAGGGTACACTTTTAAAATCTTATATCAACATAACACTACATAGTTAACATTTTCTGTTGTTCTCCCTGCAGATCCTGTCAAACACATCACCTGTCCGAACCTATAGCCACACCTGATTTTCAAAACCCAAAGGCACTTTTAAGAGCCAACCTCTATCTCTTCATTATTTTCTATATCTCACATCCTCTCTTTTCTCAATATCTATATTTCTGTCCATCTCTCCAATCTACATCTTTATCTATCTCAGTCTTTATCTATTGCTCGTTCTTTTCTCTCTGTCTGTCTTTGTCTACTTGTCTGTTTTATCCATCGTTGTCAGTCTGTCTGTCTGTCTGTATCTGACTGCATTGCAATGGCCACCAAGCATAAACTTGATTCACAGGATACCCACTACCAAGAGGGGAGACGCATGGCTCTGGAGCTGAAACATGAACACATTCTAGCTGAAGCCAGGGTTAGAGTTTTTATACACCTCAATCATTTTATACTTGAACAAAACAAATTAAATGATGTTTTATTAACAAAGTTCGGGAGGAGCACGATCAGATAATTAAACCTAATTAAACACATGTGGAGCACATTCAGACAATCAAACCTAATTAGACACGAATGGACCACACTCTAGCTGTGTCCCAATGTGAAGGCTGCATCCTTCGAAGGACTGAAGACTTCAAGGATGCAGCCTATGCGTCCTCCGAAGGACGCACCATGTAGCCTTCGTAGGATTTCCTAATTGCGCAGCCAGTTGTTCCCGATTACCGCGCCAGGCGCCAAGCAACGGTGCAAGAGTATGCTGCCATCCTGACAATTCATTTGATATGCTATGGAGCCAGAATTGGCTATTGTCATTTTTATGTTTTATATTTTACTGGAGGACATGGTATTAAGGATGTTTCAGGTCATACTTTCGGCTTAGCCGAAGATTCAAATGTTCATTTATATCTTACCTTGATGCGATTTTGTAGGCTAGTGTTTTCTTTTTATTATGCACATAAATGGACCATGGTAAATATATTTACACAGGTTTTTAACCCCATTTGAATATAAAACCCATTTGAATATAAAAAGTCCAGTGCGCATGTTACTCCCGCTCGTCATCGGCAGCTGTCAGTCACTGTTGCTAGGCGACAATAATAATCCTCTGTAGGCTAGACCGGTCCGAGCACTTCAGATGCGCCCTTTGAAATGGGACGGAGCTGTAGTTAGCAACAATTTGTTAATGTTGTGACAATAGGCCTACATTTTGTTGCTTTAATTTTCAAAATAACCAGTGGTGGTATGTAAGGAACTACATACTTCGTTAATACTCGAAGTAATTTTCCCACACGGGACAGCAACACTACAAAATTGTTATTTTACAATATGATGCATTGTTTTACATTAAACTACACAAAAGTATATAGTTTAAATGTATCAACCTTGAAAATATTCAGAAGTAAAATGCAACATGCAATAATAGAAATGCAAAACATCTTAAAACCCTGACAAGGTTTTTTTCCTGCAGAATTCCTTTACTTTTACTCTTGATACCTTAAGTACATTAGAGTATGCAAGATAATGAAAAAAAAAAAAAAAAAAAAATTGCTTAACTAAGGTTTGAAATATATGACTAGTAGTTTTTCCCCAATGCAGTATTAGTGGTTATTAAAATTACTTTAGTGTAATAAAGTATCTCAATATTTATTCCATGAGTCAGCCCAGCAAACCTGTTGGTAGACAACTTAGTGGATAGTGTAAATATGCACTCGAACACTCTGGAGAGCATCCCAGATGATGTCCCACCAGCAGGAGGCCTTACCAGGGTCTCTATTGTGGAGCCCATCCCGGTCCAGCAGCACACCAGGGTCTCCCACTCAGCTGAATAAAAGTCTAAATCATTTTTCTTATTTTATGTACTGTAAATTTAAATGTTTAAGTTGATTTTGATATGTTTAACGTATGTTGTAAATAGTTGGGGGAAAAAAAAGGTATAGAAGAATTTGTTTCATGTAGAAATTATGACTGTCATTACAAAAATAATGTCCAGAGCAATGAATTCTCTTTTATTTACACATTTAAAGTTGCATAAAAATAAATAAATGTACAGATTTTTTTCCTTTAAAAAAATATAGGTGAAAAAAAGTTAAACAAGAATATGTATATATATATATTTCTCAATCATTCTTTCAAGAAGAGAAAACAGCCTGTCCATCCTCTCCCTACTCTCCAGTGATCTCCTCGCCTCTGCAGTCCCATGTCTTCTCTAATCAAGTCCAAAAACTCGTCCTCTCTGTCTCGCCTTCTTCATGGTGCTGGTGCTGGTGCTGGTGGTGCTGGTGCTGGTGCTGGTGCTGCTGGTGCCCCTGGCTCCTCCTCTTCTTGTCACACACTGCTGAACTTGGCCCTGGTGTGTCCTCAGGGACTGAGGCCATGAGGACAGGGGGTTGGTGTAATGCCTCTGTCCCAACACCTCATCCATGAGGACAAACCAGGGCCAAGTTTCAGCAGTGGGTTTCCCACTCACACCCTCACGTGCAATCTAAGGCAGAGCAAATTAACCATGGCTTGTTAACAACAACAGCACAATACATTTCAGCAAAGATGTGTGTATTAATTTTCTTATATATATATATATATATATATATATATAAAAATTGGTCTGGGGAATGTAACTCCCATACAGGCACAAAATAATATATATATATATATATATATATATATATATATATATATATATATATATATATATATTGTGACGAGCATCCTCAAGGAAATCAGCGTCGCCCTGGTAACAAACACCGAACACCTGCACATCCTCACAGCGGGCTGATCGGTCACAGCTGCAGCTCATTAATTAACTGCTACAAAAGCAGCACGCGCTGAGCAGACAGACAGACTCTGGTCTCGAGCTGAATGAATTGCTGGTCTAACCTTTCTCTCGTTTTCCTCCAGAAAGCAGCGAGTGACCGACAGCCCATCACTTTTGGAGCACGTTTGGACACCCACTTTCGTTTGGACTAAACACTGAAGAGCACTTGGAGCACCAGCCATCACGCACCGGATCACCGTCTTCCTGCACCTTTTATTTCACTGTAAATAAAATCCACCCTCCGGGGCCTTTGCACTAAACCTGCCTTGTCGTGTGATTCTTCACCCCGTGACAATATATAATATATTGTGCCTGTATGGGAGTTAGGCCTACATTCCCCAGACCCATTTTTCCCTGAATTGCTCTAAAAAAAGCAGAAAAGGGTACTTAACACAGGGGTGCAATCTTAAGTGCATTGTTAACACTGCAAAATATGACACATCAAGACATGCAAAATATTCTTAATATTTCTGTATAGTCAAATTTGGTTAAAAACCAAATTTGGGGGTTGGTTGTTTTAGGGTTTATAGGGTGAGTGATATTTATTATAATACACAAGTGAGATAGACTAGTGCAAATATTACAAATAGGTCGTTAAACTAATAACTTTATTACCACAAGTTTTGCCTAAAACTACCTGACAAATGAAGCCATGCAATGGTGACGAAGGAGTTAAGATGAAGTTTATAATAAACTTTAACTGTGGTTTCGCTAGCTATTTGAGTAAATGAAAACATAATACTTACATTTAAATGTGAATTTGCTGTCCACCACCGATCTCTAGTCTCGGCCGCCGGCCTGTCGTCAACGGTGCGCAATGACTTATGGGGTAGGATAGGCCGCTAAGTGTCCATTTATGTATCCTTCCTTTCATGGGGAAACGAAGGGCGCATTTGGCGTCGCTTTTGAATCAGGGTAGCCTTCGTCGCGGCGCGATGACGCAACCGTCCTTCGAATACGGCCTTCGGAGGATGCAGAATTGAATTGGGACAGCCTTCATCGATCCGCTTGACGCAATCGGCCTTCAAATGCGCCCTTCCAAGGATGCAGCCTTTGAATTGGGACGTCCTTCGTCACGCCGCTGTGACGCAATCGGCCTTCGAATGCGGCCAAACGGCCTTCAAATACGGCCTTCGGAGGATGCAGCCTTCACATTGGGACACAGCTTCTGTTAATCAACCCAATCAACGAGGTAAGAGGTGTATATATATATATACTGCAAACTTACCTCCGTTCATTGACAGTTTAACAGCATATTTGTTCACACTTTGTGCTATCATGTCGCAACACCAGCTCTTCCCATCTGACGACGAGTCTAACTTCTCCCCGGATCATCAGCCGCAATCTGCCGATCCTAGGACCACTCCTTCTCCGCCCGACATCACAACTGAGCCCCAGGCTTCTTCGTGAGGCCGCCGGCCTGCTCGAACAGCCACACACTCGCCTATAGTCTAGGCAGAATTTCTGAAAATGTGCTTATTTAACCCTCTGGGGTCTGAGGTGTTTTCTGGGTCCTGGAGGTGTTCTGACATGCTCTGACATTTGTGCTTATTTCTGTTACTTGTGACATTTTCATGGCTAAAGTCTGATTACACTGTATTCAGCACAAACTCTGCTACAATAATATGTCAGCAGCATGTATGTAAAAGTTTGTAGTTTTGTAGATAATGACATTTATGCGTGGTTTGTGAAAATACAAAAAAAAATTGTCACTGAAATAAGGCCATGAAACCCATAATGATTATTTCTTCACAAGACTTTTGAAAATTGTATCACGTAGCCTAGAATATTTGCTCCAAAACTATGTGAAAATCACCCTGACTGCTCATTCAGATAAGACAATATATTGATTTAAAAATTGTAAGATGTGTTTTGTGTGAGAAAGCTTTATGCGGGAGGCGTTATCACATCAAAGACAAAGACCCTCCCTAATGGCCCTATTAGGAGCCATCAGGCCCTGTCATTCTGAGCAACCTTGCACAAAGAATGAGGAGATTTGAAAAAGAATGGATTTTTGATTGTTTGGATTTATTTACAACACAACATAATCCAAAGATACACAACAAATGACAAAAAAGCACACTATTGAAAACAGTGATCCAAAGACACAGACCTTTGTGCCATTCCTTAAAACATTGTAGCCTACATACCTTTCATTTCCAAGGTGTTTGATTTTCACTTCACCATGTTCATATACAGAGACGCATGTGAATGTTGAAGTCAGCAGTACTCCGTGGCATCTGGTCCCTGAAAGAAAGAAAAAAGTGAACATACTGATATCAAGATTTCTATAGGCCTGCACGATTTTGGGAATACATTTTAGATTTTTCAGGTTAAAATTGCTTTTTAAAATTCACAGAATACACACACACACACACACACACACACAAATGTTTCCAACAATATATAATATAATGAACACCAGGTTTGTTGTGCCTTGTAAGTGTAACGTATGCTTCTGCGAGGAATAATGCAGGAAAGAGGGCTCAGTATTGCAACAACCATCTGACAGTCGCTGGTTCACTAAGGAGCTCGTTGTGAATGAAATTAGAAATAAACCACCAATGACCGAAATTAGAATGCATATAAAAAATATATTTGCAAATTGTAACTGACACACAACACATAAAACAATACAACAGACACTAGACAACAACAACCAATAACAACAATGGCCACACTCATTGGCCTCTTAGCAAGAAAAGAAAAAAAAGGGGGAAAAAAAAAGAGAAGAAAGGGAAGAAGAAAAAGAAAAAGTCCTTTAGTGCACTCCTTGTTCAGAGAGCAAGATTCAGTTCATATGATCCTTTATCTGGTCCATGTTCAGAACTCATGATTCAGTCCGATTTATACGGTTCTTGTCCAAAAACTTATGATTCAGTTAGTGGTTCAAAATAACCAAAAAAAGTCTTTATGTTGGGATCCAGCTTTGGCATCCAATGGTAAGGAAAAAAACAAAAAGAAAAGGTCCTACCAGTATCGGCTCGCCACCTCTTGCAGAGGAATCAGTGGGGGTAATAAAAAACCTGACCTAAACAAGGTCAAAGGAAAAAAACACACCATAAACACAAATATAAAAAATATCAAAAATAATAAAGTTCAGTTACTAGTAACATTTCAGGAGTAAATCCCATCAATACTTCATACATTTCATTTCACAGTAAATAATTTCAATCATAATTAAAACACTTTCTCAGTTTCTTAGGGTTTTTTCAGTTGCGCAACATAACAAATTCATCACCGCTTCACCAAAAAACGGCTCTGGTTAGCACTAACATTTGCGCAGTACCAATTCTCTATATGTAAATGGCTTTACTTAGTACTGACGTTAGCACATGTTAGCGCTCAAACAACCTCACATTACTAAAGAACGGAAAGGAATTTCCGTACACCAGTCAATGTGAGGACAGTTTAAACATCACACTAGACGCAGATAATAATAAAATTCAAGTTTGAGTTCTCAAACTCTTAAAATCAAGGCTCAAACAGCGGTCCTCCTCGGGAGAATTAACATTGAAACTATAGGACATTGCGAAACCGAAAGTAGCGATTCCAACAAACAAACTCACTTAAACACAAATGATGCCGCTCACACTAAAGGATGCAAACGGTAATAAGTGTTAGAAACTCACCGTCGAGTCTGAGAAGTTTCCGTTTAATTTCCACAAAGTTATTATTAGTTTTCTGTGGGTCTTGTAATCACCCGAAAAGCACAGTCCACAGCTGGGAGCATCGGAGGTGAAAACAGGAAGTGCCATAGAGGCGCCATGACTTTATTAGAGCGCCACTAGTGGCAGGGCGAATCACTACACAGTGGGACAGGGAAAAGGGGAAGGCACTGGAAAAAACAGACAGGAAAAGGCCTGGCTACATAAGCATAGGCTATGCACAGTGCTGCATAAAATAATAATAACAGTAACCTATAGCAGCCTATAAATATTCCAAAAGATTTCAGTAACAACTACGCTAGAGAAAAATATATTGATTATCATATGTTACTTCAAATGTTTCCATTCGTTATGATGATATGAAATGAGATAATAGTAAAAACATGAAGCCTAATGTTTGGTGCGTTTTGCTTTTCAAACGTGATCGCGCTCCAAAATATGACACATTCAAACGCACAGCATGTAGAGTTCTCAACGGGCCTGAAAATTACAACCCGACCCGACCCGGCCCGTGGCTTTTAAAGCCCGGACCCGATGTAACCCGACACATAAACATGAATTATCTGCCCGAACCCGGCCCGCGGCCCGACGCCGCGTCAGATTTTTTTTTTCTCTCATACACATTATCATGACCAGCAGATGGGAATTCAAATCAACCTTTAATGTTCACGCCTTTTAACAATACAAACAATACAAACAACTGAAACAATAAACTTTAAATATATAAATAGGCTGTAGTAGCGACGGTGAATTCACCTGCGGCAAGTTTACTTCTCACCAACTCCATCTTCTTCTCCAGGCTAAAGGCGTGCACGCAGCGGCGTCAGGTCTGCCCCCGCCCCTCTCCATGATGCACGTTACATGCAGCAGCCAGACTTTCTTTACGGTGACCAGCAGCGATGATTAATAAATGGTTTTTTGTTTTTTTTACTGAGCGGAAAAGATTAAGCCCGAGGTCCGACCCGACCCGAGTCATTTGATTATATTTTCGACCCGAACCCGGCCCGAACCCGCGGGTCCCGTCGGGTTTGTCGGGCCGACCCGACCCGTTGAGAACTCTAACAGCATGCTCCAAAATATGATACATTCAAACGCAAAGCTCGAGCCAATATATGATACATTCAAACGCAGAGCTCGCGCCAAAATATGATACATTCAAACGAACAGGATGCTCCAAAATATGAAACATTATGGTTACCATATACATATCTACGTTTGAGCAGATATCCACAAACACAGTAACAGTAAACACGGGTCTAAATATTATAATATTCACCATATATCTAGCAACAGTTCAACTGCAATGTGAAGTTTATGCAACAATAACATAAACTAATAAGTAAGAATTTCTTACCTTACATCTTTCTTGTCTTAAAATTGCGTTCTTCTTCTTCTGAGGTAAATCCAATGTAAGCTCATGGCGCGTCTTTCAAACTCGACGAAAAGCAGAGACTGATGAAGTTTTTTGGTGCTTTGTTTTTGAGGTAATGAGTGCGTTCGCGTTCCATGTGGAGAGTTGCATGTGAATCTCTTTGTGCGCGTGTGGGCGTGGTCAAATTAAAAATAATGAGCAAGCGCGTGAGAAGCTGGACATCTTGTTGGTTTTATACAAATTACTTAAGCAGAGAATATTTGTTTTCAGTTTAAATCCGATCATTTAAAAGTACACACTTAACCTGTTAAGCTGCAACGCCACTTTTGAAAAATCCCCAGAAATGATGTTTATAAAGGTATATGGCTCATAAATGTGTGACAAGTATTCGCTGAGTTTTGTTTCAGTTTATAGACGTGCTCAAGAAAAAAAGTTCACCGCGATGGGGAGGCAGAAAGCACACCCTGTTTATTTTCTTTATTTTACAAAAGCACAATGTTTTTATTTGATTGTAAGTGGACACATACAAAAGTAGAAATATCACAGATTCTTTTTTCATATTTCTTTTATCTGTATGACCATAAATGATGGAGAAATTTAAGTTTATTGTGCTACTATGTGAAGAAAATCCAGCAAAACGCGCGGGCGCGTTTGTCGACCCCAGAGGGTTAAAGTGCTGGAGGCATTTTGTGATTATTTATATTATACAACATTTCTAGGGGTATTAAGGGGTGCTGAATCCGAATCTGCTGTATATGAAGCTAAAAAATGTCCCAAAATGCCTCAAAATTGAGAAATATAAAATGGCCGCCACCGCCAGGCTGAAATCTATTTTTCAGTGTATCTTTTTGACTAAACAAGGTACAAACATGAAATAAATGTGCTTTTGTAAGTTTTCCTACATGGACAATTCAATGCCATATTCAGATTTGAGATGTCATGTGAAGTAACTGTTTAGATATTGCAAAAATAGTTGTTTTTAACTATGAACTATTATGAATTAATTAATAATTAAGTTATTATTATTAATATTATCAGGCTACTTTTACTTAGTTTGTATTTTGTTTTGAGGTAAAATGTGTTAAATGTGCTATAATGCACTCCCCAACCTTTGCCCTCCCCGATATCATCCCACCCCTCCCCCGAACTTGGCCTTTCTCACACCTCCCTCGAGCTTAGCCTTTCTTAGCCTCTCTCCACTCTCACACTCAGAACGGCTGATCGGAAACATAAGACAGCTAACAGGTAAAGTCATGTCCATTGTATATTCAGGACATCTAAAAAACCAAAGCCTTCCTGGACATTGTATAATCAAAAGGCAAGCACAGTCAACCCAGAGAAAACTACAGCAGGGTATCTACCTATCATCCAGGCTCCTACATCTGAACTCGATACACTGAACACAGTCGTCAAGCGAGTGCTCCATGTCTCCAAATCAATGGAACAACAGCATGTCATTCTGACAGTGGATGAGGCACTTTATCCGAAGTTGCTAGAACTGAAGTGGTCAGTAGAAGAATACAAGGACATGCTTATACCTTGCCTTGGAGGCCTTCACATTGCCATGAACTTCCTGGGTGTGATAGGACAACACATGGTTGATTCTGGCCTGAGGGAGCTATGGGTCAAGTGTGATCTTCTGGGAGCAAATGCTGCTCAGCATGTCATGGCAGGAAAGGGGTATGCACGTGCTATGAGGACCCACAAGCTTACCCTGCAGGCTCTTTGGCAACTACTAATCCCACAGCTTTACACATATCTGGATGAGGTTGATGTTACACTGAGAGTTGAACTCGCAGATCTATGCCAGTCCATAGATGCTGATCACATTGCACAAATGGTCGACAAACTGACCAAAGACCGATTCCAGCAGCCCATGAAAGAATTTTCTGCATCACTTGCAGCTGATGACCCGAATGCTGCATTCTGGTGGGACTATATGACTATGGTCAGCATCCTACTCTGTTTCAGAAGAGCGCAACGTGATGGATTGTGGGATCTCCACCTGTATGCTTTCAAACGTATGCCGCCCTTCTTCTTCAGGTACGATCATATCAACTACGCCAGATGGGGTACTGTGTACCTGGCTGAGATGTCTGCTCTCCCACCAGAAATCCTCCTTGAGTTTCAGAAAGGCAACTTCGTGGTATAAACGCAGTGATCAATGCTTCAATCAGGTTTCAGCGGATCAAAGTACAGAGTGGCTAAACGCTACAGGAAAAAAGAGTGGAGGCCTAGTAGGTATCACCAGGAAACCAACATCCCTCAGTAGATGGACACTGTCGTATAATCTGAGAACAGTCATAGCTTCTCAGACAACAGCGATGCTGAGACTGACAACAGATGATGAAGACAATGAGTACACACACACAGTGTGCACAAAGAGTAGAATGGAAAGAGATGATGTGGATGAAAGCAGAATATGTCAATCATTAAAAGAGCACGGTGTGTTTCAAGATGGTGGGGACACACTCAAGAACATAATCAACAAGGACGTGGTCACACCCCAGATTCAACAATCTCTGCTTGGTGCAGAACACCTTGGACAGGCACAAATGAAAGTGTTTGTGGACAAACGTCTGTGTGAACCTCCAGATAGTGACCAGCACTTGGATCTGAAGTCACCCATTCGGAAGAACAAAGCCAAAACATTTGCCTCTTTGTATGAAGTCGTGCAACTTTCCAAGAACAAGCAAAACATCATCAAAGTGGACAGGGAGATTCTACAAAGGCTCATCACAGCTTACAGAGCAGGTCGTAAGGTAGACCTGGAAAATATTCTCCAGCATGAACTCATGCCCATCCCGCCATCTCTGGCTGCAACTAAAGGCAGTCTACATTCCACCAACAAATCTGTTTTAGCAAATATACTGACAAAACATATCCAAACCCCTGCAGATGTGCCCCTTCAGGAACCCAGCTGCTTTCTTATTGATGGCCAAGCACTTGTAATGGCACTTGGGAAGCCGCCTGACATCACAACATTCGGCAACTATGCCAACAAGTTTGCTGACACAGTATTGAAGATGGCAGAGTGGACACACTCCTTGCCTTCCATGCCATCACTGGCTGTGATAGTGTGTCTCAGTTCAGCGGTCACGGAAAGAAAACAGCCTGGCAGGTGTTCGAGCAACATCACACCGATCTTACTGGCCTTGGGAAGGGCCCTCTCACAGAAGATACTGTGAATTCAACAGAGAAATTCATCTGTAAGATGTATGGTGTGCCCGAGGTGGATACATGCAACAAAGCAAGAGTGAAGTTGTTTTGCAAAGGTCGTCCACAAGAGACTCTGCCTCCAACCTCAGATGCAGTAAAGTTTCATATCATGCGTTCATTTACATTACATTTACATTTAGTCATTTAGCAGACGCTTTTATCCAAAGCGACTTACAAAGTAGGACTAGATTAAGCGAGTCATCATGAAGAGGCAAAAAACAAAAAGCAGCGCAAGAAGTGCTCAAGATACAAAGTTCAGGCATTATTCAGAGTAGCATAAGCCCGATAAGTGAGGTTTAGAGGGAAAGGGGAGGTGTTTTTTTTTTTTTTTTTTTTTTTTTTTTTTTTTTTTATTTATTTATTTATTTTTTTTTTTTTTTTATATATATTTTTTTTTTTATTTTTTTTTTTTTTTTTTTTATGAGGTTAAGTGCTCCCGGAAGAGATGGGTTTTCAGATGTTTTTTGAAGGTTGTCAGGGATTCTGCATTCCGGATGAGGGTGGGGAGAGCGTTCCACCAGCATGGAACTGTGAATGAGAATGTTCTGGAAAGTGATTTTGTGGCTTTCTGGGATGGAACCACGAGACGTCGCTCGTTGGCCGATCGTAGGCTTCTGGCAGGGATGTAGACTCGTAGGAGTGAGTGAAAGTAGGAGGGAGCTGAGCCTGTGATAGATCTGTAAGCAAGCGTCAATGCCTTGAACTTGATGCGAGCAGCGAGAGGTAGCCAGTGCAGTGAGCTGAACAGAGGAGTGACGTGGGCCCTCTTTGGCTCGTTGAAGACAAGACGGGCTGCAGCATTTTGGATCATCTGTAGAGGTTTAGTTGCACATGCTGGAAGTCCGGCCAGAAGAGCATTACAGTAGTCAAGCCTAGAAATGACCAGGGCCTGGACGAGAAGTTGTGTTGCATGCTCAGTTAGGAAAGGCCTGATCTTCCTGATGTTGTGCAGTGCAAACCTGCATGATCGAGCTGTCTTTGAAATGTGATCTGTGAAGGTCAGCTGGTCATCAAACGTTACTCCAAGATTTCTCACCGACTTTGATGGGGTGATTGATGATGACTCTAGCTGGATAGTGAAGTTGTGCTGTAGAGACGGATTGGCAGGGAGGACGAGAAGCTCAGTCTTTGCCAAGTTGAGCTGCAGGTGATGTTCCTTCATCCACGTCGAGATGTCTGCCAGGCAGCTTGAGATCCGTGCAGCTACTGTGGGATCATCTGGTTGAAACGAGAGGAAGAGCTGTGTGTCATCAGCATAGCAGTGGTAGGAGAAGCCGTGTGCTTGTATGATGTGTCCCAGTGATGTGGTGTAGATGGAGAAGAGGAGGGGACCAAGAACTGAACCCTGGGGAACCCCTGTGGTCAGTTGATGTGCTCTGGATACCTCGCCTCTCCATGCGACCTTGAAGGACCTACCTGTGAGATAGGACTCAAACCAGTGGAGTGAAGTTCCTGTGATGCCCAGTGCTGAGAGGCTGGACAGAAGGATTTGATGATTCACAGTGTCGAAGGCAGCAGACAGGTCCAGGAGGATGAGGACTGAGGATTTGGAAGCAGCTTTTGCGATCCGTAGGGCTTCTGTGACAGACAGTAATGCAGTCTCAGTAGAATGCCCTTTCTTGAAGCCGGATTGGTTGACATCCAGCTGGTTGTTGAGAGACAGAAAGGATGTTACTTGGTTGAAAACAGCTCTTTCAAGTGTCTTTGCAATGAATGGTAGGAGAGAGATAGGTCTGTAATGTTCTACAAATGATGTGTTTAGCGTTGGTTTTTTAAGCAGTGGAGTAACCCGAGCCTGCTTGAATGCTGTAGGGAAAATGCCAGTATGGAGGGATGAGTTGATGATGTGTGTGAGTGCTGGTAGAAGTGTGGGAGAGATGGCTTGTAGAAGGTGTGAGGGGATGGGGTCTAGAGGGCAGGTGGTAGGGTGACTGGAGAGGAGAAGTGTAGATACTTCTTCCTCGGTTAGTGGAGAAAAGGAGGGCAGAGGGATGTTGGCTGTGGAAGGGGTCGGTCTGGGTTCGTGTGTGTGTGGAGCTGAGAACTGACTGCTGATAGATGTTGTTTTGTCGGTGAAGAAGATCGCAAAATCGTCAGCAGTTAAGGAGGCGGCGGGTGGTGGTGGAGGTGGACAGAGGAGAGAGTTGAATGTCTTGAAGAGTAATCGTGTGTTGGGGGAGTTGTTGATCTTGTTGTGGAAGTATGAAGATTTTGCAGCATGAACATCAACAGAAAAGGAAGAGAGGAGAGATTGATACGTACTCAGGTCAGATGCGTCTTTTGATTTGTGCCATTTCCTCTCCGCTGCCCTGAGTTCGGTCCGGTGTTCCCTAAGAACCTCAGATAACCAGGGGTTAGAGGGAGTGGCGCGTGCTGGCCTGGAGGAGAGAGGGCAGATAATGTCTAGAGAAGAGGTTAGAGTGGAGCATAGGGTATCCGTTGCGGTATTCACATCCAGAGATGAGAATTGTGGGGGTGGGGGAAGAGAAGATGAGACGGCAGAGGAAAGATGGGAGGGGGAAAGTGAGCGCAGGTTTCGCCTGAAAGTGACTGGTGGTGGGGTTGGTGGTGCAGGGGTAGAGAGTTGTAGACTGAAGGTAATGAGGAAATGATCTGAGACATGGAGAGGTCTCACCAAGATGTTGTCTGTGGTGCAGTTGCGTGTGTAAACCAGGTCCAGTTGGTTGCCTGATTTGTGAGTACCTGTGGTGATGAGTTGTGTGAGATCGAAAGAGGCTAGGAGAGAGATGAAGTCTGCTGCATACGGCTTGTCGAGATGGATGTTGAAGTCACCAAAGACTAGAAGTGGGGTGCCGTCCTCAGGGAAGGAGGACAGCAGCACATCCAGCTCATCCACAAAATTACCCAGCTGACCTGGGGGACGATAAATGACTACAATATGGATCTTAATGGGAGTTGTGAGTGTAATAGCATGATATTCAAATGAGTTGTTGTTGCATATAGAAGAGAGCGCAGAGTAATTGTAATTGTTAGAAACGAGGAGCCCTGTACCCCCACCTCTCCCAGACTGGCGAGGGGAGTGAGAGAAGGAGAAATTGCTAGAGAGAGCAGCGGGGGTTGCTGAGTCTTCTGGACGAATCCAGGTCTCAGTCAGGCCCAAGATATTTAGAGTAGAATGAGATGCAAAGGCTGGAATGAAGTCAGCTTTATTGACTGCTGACTGACAATTCCATAGACCCACGGAAAGAGAGAGAGGAGTGTGTGTGGATGAGAGAATGGGACGCAGATTGGCAGTATTGCGCTGCCTTTTGAGCGTGATAAAAGGGCGTTGCCGAGTGATAACAGTAATGTGTTGAAAGCACATGTTGTTTAAAGTGAACAATAAGATAAAAAGAGTGAAGGAAAAGGGAAAAGGAGATACTTAAGTGCCTTTCTGGTGTCCTTGCTCGGTGGAGTCGCGCAGGTAGAGTCGATGGTCTTTACCCGAGTCGGTCTTCACACGAGGAGGCTGAATGCTTCCGCTGACGCTTCCGCGACAGCGCGCAAATTACACCGATATACAGATAATGCTTTCACCGCTTGAGTGAGTACAGCTGTTTCGGTCGGGCAATTAAGTGAATGACGCGAAAATGTGCCAAATCGAAAGTGCTAGGAGCAAAGGCTTACGTGCAACTTAGACTGCAACAATAATAATAGTAAGTTTCACTCGCGGCTGTTTGTTTACTGTGGCAACGCGTCTAACTCAAATACAGAATTATGTGAGGTTAAAAATACAAAATAAGCAGAGAATCGAAGATGGGCTTACCTTGACTAAAATGCAGCACTGAAATAACAGGAGAACAGAGTATTCTAGAAAAACACACTTGCGCGCTCTTGCCGTGCCTCTAGTATGCTGTTCGCTTGTCCTGACGGAATGATCTGAATCTCCTCAATTTATATTTATTCTTACAGATGCTGTTTCGGTCGGGCAATTAAGTGAATGACGCGAAAATGTGCCAAATCGAAAGTGCTAGGAGCAAAGGCTTACGTGCAACTTAGACTGCAACAATAATAATAGTAAGTTTCACTCGCGGCTGTTTGTTTACTGTGGCAACGCGTCTAACTCAAATACAGAATTATGTGAGGTTAAAAATACAAAATAAGCAGAGAATCGAAGATGGGCTTACCTTGACTAAAATGCAGCACTGAAATAACAGGAGAACAGAGTATTCTAGAAAAACACACTTGCGCGCTCTTGCCGTGCCTCTAGTATGCTGTTCGCTTGTCCTGACGGAATGATCTGAATCTCCTCAATTTATATTTATTCTTACAGATGCTGTTTCGGTCGGGCAATTAAGTGAATGACGCGAAAATGTGCCAATCGAAAGTGTTCACACTATCACACTATCAAGCTATCAAGCGTCAATCTGGAACCAAGCTCACCTGCCACATCCTGATCTTCCTCCAGTGGATGAAATGGGATGGATGCACAAGGAAGGTCAATTAGTGCCATGGCTAATGTCTCTGCCACCTATGCCTAAAGCCTGCAGGGAGTTCACTTCATGTGGGTGTACCAAGGGATGCCTCAGCCAACGCTGCAGCTGCAGTTATGTGTATAGGGAATTAACTGATGTTGATCATTGTGTACAAGAATGTACAAATATGATAGACTGGTAGAGTATTCCAATGTACCTGTACTTGTACTGGTTGTAATCTATCTATTCTATTCTTCTATTATTCAGAAAGAGTTGCATGGAATGTATAGACGCATGCAACTGCAAGAAACTTGACAACACTTGCCAGAACATTGAAGAGGACTGCGAATAAGCTGTCACTGTAACTTTTACTGGCATATAGTTCAATAAATATCACCATGACCCATGGATCTTCCTGCTTTTGGATCTTATTTGATTGACAACTTCTTTATCACTAATGACCACCTTTTTCTCTATACTTGTGTGATTTTCAAGCTGATTATTGACACTTGATCTAAATCAGAACAGGATGTTAAATTCCCCATGTGTGAAAACCTGTGAACATTTAAAGGTTGTAACTTTTTGTATTTGTTTGTACATTTGACCTCAAAACAAAATACAAAATAAGTAAATGTAGCCTGATAATATCAACAAATATATTAATAATAATAACTTAATTATTAATTAATTAATAATAGTTCATAGTTAAAAACAACTATTTTTGCAATATCTTAGCGGTTTCTTCACATGACATCTCAAATCTGAATATGGCATTGAATTGTCCATGTAGGAAAACTTACAAAGCACATTTATTTCATGTTTGTACCTTGTTTAGTCAAAAAGATACACTGAAAAATAGATTTCAGCCTGGCGGTGGCGGCCATTTTGAATTTCTCAATTTTGAGGCATTTTGGGACATTTTTGAGCTTCATATACAGCAGATTTGGATTCAGCACCCCTTAATACCCCTAGAAATGTTGTACAATATAAATAATCACAAAATGCCTTCGGGGTTATGATTTTGTGAAAATTGACCCTGTCTACTAGACGCCGAGGCCAGCCCTCGCCTCCACCAGCGAGACTTCAAAATTCCTCCCCGGCGTCCTCCAATCGTTCGGCCGTCCCAACAATTCCACCTTAGGAAGTGGACAGTCATAGGATTGAGGCAAGCGCTGATGAATTCGGATGTTCAGTTCTCGCGAAGGATGAATCGGAACTGTATGCACTCTACGTATCCTTGCAATCAGCCAACCTCTCTCTGAAGTCCACGCTAGGGCTGTCGCGGTGAAGGAATTTCCTTTGCGGTAATTTTGAGTGACTCAATAGCGCGGTATTATCGCCATTTATTTATTTATTTAGATATATTTATATTTATTTGTTGCTATAAATAGGTTTTACCATGTGGTCAGCATGCAAAAACGAGTAGCCTACATTTTCAGTAACCAATGTAACCGAAACTAAACAGCGTCTCTGCGCATTGAAGACTGTCAATCAGCGCGCATTACATTGTTACGGCAATGGACTGTCGTTGAGTGAATCATTAAATCGTTCATTCAACGAACACGTTCAAAAACGCTGATTCTTTAAAAGATAGTAATGAAACAAGTTGTTAAGCTCCACTTTTCAAGGCTGAGCTGACCAGCAATGCGACGCATGGGTAACGCTGAAGCTGACGCTTAAATGGCATTGTTTCAATGCGTGACTCGCTGCTTTTTGATTCCCGCGGCTTCCTCGCGCTGTGGAATGCCGACCAGCGCTGTCGCTGATGCCATTCATGGTAAATCCCCTTAAACGTTAAGAGGATGACACGACAAATATTTCGCTTTCCTCGGACACAGAAAGCTTTTCACGCATATGACTTGACTTGACCTCAAAGACAGACGCAGGTAATCGCACGCGCTCATTCACTGTCTGTTAAGTCTTAAGAAAAAAAAACAAAAAAACATGCGAAAATCGCGGTTGCTACGGTTACTTGCATTCCTCTGCGGTTGGCTTTTCAGTAGCACGGTTTTACAATTTTGCGGTTATCGCGACAGCCTTAGTCCACGCCGGACCCCAAAGCGGCCAATAGGCAAAGTAAAGCCCGTAAAGCTCAGGATTCACCTCGTTCGACAAACACCACCATCTCACCGCACCAAATCCAGCTCACTTCTAGCATCAGACCACAGCGGTAGGCCTTCAGCGAGCTTGGGCCGCGCCCCAGTTTCCTCCACTGTCAGACCTCACCATAAATAACAAGGTGCCCAAATTTATGCAAAGCTTCGTCTTTTACCATAAGCCATCTATTTTGAACTTCACTAAATGAACTTCCCAGACAGTCAAAATTGTTCTAAACGTGAACTGCTATCTTTGCTCGGCCACTTAAACTTCAGACGTGCATAATCCTGCAAGGATTTCACCTCTCACCTCCTTTTACTTGCGTCTTGATTAACGCACAAGACGAGCATCGGCCCGCCAAGCCCCACTCTCCTTCTCCCTTTGTTCAGCCACACACCACAGGAGCTCAGTTTCTCCAGGTAAGTTTATCCACTGCCGCAGCAGTGATGTCTCCTCTGGTCCCGGAGGAGCTCAATTTCTCTGGCTAATTTTCTCCAATGTCGCAGCAGTGATGTCTCCTCCGTTCCCACTGGAGCTCTGTTTCTCTGGCTATTTTGTCCAATGTTGCAGCAGTGATGTCTCCTCCGCTCCCACTGGAGCTCTGTTTCTCTGGCTATTTTGTCCAATGTTGCAGCAGTGATGTCTCCTCCGCTCCCACTGGAGCTCTGTTTCTCTGGCTATTTTCTCCAATGTCGCAGCAGTGATGTCTCCTCCGTTCCCACTGGAGCTCTGTTTCTCTGGCTATTTTGTCCAATGTTGCAGCAGTGATGTCTCCTCCGCTCCCACTGGAGCTCTGTTTCTCTGGCTATTTTCTCCAATGTCGCAGCAGTGATGTCTCCTCCACTCCCACTGGAGCTCTGTTTCTCTGGCTATTTTCTCCACTGCCGCAGCAGTGATGTCTCCTCCGCTCCCACTGGAGCTCTGTTTCTCTCGGCCGTCTTTTGATCTCACTGCTCTCCCCCCGCCCATTCCGAAATCTTGCTGCTCAATTGTCAGCCAGTAGCCAGTAGTCAGCCAGTAGGCCCGTCCCCCTAGCGCAGTGAGCTGCTCCCGCCACCCTGACCCTCCTGGTCAGGCGGCATAAATCATGCTGTTCCTCATTCATCGGCCGGTATGGCTCGCCCGTCCAACGCCGTGAGCTGCTCCCGTCAAGAAACAACGCGAGCCTCCCCGACTGGTTGTTCCAAATTACATCTGCTCCCCACTCGTGAGCCAGCAGGCCCTCAAGCAACCAGGCTTCTCAAATCGCCAGCCCGCCAAATTTCTGCGTTTTGGGGGGCTTTTTAGTCTGGCGGCTGTCCTTTGCTCTTTTTGCTTTTTTGGGGGAGTACTCTGGGTTCGGGCAAAATTTCCATGGGGGGGGAAATATGTCTGATTTCATAAATTGTTCAGTATATAGGTTGAAAAGAAGAACATGAATGCAGTGTGATAGCCTAACTTGTTCTTATTATTCTATGTGCTTCTTCTATCCAGTGTGGAGGTTCCACTCACTGCAACCTCAACAAAACTAAATCCTCAAGAGGAATTTGGTAATTCAGTGATGAATTTATGCATGTATATAAAATAAAAAAATAAAAAAATTTCGTATTTTCTTTACAGAAAAAATATGGAGAGGCTCTCTGATATTTTGACGTCATGTCCTTCTGCTACTGAGTAAGCTTGGAATATAGACCATAACATTGACTTACCTGTCGAGAAGAAAGCAGGCAACTTCAGCGTCCCTTTAAAATAATTTATCCTTCATTAGCTCTTTTCACCTGGGAAAAGCTATCCTGATATTTACCCTCGTTTTTTTTTAATTCACCGGTCACGTTTCCTTCAATTTCGGCGACGAGGATTCCTTTTCCTGTGGCTCGGCATTAGTATGATCCTGAATTATAAAGTACCGTGCAGTGCAGCTTTTCATATTTGCCGGGGCAGTGACAAGCATTACGCCTCTCTCCTTGTCAGTTTCTCCTGGTTTCAGTCACGTTACGCTGGCTCTGAACAAACACGCGTTTCTGTCTCGCATAAACTTTTGTGCAAAACTTAATCAATTTTTTCCTTCCTTGATTTTTTGTGTTACTTGTACAATTGTATTTATGTTTTGAATTATTCTACAACGTTATTAAGCTGGAATTAAGAACATTTGCCTTTTTGGGACTGAACTGAACGTCTGTCACGGCCTTCCGAGTGCGTTGATTGAAACACACGCTGCCGAAACATAACCTGAGACAAATGGAAGGAATGGCGGAAAGTGTGAAGCATGTGCATGATTATGCTAAAGTCACCCCCGAAGTCGAAGAGGATTTAAGTATGGATTGTTTACCATCTTCAGACACCCAGTATATATAAGTCTCCAATATATATATATATTAGTGGTGGGCATAGATTAATTTTTTTAATCTAGATTAATCTCACTGTAATCTTGGAATGAATCTAGATTAATCTAGATTAAAATGGCTCATTTGAATTCTGCCAAAGGCATTTAGAATATGTGTGCAAATAATGACTAAAGGGCACGTGTTTCTTAAATACAAAAATACTCCTACAGTAAACTGCATTGCACAAGGTGCAAACAACCTTAGTCTTGTCGAGGTTTCCAATGGGAAGCTTCTAGGGGTGTAACGGTTCACAAAATTCATTGTTCAGGTGCACAGATTTTTTTTTTTTATTATTAAAACTAACATAATAAAGTATGATTTTTTTTTTTTTTTACTTTGAGCAATGATGGAGCTATAATAGACTCTTCTTATGAGCATATAAAACAAAACAGCTCCTTGGAAAAAAATAAATGTAGCCTAATATTGTATGTAGTTATAAACAAAGGTCTATTTTTAGTTCAGATTAACATTTGAGGGCAGCAATTTTATTCATAATGTCAAAATAAAACCAACGTAATGTTACTTGTAGGCATTATGCCTACTATTCCTGCCAAACTTCCATGGTTGCAGTTAGTGTTACTACAGTAAATCCATGGTAAATGTTGCAGATCTGTGGACACTGGATAGTTCGTTCATGGCACAATGTTTATTCCTGGCTTCCACGCACTGTTTGATCCGTTAATAACGGAGAAATGTGAATGTTTCTCACTAGATCTCGCAGCAATGTTATTACTTCATTGACGAATTCAAATTATTTCTTTACTGGATCTCTTTAGCGCTGTGTAGTAACAGTGTCGCTTGATCAAGATCGGCCCGCGCTGCTTTGGTCCAAACTGATAAACAACGGTCCGTCAACCACACAATAACGAGTAGCTCAGTACCGCTTACATTACGTTTGCCATTTGATGTCGGACAATGTTGTGGTTTTGCCAGCGTCTCTGAGCTCGCTTGCCACGCGCGACCCGCCTACATTTGAAATAACGAAAAATGGTCCAACGAACCGTTCGGTTTGAAAATGCGTACCGAACACCGAACCGAAAGCATCGTACCGAACGGTTTAATACGAATATGTGTACCGTTACACCCCTAGAAGCTTCTTAAAAATAAATTTTCACTGAAGCAAACCTGGTGGCTTCATAGCTGTATTCATGTTAGCACATCACGTTTGATGTGGTAATTTCACAGTAGGCACAGTGCAATTCGGCTAGGTATAGGCCTACATCCGCACTAAAATATCAAGGTGAACGTCATCATAGCTTACGTAGTATAGACCCAGCTCCCAACCCAACTTTGAGAATAGATTAACGGCGATATTTTTTTTATCGCCCGATAAGAGTCTCACGTTAACGCAGCACGTTAACGCCGATAACGGCCCACCACTAATATATATATATATTATTAATATATATGAGCCAAAAAAAGAGGTCTGACTCCACCCTATTTCACCAAGGTCCACCCACTTGCAGATTTCTGGCCTCACCACTGCCTCAACCCCTACTGATTTGATATCCAACAATCCAATAATTCCTACATTTATTTTCCTAATTTTCACGACTCACACAGGCACATGAAGTCACCAGTGCAACAGGCAAGCTTGGAATATGGAAAAGCTTACATTCATCGGATGGAGTTATTGCCATTACACTAATTTTGTCGGGAGAAAAGATGACCTGAACACCATTGGGTAAGTTGTGGCATTACTTTACTCTGGGATTACATGGCTTGGCCGCCCACATTCCTCTGATCCCGATATAACTTATATTACTGATAATTAATATTTAATTATATATAACTTATTATGTATAACTTTTAATTAACTATATAATTAATGACTAATTATTGAAACATTAATGGACAACAGAGAAATTAGCTACAATTAGCTTAAAGGAACACGTTGACTTTTTGGGACTTTAGCTTATTCACCGTATCCCCCAGAGTTAGATAAGTCCATACATACTTTTTTCATCTCCGTGCGTGCCGTAACTCTGTCTGACGTACCCACCGCTAGCCTAGCTTAGCATAAAGACTGGAGGTAAACGGCTCCAACTAGCATACTGCTCCCAATAAGTGACAAAATAACACCAACATTTTCCTATTTACAGGCTGTGTATAGTCACAGCGTATGGGGGATACCAGGCCCGGCTCCACGGGGGGGCCAGGGTGGGCCTGGCCCACCCAATCAGAAGCTTGGCCCACCTTGGCCCCCCACCACATAACAGCCAATCACAAAATTGGTGCAATATTCAATCGCTGCTCTTACGCCACACACCCACACACCATGTTCTTATGCAGTGAATCATCGCGGAGCAGAGAGGACTCTGACAACGCGCTGACCGACAGGACAGAGCAGGTTACTTTTGAATTGAAACTAATTCTCAACTTTCAAATTTGGTCATTTTTTAACGAAATAAAAAAAAAAAAAAAAAAAAACCTTTTGTGGCTCTTTAATGTGTCTGACAGATCGCTGTAGAGCCTAAAGTTAAAGCTGCTGGTGAACCGATCATCACTTCCTTCTAGTTAATTTATAGCATCAAATAAACATAAATGAACATAAAAAGGAATGTTGTTTTAACCGCGGAAAGACGTCAGTACACGCCGTTATTCAAGTTCAAATCCTCCAGCGTTAATCTACTAACTCTCCTGACTGCTTTGTCGGACGCAGATGGCGGATTATGATTGGTCAGATCGCCTGTCAATCAAACTCCATGCGAAGGGCCAATTCAGCTCCAGATATGATATTTTCTGTTTTCTTCCCAACCCCCTCTTCATGATGACTTGTAATCGAGTTACCACACTCTGTAGCCTAATCAAACACAACATGCACAAATTTCTTGTTCCGAAAGGAAAACCTTGTGTTTTTAGCTCATGAAAAAGAAATAACACATGATTTGGACATGGATGAGTTTGTAACAGAATTCTCTAAAATGAGTAGAAAGCTAATGTTGTAAATTATACTGATATAAGTAGATCTTTTTCAAGACCTGCCCCGTTTTCCTCAAATCTAAAGTTACTAAACTGATACAAGATCTGTTGTGTGGTAAAAAAGGAAAAAAAGATTCTAAATATACATAAGAATGTAAAAATAAAAATGTAAAAAATAACAATGGCCAAAAATCTGTAATGTTATACTGCATTAACAGACGTGAGAATAATTCTTAAGAAAAACAGCATTCCAGATAAAATTAACATTTTTAGTTTGTAAGGTGTAAAACAGGGTCCATAGGGAGCTGAATATCAATCAGATCAGACAATGATTGTAACACCTTATTCCAAAAATCATAAATCTTAGGGCAGTCCCACATTATATGCATAAAAGTCCCCAAAGTATTTAGTGAGCACAAAGCACAAAATGGGTGTAGAGCTTGACCAATTAAGTGTCTGACTCTAGGAGTAATATATGCCCTATGAGAAAATTTCATATGAATAAACTGATGGTTAGGATTATGAGAGGAGTTACATATGTTATCCCAGCTTACGTCCCAGTCTATTTCTCTACCTCTGAGTGCCATTGAACGATCCCATGCCAGTGTACTAGGCTTAGGAGATAAATATAATAGAAGCCTGGCATACAGAAAAGAGACAACATTTTTTGGGGCCACATGTATCCAACTGACCACTGGATGCTCCTTCATCTCTGAGCCCTATACAACCTTATGTGCTTTGAGAGCCGACCTAAGTCTGAAGTAAAAGAATAAGGAGTGTCTAGGGATACCATAAAGTGAAACCAAGTCATTAAAGTTTAGTAAAGAGTCTTCACCATTCAAGTCTCCAATGACCCATATTCCCTTCTCTGCCCATACACCTTGAATGAATGGCTTATTTCCAGACAATAAATTGTTATTACGCCAAACAGGAGATGATTTATGCCATTTTGATGTAAAACCCACTAATCTCTCAACTTGTCTAATAGTCTGAAGCATGTATGTCAGTACTGGACCATACCTCAATGTACAATGCTTAATGGAGAGACCAGAAAATAGAAAATTTTAAGCCCTAAGCCTAATGGGAGCAATTATGTCTTGTTCTATTGTCTTCCATGGTGATATAGAATTTGGATCCAACCACTGCTTAATTGGACGCATGGTAAATGACCAGTGATAGTATTTAAAGTTAGGAAGTGCCCAGCCTCCTTTTAGTTTGTTATGTTGTAGTGTGGTCCGTTTAATACGTGGTCGCCTCCCATTCCATATATATTTCGTGAGTAGCGAGTCAACCTTGGACCAGTAATCCTTCGGCGGAGATAGTGGCAACATAGTGTCAGGGTATTGCAGGTTGAAGACGAGGAGACAGGATTTCAATACATCTGATTTATTCACAAACTCAGATTACAGGAATACTCAGGACCTTAGGAACTTCAGAAACTCAGAAATACAATAACATTCAACACTGACCTTGACACTTCAACGACCGACAAAGACTGAAGGAACACACAGGACTTAAATACACAAGGAAACAGATCAGGGAAATATGACACAGCTGGGGAAAAACAAACGGGATAACTAAATGAGGTGATTAACAGGGCACAGGTGAGACAGATGAATTAATGAACTGAATACAAATCACAAAAACAGTCCAAACACAAACAGAAACGTGACAGTACTCCCCCCTCCCCGAAGGCGCGTCCTCGCGCCGTATAACATCCAAAGGGGTGGGAGGGTGGGCATCCTGGACTCCAGGACGGTCCAGGTGGAGCAGGCTGGTCAGGGGACCAGGGCGGAACAGGCTATGGGTGTGGCCATGACGGAGCAGGCTGTGGGCGTGGCCAGGGCGGAGCTGTCGGACCCTCGGACGTCCAGGTTGGTGGTGAACCTTCGGGTGGCCATGGTGGTGAGGACCCTTTGGGTGGCCATGGTGGTGAGGACCCTTCGGGTGGCCATGGTGGTGAGGACCCTTCGGGTGGCCATGGCGGTGAGGACCCTTCGGGTGGCCATGGCGGAGATGACCCTTTGGGTGGCCATGGCGGAGATATTTTTTCAGGTGGCCATGGTAGCACTGGGAACCTCGTAGGAGAGACCTCCGCGGTCCCCCTAGCAGGTATACTGCGCCCCCCAAAAATTTTTATAGGGAAATTGACAGGAAAGGGGGGGTCCGGCAGCAAAGAGGGTCTTGGGTTGGGTAGGACCAGCGGTGAAGAGGGCTTTGAGCTAAGCGGGACCAGCGGCGAAGGAAAGTCTGGGCTGGACAGGACTGGCGCAGGATCAGCGGGCTCTGGCGCAGGATCAGCGGGCTCTGGCGCAGGATCAGCGGGCTCTGGCTCTTGCTCGACGATTGGCTCTGGCTCTTGCTCGACGACTGACTCTGGCTCGACGACTGGCTCTGGCTCTGGCTCGACGACTGGCTCTGGCTCTTGCTCGAGGACTGGCTCTGGCTCGGGCTCTGACTCGACTGGGTAGGCACAATGCGCGGGTTTGGCAAAAGCAGCACACTTGCGGGCCCCACAGACAGACATAATGGCTGGATCAAAAACTTGTCCGTGAATTCGAACAGATCACGGCTGGTCATGGCCAGAGCTGCGATCTGATCCCAACTCATCCTAATGCCGAAGGGACAGGGTTGGAGCTTTTACTGTTTCTTTTTTTTTCTTTTTTGAAGGTCGGTCGTTCTGTCAGGGTATTGCAGGTTGAAGACGAGGAGACAGGATTTCAATACATCTGGTTTATTCACAAACTCAGATTACAGGAATACTCAGGACCTTAGGAACTTCAGAAACTCAGAAATACAATAACATTCAACACTGACCTTGACACTTCAACGACCGACAAAGACTGAAGGAACACACAGGACTTAAATACACAAGGAAACAGATCAGGGAAATATGACACAGCTGGGGCAAAACAAACGAGATAACTAAATGAGGTGATTAACAGGGCACAGGTGAGACAGATGAATTAATGAACTGAATACAAATCACAAAAACAGTCCAAACACAAAAAGAAACGTGACACATAGAGGAGATGAAATTAATGCGTGGTAAAATGTTCATTTTCACTACTGCTATGCGAGACGGGACAGATGCAGTTAGGGTAGACCATCTTTTTGTATCCTCCTCAACCTTCCTCAACACACTGGTGTAGTTCACTTTAGTTATGGCAGTGACAGATGTTTGAATTGACACCCCTTGATATTTGACCTCTTTGGTAATTGCAATATTTGTAGGTAAAACTAACTGAAATTAACACACTTAAATTCATTAAGGACACGCCATAGGTACTGCCATTCAAGCCTATCAAAGGCCTTCTCTGCATCAAGAAAGAGAAGGCCACAAGAAGAGAGGATTCTATGCCACCAGAAACTGAATTTGAATCATTTATATTTGAATTTGAATTGCTAAACTTGAATAATTGCATAGTAAAACTGAATTTGAATCACATAATTTGAAATTGAATTGTATAATTTGAATTATATTTGTTTATATTTGTTATTTGTTTGGAACTGAAGTCCAATACAATTTGATCCTCACTGAAAATTCAACTCTCAATATATCCTCACATTCAGTTCTCACAATTCAGATTCAGATCACTAAATTCAATTTCAAGTTACTGTGACAGACATCCGGGTAGTTGGAGGATGAAGGAAGAGCAATCGAGCGCAGATCGATATCGATAGATAGAGTTCAGTGTCACAGGATCATCACTCAGCACTAAATATGCCAGACTGTTGTGCTGCTTATGGATGTTCGAACGAAAGAATTTAAAAATAAATAATTAAATAACAGCAAGGGATAACATTTCACAGGTGAGAATATGTTGAGATCCGGCGGCGGCGGGAGGCGGAGAGTTCCGTGGCCCGCGGCAGCGTCTCTTCTCCCGGGCAGGAACACAGCTTCACCTCGCTGCTGCACCGGTCCCCGCTGATCCAGATGGGACCGGCCAAAGACATAGTGGTGATCGGGAGGATCTTCCACGTACGACCTGTACGTATATTTCAGCGGGAAGTTCCACTGCCTTTGCCAGTGGCTGGCGGACGGAGAGAAACTACAGCGGGGCAGCAGAGTTCGTCTGCGGCTGCAGGATCTGGAGACTTACTGCCCGCTTCCTGGCTGGGAGCCAAAACCAACACAATGTTGCTGGAGGAAATAGTTGAGTTTTCTTTTGCTGAAGAAAATAGTCCGTTCCGTGTCCATAGCAACGCTCTGTTTTTCATGGCAACGGTGTGATATACTTATTACATGGCTTGGTTGAATTCTAATGTAGAATACGGTGTGTTATTTCTTGATAACAGACCGCTGCGAAGTATATCACACAGTTGCCATGAAAAACAGAGCGGACGCGGAACGGACGATTTTCTTTAGCGGAAGCAATACAATCGTTTTTAAATCAATATACTCCTTTTTAAATCAATAATTTGTGTCAAATGATTTATTTATTTTGTAGGTAGCCATGTAATAAGCGGGATAATGTATAGCGAGGCGGTTGTTATAGTGAATAACAACCCCTTCAGGCTGATTCAAGACCTATAACTATAACAGGCTATAACAACCGCCTCGCTATATAATACCCTTATATATATATATATATATATATATATATATATATATATATATGAAGAGTTCAGATGCAAAAGCCTCTAAGTGCCATCTGAAATTTTCTTCTAGAATGATCATTTTTATCAAGCTTGTATATTTAAGTTCAGTAATTTCGCTTAAATGGCAATGAAAAATACCTATTAATTGTCATTTAAGTGAAATTACTGAACTTATATATACAAGCTTGATAAAAATGACCATTCTAGAAGAAATTTTCAAATGGCACTTAGGCTTTTGCATCTGAACTCTTCATAAGGGATAACTCTATCTATCGATCTGCGCTCGATTGCTCTTCCTTCACCCTCCAACTACCCGGATGTCTGTCACAGTAACTTGAAATTGAATTTAGTGATCTGAATCTGAATTGTGAGAACTGAATGTGAGGATATATAGAGAGTTGGATTTTCAGTGAGGATCAAATTGTATTGGACTTCAGTTCCAAACAAATAAATTCAATTTCAAATTATACAATTCAAATTCAGTTTTTCAATGCAATTATTCGAATTAAACAATACAATTTCAAATTATGTGATTCAAATTCAGTTTTACAATGCAATTATTCAAGTTTAGCAATTCAAATTCAAATATAATTGATTCAAATTCAATTTCTGGTGGCACATATTTCAGCCCATAGGATTCTCTGTGCTTCACCTAAAATGTGAATTAGTCGCCTAATGTTGTCTGCAGCCAAACGGCCCTTCATTAATCCTGTTTGGTCCGCATGTATTAGATCTGGTAATATTGACTCTAGTCTGTGGGCTAATACACGGGAGTCAATTTTAAGGTCAGCATTAATAAGTGATATTGGTCGGTAGCTCGCACATTCAGAAGGGTCTTTGTCCAGTTTGGGGTAACTGAAATAAGAGCAGTGTTAAGGTCCTTGTGGAAATGCCCTTGTTCAACAGAAAAATGTATAAAATCCAGCCAAAGAGGACCTAAAATCTCCCACAAAACCGAATAAAGCTCAACCGGCAGACCATCAAGGCCTGGGGAACGTCCTCTCTTCATACTTCTTAGCGCTAGATGTAATTCTTCTAGTGAGATAGGCAAGTCAAGCTGTTTTGCATCCTCTATGGAAAGAGTAGAAAGATTCAGGTTGGTAAATAAATTTGTATAATCATTCTCCGAGGGCTGACAGTCGCTAGAGTAAAGTTTGGCAAAAAAGGATGCGAATGACTCATTTATATCTAGAGTAGTTGTCGCCGTTTCTCCATGATCTCTTTTGATGCATGCTATTGATCTGTTCTTCTCCTGATGTTTCAGAGTTAGAGCAAGCAGATGACTTGGACGGCTGCCTTGTGAATAATATTTGTGCTTAGTAATATGCATTAAATACTCTACTCTATGTCGTAACAGATTGTTCAGTTCAGCTTGATGTGTCTTCAATTGAGATTCTATGTCTTTACTATAATTCCTTTTAAGTTAACTTTCTATTTGTTCGCATTTTTGTTCTAAATCTGAGATCTGACGTAGTCTATTACGTTTGTTGTAAGATGAAAATCTGATTGCATTGTTCCTGAGGAATCCCTTTATGGAGGCCCATAGGAACATTGGGTTCTCTACACTACCCTTATTAATGTCAATGAATTCATTCAGTTCAAGTTTTAGTTGATTCAGGAAGCTTTCATTCTGTAGCAACGAGGAATTAAACCTCCATCTAGAAGACTTCTTGTTCCTAATGTCTCCAAAACTAAATGTTGCTTCAATAGGGTTATGGTCTGAGATATGTCTAGAGAGAAGATTTATTGAGGAAGAAGCAGAAACCAATTCACTAGAAGTAAGTAGGTAGTCTATCCTAGAAAAAGACTTATGGTTTGGAGAATAATATGTGTAATCTCTTGATGAAGGATTATGTAGTCTCCAAAGATCCACCAAATTGAGGTCCTTTGCTAAATTGCCTAAAGCCTTAGAAGAGGCTATCTGAGTGTGAGTAGCGACAATAGTAGACCTGTCTAGGGTGTTGTCAAAAACTGCATTCATGTCTGCGCTAATAACCAGGTGGTACTCGTCTAAAGTTAACAACTCTTTTGTAATGTTCTGGAAAAAATGCACAGTCAAAGATGGCTAGGGCATAGATACTAATAAAGGCTACTTTCCTTCCTTCAATGGAGGTACAACAGAATGCTAGCCTTCCCGAAACATCTGAGCTTACTTTAATTATGTTTATAGTCATATTACGTCTCATTAACACAGCAACCCCCTTGGTGCTACTGCCATCCGATGAGGCAGCTACCATTTTAACTCTCCTGTTTTGTAGTCTTAAAGTATCATTAGGTTTAAGATGAGTTTCCTGCAATAGTGCTATATCAACATTTTTTACGGTGAAGGAAATCTAAGACCTTGGACCTTTTGAATGGAGAGTTGAGCCCTCTCACATTAAATGACAAAACATTGTATCTATCCATTGTCCCTATTGAGGTATGTCCAAAACAAACTGTGTGTGATAAGGTTAAAGTAAACTGCCGATATGTAAAATGAAATATGAGAAACTACTGTCATGAAATAATTGCCTGTGCTAGAACTAGGGCTGTCAGTTAAACGCGTTATTAACGGCGTCAATTTTTTTATCGCGCGATTAACGGCTAGCAAACTTTGTAGTTTTTTTTTTTTTTTGGACATGCTTTTGCAACAACTAGTAACGTTAGTACAACACCACCGGATCTAGCTAGACCGGAAACAAAACAACAGGCACGCCGCACACACTTGTTTGGGCTTGCGAGCCAGCCAAAGAGTGGACGAGAAGCCGCGTCTAGGACAACTTGTATCGCACATTGGACGCGTACTTTCTCAGTTTATGGCCAGAAATAAAAGGTGTGTGTACACTCATAGAGAATAATGTGTTCGAATTTTAAATATGAGGCGCTGCGCTTCGCTTCTCATCCAGTGTGCGACCCCCTTTAACATTACGTTTTGAGTGGATGAATGATGAGCGCGAGACGCCGAAATGGATGCCAATAAGATTCTTAATGGAAAGTTTAATTTTAAAAAAGTGGCCAAAATGGTTCAGTTGACAAGACCAAAGTGATCTGTGTGTTTTGTCGTTGTGAACTGAGCTATCATCGCAGCACGTCCAGTCTGAAATAGCCTACTACTTGATGGCCAAGCACACTGATTCACTGATGCGAATTCTCCGCACCCTCGTCAATATTAGGACCTCGTCAGTATTTCTTTCACCCTTTTATTGATGGACAGTGTTACATTGTGTGAACACTACAGTATGCCAATGTTGATTTCAAAAAGAAACATTTGCACAAAGCAAGCCGATCCACTTTTCCATGTTGATACGAGCATTAAAATGAGAGAAAATAATAGGACAAAAAGAAATCAGAATAGATAAAAATGTGTGATTAATTAATCACGAGTTAACTATGACATTAATGTGATTAATCGCGATTAAATATTTTAATCGTTTGACAGCACTAGCTAGAACATATCAATCCCATGCGGAAAAATCCCCTGAACAAAAATCCCCAGCCAGTGTCGGGATCCACTGAGGTAGCATTTTACAAAGAAATCCGACTGGATCGTCTCCTTCTGCACCTGTTGGTAGGTTAATTAATCTCACATTGTTCCTTCTTGACCCATCTTCCATCTCTGTGACTTTCTTTCTGAGGCTGTCCAGCTCTGTGAGACAGTGGTTGGTATCTTTTTTAGTCTGACGAAGCACTCCTTGCATTGTATCGACTTTAGCAGACACCTTCTCCATATTTTTGGCATGAGTGTTGATGTCACTATTCAATGATCTCAGTAACGTCCCGTTCTCTTACGAGAGGTCTCTCGTACTGCGTAAGATATTTTACGCTAGGGGAAAATCCTTTTTCCGCGAGATATTAAAGCCAAAAATTATCCTTAATTTTTCAATAATGCAAAACGCGTTGCGGCCGCGCCGCCTTCCTTGCCTTCCTGCTGCGCTATCCGTCGCTCATAACCTTTTACTCTCTGCTTTTGTGCGGTGGCGACACACGTCCTAAAAGAGTAGCGTCTTTTTTAAGATGCCTTCCTGCGGCTCGTGCAGAGCCACACTCAGCGACGGGGACCGCCACGTGATCTGCGTTTCCTGCCTGGGTGAGGAACATGCAGTTCTCGCGCTCGCTGACGGCGGCTGCCCTCATTGCGAGCTACTGCCCATGGCGACTCTGAGGACTCGCCTGGCATTCTTCACCGAGACTGCTCCCCCGCCCGCCGCAGTATCGCGCCGTAAAAAGCGTGCTCAGCGGGTCCCGGAACCTTCTCCCAGCCGCCAAAGCTCGCCGGTTCGACCGGCCTGCTTCACCGGCTTCATCAGCTTCTCTTCCTGACGGACAGCAGCCGCTGTCTGCCGCCGCTTCCGTCGACATCGCTGACGAGGAAGCCCTGCCGGGAGAGGATGACTCCTGCTCTATCCTGGCGTCAGGCAGTGAGGATTGGGCAAGCTCTGAGGATCTCGCGCCCCCTGCCCGCACATCGTCAGGCAAGAGAGCGTCCATCGAGACGGAGCTCATGCGAGTCTAGGCCTCGAGTGGTCTTCGCCCGAGCAGCCCGCTCACAACCGGCTGGATGGCTTTTTTCTGCCCGGGGAGCGCGCTTCGCCTGCATCAAAACCAGCGCCTTTTCTTCCTGAGCTACATGAAGAAGTCACTAAGTCCTGGAACGCCCCCTATTCAGCTAGAGTGCGTCCATCTGTTTCTCTGGCATTCTCTGCAGTCGACGATGCCAAAAACAGGGGATACCATTCGCTGCTGGCGGTCGAAGAGGCGATAGCGGCCCACTTATGCCCGCCCTCCACTGGACGGCGCGCTAAGCTGGCCCTGCCCTCTAAAGCTTGCCGCACGACGTCAAGCCTGCTCCGCCGCGCTTTCTCCGCCGCCGGGCAAGCTGCGTCAGCGCTGCACACCATGGCCACGTTGCAGATCTTCCAGGCCGATCTCCTCCGAAAGCTGGATGAGAAAGGATCCGACGCGATCTGCGTGCCGGACTTGAGAAGCGCCACGGACCTCGCTCTCCGCGCAACCAAGTCTGCAGCACAGGCCATTGGACGGAGTATGGCCTCTCTCACTGTGACCGAGAGGCACCTGTGGCTAACGCTCTCTGAGATGGCCGAGTCCGAGCGCACCGCGTTCCTCGACGCTCCGCTTTCTCCCGCTGGCCTCTTCGGATCCTCCGTTAAGGACTTTGCGGAGAGATTCGCCGAGGTGCAGAAAGCGTCGCAGGCCATGAAGCACTTCCTCTAGCTAGTCCAAGGCCGAAGAAAACGTCCATTCCACCATTGGAGTGCGGGTTCGCGGACGGTGGTCCGCGGACGAGCGCGCCGGCCCCCCGAAATTTTTGGGGGGCCGGCCGACGCCGCACCCCGACCGCGCCCGGGCGCCCGACCCACGCGGGCAGGCGCGAGGGGCCCCAGCGCCCTCGGGGGCCCGACGGGAGGCCCCCGTTGTCCCAGACCCCCGGAAGCAGTTCGGCCTTCGTCCTGGGTGGGGCGCCACGCGTGACCGGTCCCACTAACCCACTATTTGTCCGTTTGACCACTGCTTTGGGCGGACCCCCCCCCCCCCACTCCCAGGCCACGCCCCCGTCCCACGAAACCACTATTTGTCCAATAACCCACTATATGGCGCAAACGTCCCGTTGACCCCCCCCCCCCCCACTCCCAGGCCACGCCCCCGTCCCACGAACCCACTATTTGTCCAATAACCCACTATTTGCCGGAAACGTCCCGTTGCCCCCCCCAACACCCCCCCACCCCCCCCCCGTCCCACGAACCCACTATTTGTCCAATAACCCACTATTTTGGGAAAAAGTCCCGTTGCCCCCCCAACACCCCCCCCCCCGCCCCCCCCCGTCCCACGAACCCACTATTTGTCCAATAACCCACTATTTTGAGAAAAATGTCCCGTTGCCCCCCCCGACAACCCCCGTCCCACCCCCCACCCCCCCCCCGTCCCACGGACCCACTATTTGTCCAATAACCCACTATATTTGTAAAATGATTTTCCCGCCGTACATGTAAATATGCTGCAAATGGACACAATCCCACGTGCCATCGATTGAATGGGGATTCAGACAGCTCCTTTGATAGACATTTTAATTAAAGTTCCTGTCTTGATGAAAACCATTTTACTGCACTCAGGGGCCTCCCCTGAGTCCATAGCACCAAGTCCCATCCCATAATTCCACTGTCCACGAACCCACTATTTTTTTCCATTGAATAAATGCTACGTGGGATCTCCATCTCTCAGCTCTGGAATGATCTAGAACCTCCATTTTTGCACTCCTGTCTAAGTCTCAACACCCTCTAACAGAATCCAGAGTTTCAAGAAGATCAGAGAAACTTTTTTTTTCGTCCCAAAAAAACTACAAGGGGTATGCCTGTCGGTTTTTTTGGGTCTGGAAAAAAAGTTTCTCTGATCTTCTTGAAACTCTGGATTCTGTTAGAGGGTGTTGAGACTTAGACATGAGTGCAAAAATGGAGGTTCTAGATCATTCCAGAGCCGAGATATGGAGATCCCACGTAGCATTTATTCAATGGAAAAAAATAGTGGGTTCGTGGACGGTGGAATTATGGGATGGGACTTGGTTCTATGGACTCAGGGGAGGCCCCTGAGTGCAGTAAAATAGTTTTTATCAAAAAAAATAGAATGGTGAGCTTAAAAACCACGTGTCCACGAAGCCACTATTTGTCCAATAACCCACTATATTTGTAAAATGATTTTCCCGCCGTACATGTAAATATGCTGCAAATGGACACAATCCCACGTGCCATCGATTGAATGGGGATTCAGACAGCTCCTTTGATAGACATTTTAATTAAAGTTCCTGTCTTGATGAAAACCATTTTACTGCACTCAGGGGCCTCCCCTGAGTCCATAGCACCAAGTCCCATCCCATAATTCCACTGTCCACGAACCCACTATTTTTTTCCATTGAATAAATGCTACGTGGGATCTCCATATCTCAGCTCTGGAACGATCTAGAACCTCCATTTTTGCACTCCTGTCTAAGTCTCAACACCCTCTAACAGAATCCAGAGTTTCAAGAAGATCAGAGAAACTTTTTTTTTCGTCCCAAAAAAACTACAAGGGGTATGCCTGTCGGTTTTTTGGGGTCTGGAAAAAAAGTTTCTCTGATCTTCTTGAAACTCTGGATTCTGTTAGAGGGTGTTGAGACTTAGACATGAGTGCAAAAATGGAGGTTCTAGATCATTCCAGAGCCGAGATATGGAGATCCCACGTAGCATTTATTCAATGGAAAAAAATAATGGGTTCGTGGACAGTGGAATTTTGCAACAAAGTTGGGTTCCACGGACTCAGGGGAGGCCCCTGAGTGCAGTAAAATAGTTTTTATCAAAAAAAATAGAATGGTGAGCTCAAAAACCACGTGTCCACGAAGCCACTATTTGTCCAATAACCCACTATATTTGTAAAATGATTTTCCCGCCGTACATGAAAATATGCTGCAAATGGACACAATCCCACGTGCCATCGATTGAATGGGGATTCAGACAGCTCCTTTGATAGACATTTTAATTAAAGTTCCTGTCTTGATGAAAACCATTTTACTGCACTCAGGGGCCTCCCCTGAGTCCATAGCACCAAGTCCCATCCCATAATTCCACTGTCCACGAACCCACTATTTTTTTCCATTGAATAAATGCTACGTGGGATCTCCATATCTAGGCTCTGGAATGATCTAGAACCTCCATTTTTGCACTCCTGTCTAAGTCTCACCACCCTCTAACAGAATCCAGAGTTTCAAGAAGATCAGAGAAACTTTTTTTTTCGTCCCAAAAAAACTACAAGGGGTATGTATGCCTGTCGGTTTTTTGGGGTCTGGAAAAAAAGTTTCTCTGATCTTCTTGAAACTCTGGATTCTGTTAGAGGGTGTTGAGACTTAGGCATGAGTGCAAAAATGGAGGTTCTAGATCATTCCAGAGCTGAGATATGGAGATCCCACGTAGCATTTATTCAATAGTACCAAATAGTGGGTTCGTGGACAGTGGAATTATGGGATGGGACTTGGTGCTATGGACTCAGGGGAGGCCCCTGAGTGCAGTAAAATGGTTTTCATCATGACAGGAACTTTAAAAAAAAACCTATGTCCAATATTGACTTATTGAATGAATGGCGGGAAATCATTATACAAATATAGTGGGTTATTGGACAAATAGTGGCTTTGTGGACACGGGGTTTTTAAGCCCAGCTTTCATTTTTTTTTTATAAAAACTATTTTACTGCACTCAGGGGCCTCCCCTGAGTCCATAGCACTAAGTCCCATCCCATAATTCCACTGTCCACGAACCCACTATTTTTTTCCATTGAATAAATGCTACGTGGGATCTCCATATCTCAGCTCTGGAACGATCTAGAACCTCCATTTTTGCACTCCTGTCTAAGTCTCAACACCCTCTAACAGAATCCAGAGTTTCAAGAAGATCAGAGAAACTTTTTTTTTCGTCCCAAAAAAACTACAAGGGGTATGCCTGTCGGTTTTTTGGGGTCTGGAAAAAAAGTTTCTCTGATCTTCTTGAAACTCTGGATTCTGTTAGAGGGTGTTGAGACTTAGACATGAGTGCAAAAATGGAGGTTCTAGATCATTCCAGAGCTGAGATATGGAGATCCCACGTAGCATTTATTCAATGGAAAAAAATAGTGGGTTCGTGGACGGTGGAATTATGGGATGGGACTTGGTTCTATGGACTCAGGGGAGGCCCCTGAGTGCAGTAAAATAGTTTTTATCAAAAAAAATATAATGGTGAGCTTAAAAACCACGTGTCCACGAAGCCACTATTTGTCCAATAACCCACTATATTTGTATAATGATTTCCCGCCATTCATTCAATAAGTCAATATTGGACATAGGTTTTTTTTTAAAGTTCCTGTCATGATGAAAACCATTTTACTGCACTCAGGGGCCTCCCCTGAGTCCATAGCACCAAGTCCCATCCCATAATTCCACCGTCCACGAAGCCACTATTTTTTTCCATTGAATAAATGCTACGTGGGATCATCCCACAAAGCCACTATTTGTCCAAAAACCCATTATATTTGTAAAATGATTTTCCCGCCGTACAGGGGTCCCTGCGACCGGGGGGGGGGGGGGCGTCCCCGGGGCCCGTGACTCTTGCGTTCAGGAGAGGGTCCCCGCGGGACATCCTCACCCGAATTTGAGCTCTCTGCGTCTTCTCGCTGCCAAGATACGAGACGTTTTGTCCCAGGGGTCGAGAGGTCACCGGCGGACGCCATTTTGATTTGCGTGCCGTGGTTTTCGGCTAATATCTTGGCCAAAACACCACCAAAAATCACGAAATTTTTACCATTCTTTTCAGCACGATTAGACGGTTCCATAGAGCTCGGTGCACGCCGGATCCGTCGAGTTTTGGCCTTGATAATTGCCATCTTTTTTTCTGTATCTCGGGGCCCCAGGGGCCCACGAGGCCGTGGGTGGTCTCAAAGTAAAGGTCTCGTCCCATTCTAAACACGACAAAACGTTAGGTGTCCATAGGACCCAGTGGGTCATCGTGAAAAATAAAAATAATCCACATTTTTCAGTCACCATCCACAATCACTGTACTCATCACGAACGGGGGGTGGGAAACGCTTAGGAAGGGGCTAGGGCCCTCAAACTCGGGGCCCCGACTCAGGGGCACTAGACGACGGAACTCGCCGAGTTTCGGGCTCCTGCGACTTTCCGTCTCCTTACGGGGGCCGTCCCACGGCCCATTTAAAAGGCATAGCGGTTTCGCGGACGAGCGTCTTTTTTCGACCTCGCGACCCCTGAACGAGGTCCCAGGGGCCCCAAACTTTCACGGGCCGCACCAGGGGGCCGTGGCGAGAAGGAAAACGGCGCCCCCTAGTCGGTCGGCCCTTCCGAAGCGGCGTCCACGAAACCACGGTGGAAAACCCATTCATTTAATGGGCGAGTGGGATTTTGATGGAAATGTCCCAGGGGCCCCAAATTCGGCACGGTGGCCCCAGGGCCCGCCCCGAGTGACGTACCGAAAGCACCGGGCCCTAGAGCGGAGGCAAATATTTTTTAGCCTCTATGCAAAATCTCTCCCTGGCCTGACTCTCACACTGAAACAGCCTTTCCGGCCTTTGAATGATTTGGTGGCGGGGGAGGGGCGATTTTTCACAAAGGCCCCAGGGCCCCACGCTTCGGGGCCCCGCGTCAGGGGCCCCTGGAGAGTCGGAATCTGAAGTATCGGGGTAACACGACCCTCCGTCTGCGTACGGGGCCCGTCCCACGGCCCATTTAAAAGGCATAGCGGTTTCGCGGACGAGCGTCCCTTTTCCGACCTCGCGACCCCTGAACGAGGTCCCAGGGGCCCCAAACTTTCCCGCCCGCACCAGGGGGCCGTGGCGAGTCGGAAAACGGCGCCCCCTAGTCGATCGGCCCTTCGGAAGCGGCGTCCGCGAAACCACTACGGCGAATACATTCATTTAATGGGCGAGTGGGATTTTGACGGAAATGTCCCAGGGGCCCCAAACTCGGCACGGTGGCCCCTGGGCCCGTCCCGAGCGACATACCAAAGGCGCTAGGCTCTAGAGCGAAGGCAACACTTTCCCGCCCTTTTAACCCTAATCTCGGCCTTGTGCCTCCTCCACTCATGTAACCTAAGAGCCTTTTGAGTGAAAGTTGGTTATAAGTGGCACACTTTTGTCAGGAAGGTCCTAGGGCCCCACGCTTCGGGGCCGTGAGTCGGGGGCCCCTGGAGAGTCAAAATATCAAATCTCGACGTGATACGACCCTGCGTTTCCGCACGGGGGCCGTCCCACGGGCCATTTGACGGCGTAGCGGTTTCGCGGACGAGGGGCCCTTTTTCGACCTCGCGACCCCTGAACGAGGTCCCAGGGGCCCCAAACTTTCCCGCCCGCACCAGGGGGCCGTGGCGAGTCGGAAAACGGCGCCCCCTAGTCGATCGGCCCTTCGGAAGCGGCGTCCGCGAAACCACTACGGCGAATACATTCATTTAATGGGCGAGTGGGATTTTGACAGAAATGTCCCAGGGGCCCCAAACTCGGCACGGTGGCCCCTGGGCCCGTCCCGAGCGACATACCAAAGGCGCTAGGCTCTAGAGCGTAGGGAACACTTTCCCGCCCTTTTAACCCTAATCTCGGCCTTGTGCCTCCTCCACTCATGTAACCTAAGAGCCTTTTGAGTGAAAGTTGGTTATGAGTGGCACACTTTTTTCAGGAAGGTCCTAGGGCCCCACGCTTCGGGGCCGTGAGTCGGGGGCCCCTGGAGAGTCAAAATATCAAATCTCGACGTGATACGACCCTGCGTTTCCGCACGGGGGCCGTCCCACGGGCCATTTGACGGCGTAGCGGGTTCGCGGACGAGGGGCCCTTTTTCGACCTCGCGACCCCTGAACGAGGTCCCAGGGGCCCCAAACTTTCCCGCCCGCACCAGGGGGCCGTGGCGAGTCGGAAAACGGCGCCCCCTAGTCGATCGGCCCTTCGGAAGCGGCGTCCGCGAAACCACTACGGCGAATACATTCATTTAATGGGCGAGTGGGATTTTGACAGAAATGTCCCAGGGGCCCCAAACTCGGCACGGTGGCCCCTGGGCCCGTCCCGAGCGACATACCAAAGGCGCTAGGCTCTAGAGCGTAGGGAACACTTTCCCGCCCTTTTAACCCTAATCTCGGCCTTGTGCCTCCTCCACTCATGTAACCTAAGAGCCTTTTGAGTGAAAGTTGGTTATGAGTGGCACACTTTTTTCAGGAAGGTCCTAGGGCCCCACGCTTCGGGGCCGTGAGTCGGGGGCCCCTGGAGAGTCAAAATATCAAATCTCGACGTGATACGACCCTGCGTTTCCGCACGGGGGCCGTCCCACGGGCCATTTGACGGCGTAGCGGGTTCGCGGACGAGGGGCCCTTTTTCGACCTCGCGACCCCTGAACGAGGTCCCAGGGGCCCCAAACTTTCCCGCCCGCACCAGGGGGTCGTGTCGAGTCGGAAAACGGCGCCCCCTAGTCGATCGGCCCTTCGGAAGCGGCGTCCACGAAACCACGGTGGAAAACCCATTCATTTAATGGGCGAGTGGGATTTTTACAGAATGGTCCCAGGGGCCCCAAATTCGGCACGGTGGCCCCAGGGCCCGTCCCGAGCGACATATCAAAAGGAAATGATGGTGGGGGAGGGGCGATTTTTTGCAAAGGCCCTAGGGCCCCACGCTTCGGGGCCCCGCGTCAGGGGCCCCTGGAGAGACGGAATCTGAAGTATCGGGGTACCACGACCCTCCGTCTGCGTACGGGGGGCGTCCCACGGCCCATTTAAAAGGCATAGCGGTTTCGCGGACGAGCGTCCCTTTTCCGACCTCGCGACCCCTGAACGAGGTCCCAGGGGCCCCAAACTTTCCCGCCCGCACCAGGGGGCCGTGGCGAGTCGGAAAACGGCGCCCCCTAGTCGATCGGCCCTTCGGAAGCGGCGTCCGCGAAACCACTACGGCGAATGCATTCATTTAATGGGCGAGTGGGATTTTGATGGAAATGTCCCAGGGGCCCCAAATTCGGCACGGTGACCCCTGGGCCCGCCCTCAGCGACATATCGACGGCGCAGGGTGATCGTGGCGATTTTTCCGTCGGACGTCAAAAACTGGCCACAGGGGGCGCTGTGGTAGGTCAAAGGGTCGCATACGTGTGCATTGTGGGTAATTCGTGAAAAAAAAAAAAATAGTGGGTTATTGGACAAATAGTGGGTCCGTGGGACGGGGGCGTGGCCTGGGAGTGGGGGGGGGTCAACGGGACGTATGCGCCAAATAGTGGGTTATTGGACAAATAGTGGGTTCGTGGGACGGGGGCGTGGCCTGGGAGTGGGGGGGGGGTCAACGGGACGTTTGCGCCAAATAGTGGGTTATTGGACAAATAGTGGGTTCGTGGGACGGGGGGGGGGGTGGTGGGGGTGGTGGGGGGGGTGGGGGGGCATTTGCCCAATATAGTGGGTTATTGGACAAATAGTGGGTTCGTGGGATGGGGGGGGGGGGTTGGGGGGGGTGGTCCTGGGGGCAATATGCTCTCTGTCGCCCACTAGAGGTGTCCGAATAACCACTATCCCGTGGCAATTAGGTAGTGATCCGTGAATTGGGGGGTTAGCACAAAAGGCCCACTTCCCACCAAGCCTGTGGGCATCTGTCATCCCAATTCACACTACGATCCCTCCGGCCCATTATGCGTCCAATGGCAGCTTATTAACATGGGCTTTTTTCCACGAACCCACGTTTTGGACTAACTCCCGAAGCGCTCCAGCTCTGCAGCAGGCCGTGCGAAACCGTCTGCCCAGAGCTCACAGCCCCAGCCGCCGCCCACCGCCACCACTTCGCAGCACCGTCAGGCCCAAGGCGCGGGACCGCGCTCCCGCTAATCCAGCCGCCGCCCCGCGTGGCCCGCGGCCTAGGATTGTGGTGAAGCCCGAGGCCCCGAAGTCGTCCTAGCACGCCTAGGAGAACGACGATGTTCGGACTTCCACCAAAGCTCTTCGCTCGTCCAGTTCCAGCAAATGTGACTGGTCAAGTGTTTTACGCAGCCAACAAGCCGGTTCAGTTGCCCGCTTGCCTGCACACAAATGCCGTTTTCACGGCTACCCAGATAAATCCCCAAGAGAGTGTATTTTCTGGTGTCCCGGCCACGGCCGATGGTGTTTTATGTGTAGAAAAAATGCCCACTGCCCAGTGCCCATTCCTACACACAAGCAGGCACACAGGGCTCGCGCACATAAAATCGACTCAGACCGATTGCGCATTAAATGTGGTAAATGTGCCCACTACCCAGTGCCCACAAACACTACGTTATGCATGTCCCAGGGTTTCTGTAAAAACGAAACCAACGTGCATTCGCTTCATTCAAGGCAAGGCAAGGCAAGGCAAGTTTATTTATATAGCACATTTCATACACAGTGGCAATTCAAAGTGCTTTACATAGAAGAAATTAAAATAATAAAAAATGTAAAACAGTTTAAATTTTTAAAAAAAAAAATACAGTACAAACAGTCGGACGAACAGCGGCACAGTGCTCATTCAGTAAATGCATAGCTAAACAGATGTGTTTTGAGTCTGGATTTGAATGTGATTACTGTAGGAGTGCATCTGATCTCTTCTGGAAGCTGGTTCCAGCTGCGGCTGGCATAATAGCTAAAAGCAGACTCGCCATGCTTAGAGTGAACCCTTGGTATTTCTAGCTGATATGATCCTAATGATCTGAGTGATCTGTTGGGCTTATATTCAGTGAGCATATCTGCAATGTATTGAGGTCCTAGGCCATTGAATGATTTATATACCAGTAATAATACTTTAAAATCAATCCTAAATCTAACTGGGAGCCAGTGTAAAGACCTGAGGACTGGTGTGATATGTTCATATTTTCTGGTTTTGCTCAGAATCCTGGCAGCAGCGTTCTGTATGAGCTGCAACTGTCTTATGGTCTTTTTGGGAAGGCCAGTGAGGAGTCCATTACAATAGTCCACCCTGCTGGTGATGAAAGCATGCACAAGTTTCTCTAAGTCTTGTCTGGAAACAAAGCATCTAATTCTTGCAATATTTTTCAGATGATAGTATGCTGATTTAGTTATTGCTTTGACATGACTACTGAAACTAAGGTCTGACTCTAGTGTCACACCAAGATTCCTGACTTGATTTTTAGTTGTTTGACCCCTAGAGTGAAGGTATGCGTTCACCTTGAGAACTTCATCTTTGTTTCCAAATGCAATGACTTCAGTTTTGTCTTTGTTTAACTGAAGAAAGTTTTGACACATCCAACTGTTGACTTCATCAATGCATTGGCACAGGGAGTCAATGGGGCTGTAATCGTTAGGCGATAGGGCTAAGTAGAGCTGTGTGTCATCTGCATAGCTGTGGTAAGAGATTTGGTTCTTTCTCATTATTTGGCTCAGTGGGAGAATATACAGGTTGAACAGGAGTGGCGCAATAATTGATCCTTGAGGGACTCCGCATGTCATGGATGTCCACTCAGACTTATGGTCTCCTATACTCACATAATAACCTCTCCCATCTAAGTATGACCTGAACCATTTTAGGACTATCCCAGAAAGCCCCACCCAGTTTTCCAGCCTGTCAAGAAGTATGTTATGATCGACAGTGTCAAATGCAGCACTGAGGTCGAGTAGCACCAGCACTGATAATTTGCCTGAATCAGTATTTAAGCGAATATCGTTTATTATCTTTATGAGCGCTGTCTCTGTGCTGTGGTGCGGTCGGAAACCAGATTGAAAATTGTCAAAGTATCCATTCGAGCATAAGAATTTGTTCAGCTGATTGAAGACAACTTTTTCAATGATCTTGCCTATGAAAGGAAGATTTGAGATAGGTCTATAGTTGCCTAATATGGTCTTATCCAGATTGCTCTTTTTCAGGAGGGGCTTGACAACTGCAGTTTTCAGGGAGTTTGGAAAACTCTCAGAGAGAAGTGAGGCATTTACCACTTCTAGAAGATCTGCTTCTAAACTGTTTAACACACTTTTGAAAAAAGATGTGGGAAGTGTGTCAAGAGCACAGGTTGATGTTTTTAGGTGCTGTACAGTTTCTTCCAAAATTTTGCCATCAATTTCTTTGAAATCAGACATAGTAACTACTTTCTCAGGTGGTCTGATCTGACTGACCCCAGTGCAACTCAAGGATGTGCTGATCACCTTTCTGATATTATTGATTTTCTCAGAGAAGAAAGAAGCAAACTCACTGCACTTGTTGTCTGAGAGCATTTCACTGGGAATCTGGCTTGGGGGGTTTGTCAGTCTTTCTACAGTAGCAAAAAGAGCGTGTGTTGTTTAAATTGCTGTTTATAATATTTGAGAAGAAAGTCTGTCTAGCTTTGCCTAGTTCCATATTGAAAACATGAAGGCTGTCTTTGTAGATGTTATAATGGACTACAAGTTTTGTCTTCCGCCACATGCGCTCTGCTTTTCTGCATTGTCTTTTCATATTTTGCACTGCTGTTGAGTTTCTCCAAGGTGCTTTTTGTCTGCCACTCTTCTTCCTGACTTTAACAGGAGCAATATCATCAATTACAATCAATCAATCAAGGAGAAAATCAACAGAGTCAGCAGATATGCTTGGTGTTAAGGATATAGCCTTCATAAATAGTACACTAGTGTTCTCATTTAAGCATCTCTTCTTGACACACACAGATCTAGCTTCAGTGGCAGGAGAGATCAATATATCAAAGAAAATACAGAAATGATCAGACAGTGCTACATCCTTAACCCCCTGAGGTCGGCAATCACGCCGGCGTGATCTGCTCGTTTTTTTTTTTATATCAGTGCAAAATACTCTGTTGATTTTGATTTTAGATACTTGTATTGTACATCATTCAAAACTGTTAAATGTCTTCTTTTATTTGTGTACACTCATAATAAAAACAAAATGTTTTTTTTTTTTTCCGTAAAACAAAGAAAATAAACATGATGCGCGTTCTGCCGTCTCTCTCAATGTGAAACTCATTCTGAAACGCGACAGAAAATGACCTGTAACTCAGCGAATGTTTGTCACACAGACTTGAAACGCATGTCTATACAACACTTGGAATCTCTATTTTTAAAGTATGTAAATTATATAAAAAACAAATATTATATTTTTAAGTAATCCATACGAAAGCAGCGGCATGTACAGTTTCTCAAACGCGTCCTCATTAAATTTAATTTGAACACGCCTACGGGCGGACGAGCGATTGACATGCAAATGATCCATGCGGAGAAACGCAGACCTGTAAATTGTCATCGTAGGTGCATGTCCACTGCGAGAGACATAATCTAAAAAAAAAAATCCAGAAATCACAATATATGATTTTTTAACTATTTATTTGTATGATATAGCTGCAAATAAGTATTTGAACACCTGTCTATCAGCTAGAATTCTGACCCTCAAAGACCTGTTAGTCTGCCTTTAAAATGTCCACCTCCACTCCATTTATTATCCTAAATTAGATGCACCTGTTTGAGGTCGTTAGCTGCATAAATACACCTCATACAATCAGTAAGAATCCAACTACTAACATGGCCAAGACCAAAGAACTGTCCAAAGACACTAGAGACAAAATTGTACACCTCCACAAGGCTGGAAAGGGCTACGGGGAAATTGCCAAGCAGCTTGGTGAAAAAAGGTCCACTGTTGGAGCAATCATTAGAAAATGGAAGAAGCTAAACATGACTGTCAATCTCCCTCGGACTGGGGCTCCATGCAAGATCTCACCTCGTGGGGTCTCAATGATCCTAAGAAAGGTGAGAAATCAGCCCAGAACTACACAGGAGGAGCTGGTCAATGACCTGAAAAGAGCTGGGACCACCGTTTCCAAGGTTACTGTTGGTAATACACTAAGACGTCATGGTTTGAAATCATGCATGGCACGGAAGGTTCCCCTGCTTAAACCAGCACATGTCAAGGCCCGTCTTAAGTTTGCCAATGACCATTTGGATGATCCAGAGGAGTCATGGGAGAAAGTCATGTGGTCAGATGAGACCAAAATAGAACTTTTTGGTCATAATTCCACTAAACGTGTTTGGAGGAAGAAGAATGATGAGTACCATCCCAAGAACACCATCCCTACTGTGAAGCATGGGGGTGGTAGCATCATGCTTTGGGGGTGTTTTTCTGCACATGGGACAGGGCGACTGCACTGTATTAAGGAGAAGATGACCGGGGCCATGTATTGCGAGATTTTGGGGAACAACCTCCTTCCCTCAGTTAGAGCATTGAAGATGGGTCGAGGCTGGGTCTTCCAACATGACAATGACCCGAAGCACACAGCCAGGATAACCAAGGAGTGGCTCTGTAAGAAGCACATCAAGGTTCTGGCGTGGCCTAGCCAGTCTCCAGACCTAAACCCAATAGAGAATCTTTGGAGGGAGCTCAAACTCCGTGTTTCTCAGCGACAGCCCAGAAACCTGACTGATCTAGAGAAGATCTGTGTGGAGGAGTGGGCCAAAATCCCTCCTGCAGTGTGTGCAAACCTGGTGAAAAACTACAGGAAACGTTTGACCTCTGTAATTGCAAACAAAGGCTACTGTACCAAATATCAACATTGATTTTCTCAGGTGTTCAAATACTTATTTGCAGCTGTATCATACAAATAAATAGTTAAAAAATCATACATTGTGATTTCTGGATTTTTTTTTTTTTAGATTATGTCTCTCACAGTGGACATGCACCTACGATGACAATTTCAGACCCCTCCATGATTTCTAAGTGGGAGAACTTGCAAAATAGCAGGGTGTTCAAATACTTATTTTCCTCACTGTATATATATATATATATGTGTGTGTGTGTGTGTGTGTGTGTGTATTCTGTACATTTTAAAAAGCTATTTTAACCTGAAAAATCTAAAATGTATTCCCCAAATTGTGCAGCATAATTTCTCTTGATATCAGCATGTTCACAGCTGTTTTGTTGTTGTTGTTGTTGTTTTTAGAGGAACAAGATGCCACTGATGAGTCCTGCCGACTTCAACATTCACATAAGTCTCCATACATGAACATGCTAAAGTGAAAAATCAAACACCATGGAAATGAAAGGTATGTACTATGTTTCAGGAATGACACAAAGGTGTGTGACAGTTCAAGTCTCTGTCTTTAGTTCAGTGTGTTAAATAATGTGTTTTTTTTTTGTCATTATGTTGTGTTGTAAATAAATCCAAACAATCAAAAAGCCATTCTTTTTTAAATCTCCTCATTCTTTGTGCAAGGTTGCTCAGAATGATAGGGGCCTGATAGCTCCTAATAGGGCCATTAGGGAGTGTCTTTGTCTTTCTCAGGTGAGAAAAGCTTACATATTAATGAGATGTCCACGCCTCTTGCATAAAGCTTTATCACACAAAACATGTCGTAAAAAATTTAAATCAATATATTGTCTTCTCTGAATGAGCAGTCAGGATGATTTTCACATAGTTTTGAAGCAAATATTCTAGGCTACGTGATACAATTTTCAAAAGTCTTATGAAGAAATAATCAGTATGGGTTTCATGAGCTTATTTCAGTGACATTTTTTTTTTTTCACAAACCATGCATAAATGTTATTATCTCAAAACTACAAACTTTTATATACTTGCTGCTGATATATTATTGTAGCAGAGTTTGTGCTGAATACAGTGTAATCAGACTTTAGCCATGAAAATGTCACAAGTAACAGAAATAAGCACAAATGTCAGAGCATGTCAGAACACCTCCAGGGCCCAGAAAACACCTCAGACCCCAGAGGGTTAATAACAATCGATGAAATGTTCAGACCCTTACTGATAAGTAAATCTAGAGTGTGTCCACGATTGTGTGTGGGTCCATGTACATACTGAGTCAGATCAAAAGTTTTTAAAACAGTTTTGATTTCTTTTGCCATATTGTTTTCTGCACTATCTATGTGAATGTTAAAATCACCAGCAATGGCAAAACAGTCAAACTCTGAGGTAATGGTTGATAACAGTTCTGTAAAGTCCTCAGCAAAGGCTGGAGAGTATTTTGGAGGCCTGTAAATAATGATAAGTAAAATGCGTGGAGCACCATTTAACCCAATACCCAGATATTCAAAAGACAGGTAATTCCCAAATGATATTTGCTTACAATGATAAATATCTTTAAAAAGAGCAGCTAGACCCCCACCTCTCTTAACAGCTCTGCAGACACTCATAAAAATAAAGTTAGGAAGGGCTGTTTCATTGAGGATTGCAGCTGTCTTCTAGCCAGGTTTCATTTAGAAGCATAAAGTCCAGGTTGTTTGTGGTTATTAAGTCGTTGACTAGAAGTGATTTATTTTTAAGTGAACAAATGTTTAAAAGAGCTAACTTGACAGTCTTACTTTTTGTCACAGCAATCTTAGTTTGACATGTAATAGGCACCAGATTAGTTGGGTTTGCTGTACTGCTATTGAAGGCCTTAACCCTCTGGGGTCTAAGGTGTTTTTGGGGTCCCTGAGATGTTCTGACATGCCCTGACATTTTTGCTTTTTTCAGTTGCTTATAAACATATTAATGGCAAAGGTGTAAATTCACTCTATATAGCACAAACAGGGCTACCATCATATGTGAGCACCATGCATGTACATGTTTGTATTTTTGAGAGAATAATGTTTATGCATGGTTATTGAAAAAACTAAAAACTAAAGTTTCTGAAATAAGGCCATAAAACACATTCTAAATATGTGTCAATAAGACTTTTGACTAATGGATGTCATCGCCTAGATTTTTTTCTTCAAAATGATGTGAAAATTATCCTGCCTAATCATTCACATAACACAATGCATTGATTTAAATTTTGCAAAACACTTTCTGTCTGGAAAGGCAATATGCGGAGTGGGCGTCAACGATCATGCATATTTAGTGGTTCGCACCTGGAGACAATGGGGCCCACATACTTAATGAGCCATTCATTCAGGTGTGTCACAAGAAAGAATGCAAGAGCAACAGTTGGAAGCATCTCGTGTTTTTTTTATTTTTCCACAAATTGTGCTTGCAAATTGCCCTATAATATCAAAAGGAAAACATGTCTAGTAATTGTGCAGTTAATTCTCATACTGTATTTTCAGTTTTGGAATATTTATCCTCTCCCCAAATTTGTCACTAATAAAACACAATAAAAAAATATTTTAAAGAAAAGGCTTATATTTACCTTTTATTAGTTTGTTTACATCTACCTTGTATTTTTTTTTTATTAAAAAGGTTACAATTACAACAACAATTCAAGTGTAATCTTTCTTTGTAAAAACTAAAGTATACATTTTATCATACATATTTCAAAGTTAAGGATTCATTACTTGAATATAGCCTAGGCTACATTGGAATAAACACTATAACATATTATTTGATTATTTTTGACAAAACATACTATATTTAACATATGAGCAAAAATTGGCAAACAAAAGCTTATTTGAGGTGGCAGATATTTTACAGTAAAAATGTATAATCTATCCAAAACTAATCAATGAAATGTTGTCTTTCATATGTCTGTAACATAGTAACTTTCGTTTTTATTATAAGAAATATAAATGTTAATTTGCAGTTTAATACGTTGCTTATACAAATACATTTTATTTCAACATATTTCACTCGATTTTTACTCAGTAGCCTATAGCAATACAGTTTGCTAAAAGCGAAACATTCACAGACAGAAACGATTCAAATTTAAACCGTCTTTTGCCAGTTGTGGTAAACAGCGGCATCTCTGCCATTCATTCATTCATTCATGCACAGATACGCGCCGCACTTGAGAATGAAAAAAAAACGTACTACATTATTCCATAGTCTTGGATCTGTCGCTCCTCGTACTTCTGAGGTAAATTTTCCATTATAGTATTATTCCTCACAGCGCTGCGAGACTGTGTAAACAAGTACAATGATCTGATGTGTTTTCTCGAGCTGATGTGGGCGTTCACAGTTTGCGTGGATTGCCTCAGACATTTGCGTTTGAATAGCGCGCGCTCTTCGTGGGCGGGGTAACATTACATCTGAATGAGCTCTAATTAGCTCGACTGGAATCGCTCTCTTTTAATGCAGATTTCACAAGATGAGAATATTTGTTTTTTATATAAATTACTTCATTTAAAAGAAGAAAATTCAAGCTTCATGCCTGTGTGTCTGTATGTCTGTTTGACTGAGTATTCGCTGAGTTATGGTTCATTTTCAGACGCGTTTCAGAATGGACTACACTGACAGAGAGAAGGCAGAACTCGCATCATGTTTATTTTTCTTTATTTGGCGAAAAGCACAACACTTTGTTTTTATTGTGAGTATACACAAAAATAATACACACTTAACAGGATCGATTGATGTATAACACAAGCATATAAGATAAAAAGTAATATTTAATTTTATTTATTTGTTTTCACTGATAAGGAAAAAAACGAGCCTATCGCGCCGGCGCGATAGCCGACCTCAGGGGGTTAAACTTTCTTTCTTGTGATAGAGCAGCAATAGAGAAAGATACAGGCACATTGGGTTCCCGCTTGTTCTGTAAACATTTGAGAAAGTTACTTTTCTCAGAGCGGGGACCCAACACATATCACTGAGAGCTGGTATCAGTTGTTTTTGGTTCACCTCGAGCTGATGGAGGAGGGTGTGAGCCCTGGCGTTGTGGCAGAGGCCGAAGAGCTCTCACAGGAGGGGAACAATGCTTTCAAGCGAACAATGCTTTCAGTGTGATAAATGTGCCCGCTATCCCGCGCCCACATCCACACACAGACATGACAGTTCCTATGGGACTCGCCCAGCCCTCCCCATCTCGGTTGACCGCCGCAGAGGAGTCGAGCGCGGGCAATCTGCCCACTGTTATCAGTGCGCCCCCTGCCTCAGTTGCCACGAGCGCGACGCTTATGTTACAGCACACTGAAGCCTCTCCGTCGCTGAGCGAACGAAGTGCGCTTCGTATTCAACCCCTAGCTATTCATGCGGATGCATGGGCAAGGCTGCCCGGGGTTTCGAAGTCGGTGCTAGACATTATAAAAAGAGGCTATTCGCTGCAGTTTCGCCGACGCCCTCGCCGCTACATGGAGCGCGTCGAGACCACGGTGAAAACAGAAGTAGCACATCTACTTCGAGCCGAAATTGCGAAACTATTGAGCAAAGGGGCCATAGAGTCTCTCTCTCAAGTTCAAAGCGAAGGAGGGCTATACAGCAGATACTTCCTGGTGTCGAAAAAAGACGGGGGTCTCAGACCCATACTAGATCTAAGGCAACTGAACAGAGTGCTTGTGAAGCGACAGTTCAGGATGCTCACGACCAGAAAAATCCTCGTGCAGATTCGCCGAGGAGACTGGTTTGTGTCAATAGATCTGAAAGACGCGTATTTTCAAATACAGATAGCGTCACGTCACAGGCGATTTTTGAGATTTGCCTTCGAGGGCCAGGCATATCAGTACACAGTCCTGCCGTTCGGTTTATCCCTAGCACCCCGTACATTTACGATGTGCATGGATGCAGCGCTCGCACCCCTCAGAATGCGGGGCATGCGAGTACTGAACTATTTGGACGATTGGCTGATTCTAGCTCAATCTCGCTCAGAGCTCACAGAGCACACAACCATTTTACTCGATCACCTCGAGAATTTGGGTCTCAGAGTCAATTGGGTGAAGAGCTCTCTGTCCCCCGGTCAGACGATCTCTTTCCTGGGCACAGAGCTGGACTCGCTGTCCATGATAGCAAGACTATCACCACAGCGCGCGGTAGACATTCAGCGCGCAGCGAACTCTTTCCGTTGGTGCGCATCTGTCCCGCTCAAGAAATTTCAGAGGATGCTGGGTCTCATGGCCTCAGGATCATCAGTGCTCCAGCTGGGCCTGCTCCGCATGCGCCCACTGCAGTTCTGGCTGAAAGCACGAGTCCCACGCCGAGCGTGGGCATCTGGTCTGCTTCGTCTCAAGGTCAATCAGAAGTGCATCGCAGCTCTGAAACCTTGGAAAGCGAACGACTGGTACCAATCAGGTGTAAGCCTGGGGACTTCCTCGAGAGTGAGGGTGGTGTCTATGGACGCATCCACCTCGGGATGGGGAGCGCTGCTCGAGGGCAGAACGTTCTTCGGCCAGTGGTCAGAACGGGAGAAGCTTCTGCACATAAACTGCCTCGAAATGCTGGCAGTAGACAACGCGCTGACACGTTTTTTGTCCCCAAATAAAAGGACGCCACGTCCTGGTCCGTTCGGACAACATGTCTGTGGTGTCCTACATAAATCGCCAGGGCGGCCTCAGGTCCCGGAACCTGCACAGGCTAGCAGAACGCCTCCTGGTATGCGTTCAGCGCAACCTGCGCTCACTGAGAGCAACGCACGTGCCAGGGCTCCTAAACATAGGACCAGACAGACTGTCCAGGAACAATGTTCCGGCAGGCGAATGGTCTCTACACCCACAGACAGTGCAACTGCTGTGGAAGAAATTCGGCAGAGCGGAAGTGGACCTGTTCGCGTCTCAAGAAAACGCTCACTGTCCGGAATTTTTCTCCAAGAGCAGGGACGCGCTGGCCCATGTATAGCCCCGCCGCCCGCTCTATGCTTTTCCCCCCGTCTCTCTCCTGCCTCAGGTGATAGAGCGGATCAGGGAAGAAGGATGCTCAGTACTGCTCGTAGCACCGTTCTCGAAAAACCAACCTTGGTTCCCAGTTATGATGCAGCTAGCGAGCACTGCCCCGTGGCCAGTGCCAGTGAGGAGAGACCTCCTCTCTCAGGCCCACGGCTCGATTTGGCATCCTCACCCGGAATTGTGGTCCCTTCATGTCTGGGCCATCAACGGGTACATGCTGAACTCCCTAAAGGAGTGTTAAACACGATCACGCAGGCTAGAGCCCCGTCTACGAGACGTCTCTACTCCTCGAAATGGTCAGTGTTTTCGGGCTGGTACACAGCCCGTGGCGTGTCACCCACAGACTGTGGAGTGACGGAGGTGCTTTCCTTCCTGCAAGAGCTGTTGGATAAGGGCAGGACCCCTTCCACGCTCAAAGTTTATGTGGCGGCTATAGCAGCGTTCTCGAGAACAATGCTTGGTCAGTCAATAGGAAGGAACGATTTAGTCATCCGCTTCCTTAGAGGGGCTAAGAGACTGAATCCTCCCAGTCCCCGTATGGGACCTTTCTACGGTGCTGGAAGCTATGAAAGGTGGCCCATTCGAGCCTTTGCAGACGATTGATCTGAAACACCGGTCTTTCAAGACTGTGTTTCTGCTGGCTCTCGCTTCAGTGAAGCGCATAGGGGACCTACACGCGCTCTCAGTGAGTGCGACGTGCATGGAGTTTGGGCCTAATGACTCTAAGGTTATACTCAAACCTAAGCACGGTTATGTTCCAAAATCCCTCAACACACCGTTTAGGGCGCAGGTCATTTCCCTGTCAGCCCTACCGGTCCCTGATGAGGAAGGAGACGCGAGCCTCCTCTGCCCAGTCAGGGCGTTGCGAGCTTATGTGTCTCGCTCGTCTGTTTTCAGACAGACAGAGCAGCTCTTTGTTTCGTTCAGCGGGCGCTCTAAGGGGCTAGCCGCGTCGAAGCAGAGTCTATCCAGATGGATAGTTGATGCTATTGCGCTAGCATACGCCTCCAGGGGCATGCAATGCCCGTTGGGTGTCAGAGCGCACTCCACGAGAATCATGGCTTCATCGTGGGCCTGGTCGAGTGGGGTTGCCTTGCAAGATATATGTACGGCGGCGGGCTGGGCCTCCCCGTCTACATTTATAAGGTTTTACAACCTAGAGGTTCCCGCCCTGCAGGCCAGGCTGCTGTCGGTCTAGATAACCAGTATTGTCTGCCCTGATGCTATCAGCTCAGAATGCTGCGTCTAATAACAGCACAAAGATGTGTTTTTGGGCAGACTATGTAAGACCCACATTTCCCCATCAGTTCAGGCCGTGTCCCGCCCTGTCTGTATGATGTACTTTGCGTCTAAGCGACGCTGATATACAAGGAAGAGTGTGGCTTCACCCCTCCCTCTTCCCGGACTCCCTGTGAGTTCCCTGGGTGATTGTGCACTATATGAACCCCGGGTTTTTCGCCCTTGGGTCTTTGGTGTCAGATCCCAGCACGCACGGTCGTCTTGCATTGGGTCCCCTAGTGTAAGATATCTTACGCAGTACGAGAGACCTCTCGTAAGAGAACGTACTCGGTTACTAACGTAACCTCGGTTCTCTCTAGTAGAGGGAACGAGTACTGCGTATCTTGCCGTGCATGCACACGCTCTGGTTGCTTCGATGATGAAAAACCAGATAATAGCTGCCTGCGAGCGATATTTATAGGCCTAGGCCACGCCCGTTTCGGCGGGATGTGACGCAGCGGGCGCGAAGCACCCTCATTGGGTCTGACGTCACGCCAGGCCTCGCTCGATAGGCTTGCTGCAGTTGCCGCAGAGCAGCCTCGCGTTTTGCATTATTGAAAAATTAAGGATAATTTTTGGCTTCAATATCTCGCGGAAAAAGGATTTCCCCTAGCGTAAGATATCTTACGCAGTACTCGTTCCCTCTACTAGAGAGAACCGAGGTTACGTTAGTAACCGAGTACGTTTTCAGCTATTTGACTTTCAACCGTAGTTAGTGCTCTAGCCAAAGTCTCACTCAACATTTCGGTTACCAGGTCTCGTAGTGTCTCCCTCTCGGCCTCAACCGTCTGCTTGATTAGCAAGGAGATTTCCTCAGGGAGTAAACTAGCTAGCGAGGCTCCTGAGCTAAGGCTAGCTTTGAATCGCTTGCCCGGGTTTTGTTTTGTTTTGTAGGCGAACTTGCACTTTTCTTTGACGCCATTTCACGATATTAGTTTCAAAAACTATCCAGTATGTTAAATGAACAACTTTGTTGCAGGAAACAAGCAGTTAAGCTGCCATTCAAAGGGCTTTTGGCAGGAGCTCAGTGTAAAGCGACCATCTCACTGCGAGTCTCACCGGAAGTCCTAAGGCTATGACAATTAATGAAATTAATACAACATTTTTACTTAAAAGTCACTATCAATCATCACTGAGTTTTTGTAGTTACTTATGACTGCGATCCATTGTGTATTTTGATCAAATTATGAGGCAGAAATATGTTGTTAATTACATTTTAGAATAATTTTATGGGGAATATATGAAATTACAACTTCTGTGGGGAGTGAAGGAAAAGTTATATAACTAGTACTGTATCTAATTACTGTTGTCAGAAAGTAATAATAATACTATTACTTTTGAAAGGAGTAACTAGTAACGAGTACTATTACATTTTTGAGTAATGAGTCACTACTAAGAGTTTATCCAGTACTCAATATGCTACTGTAGGCTGTTGTCTGAATGGGACATTTCTAGACTCACACCTGTAAGTAAATTAGGGGTTTTAATTAATTGACAAATTTAAGTATTATTACCACTCAGATTTTTTTTTTTTCATATTTTATTTTACACATGGAGTAATAATACAGACTTTTTGACTCTCAGCCGACAAACTTTATAAAACCATTACATTTATACAAGACATAAGTTTACACCAAACACATCAATGAGGAAGTTTAACATTCCAGCAATCAAAAAGTATATGGCATATACAAACCCGATTCCAAAAAAGGAATGGAATAATTTACAAATCTCATAAACTTATATTTTATTCACAATAGAATATAGATAACATATCAAATGTTGAAAGTGAGACATTTTGAAATGTCATGCCAAATATTGGCTCATTTTGGATTTCATGAGAGCTACACATTCCAAAAAAGTTGGGACAGGTAGCAATAAGAGGCCAGAAAAGTTAAATGTACATATAAGTAAAAGCTGGAGGACCAATTTGGAACTTATTAGGTCAATTGGCAACATGATTGGGTATAAAAAGAGCCTCTCAGAGTGACAGTGTCTCTCAGAAGTCAAGATGGGCAGAGGATCACCAATTCCCCCAATGCTGCGGCGAAAAATAGTGGAGCAATATCAGAAAGGAGTTTCTCAGAGAAAAATTGCAAAGAGTTTGAAGTTATCATCATCTACACTCAGTGCATAATATCATCCAAAGATTCAGAGAATCTGGAACAATCTCTGTGCGTAAGGGTCAAGGCCGGAAATACATACTGGATGCCCGTGATTTTCGGGCCCTTAGTAATGGAAAACACTAAGTAATGGAACTAATACTGTAATGGAAATCACAACATGGGCTCAGGAATACTTCCAGAAAACATTGTCGGTGAACACAATCCACCGTGCCATTCGCCGTTGCCAGCTAAAACTCTATAGGTCAAAAAAGAAGCCATATCTAAACAGGATCCAGAAGCGCAGGCATTTTCTCTGGGCCAAGGCTCATTAAAAATGGACTGTTCAAAGTGGAAAACTGTTCTGTGGTCAGACGAATCAAAATTTGAAGTTCTTTTTGGAAAACTGGGACACCATGTCATCCAGACTAAAGAGGACAAGGACAACCCAAGTTGTTATCAGCGCTCAGTTCAGAAGCCTGTATCTCTGATGGTATGGGGTTGCATGAGTGCGTGTGGCATGGGCAGCTTACACATCTGGAAAGGCACCATCGATGCTGAAAGGTATATCCAAGTTCTAGAACAACATATGCTCCCATCCAGACGTCGTCTCTTTCAGGGAAGACCTTGCATTTTCCAACATGACAATGCCAGACCATATACTGCATCAATAACAATATCATGGCTGCGTAGAAGAAGGATCCAGGTACTGAAATGGCCAGCCTGCAGTCCAGATCTTTCACCCATAGAAACATTTGGTGCATCATAAAGAGTTATGATTTGCATCATAGTTGAGCAACTAGAAGCCTGTATTAGACAAGAATGGGACAACATTCCTATTCCTAAACTTGAGCAACTTGTCTCCTCAGTCCCCAGACGTTTGCAGACTGTTATAAAAAGAAGAGGGGATGCCACACAGTGGTAAACATGGCCTTGTCCCAACTTTTTTGAGATGTGTTGATGCCATGAAATTTAAAAGCAACTTATTTTTTTCCCTTAAAATTATATTATAACATGTCATCTATGTTGTATTCTGAATAAAATATTGAAATTTGAAATTTTCACATCATTGCATTCTGTTTTTATTCACAATTTGTACAGTGTCCCAACTTTTGTGGAATCGGGTTTGTATATATGTGTGTGTGTTAGCAGTTATAAATATCAGTTGAAGAAAAGCCATAATACATAAATGAACAACCCAACAACTATATACAATTTAGTTTAATAATTTAATACAATCACAGTCACAGGAATCTATATGAAGCAAATCTCAAATGCAAATAAGCCATGCACTCTAAAAAATCATTCTGCTCTAAAGTATTACATTTAGACAAAGCATCAGCATTGGAAAACTCTGTAAAGCTTCTTGGAAAAACAATACACACAAATTGACACACAGCTTTTATGATTACAATGCATGTAAATGACTTCAGAGTTTTTGGTGTCTTTATTCACTTCCACAGCTCCAGGTAAAGATGCTGCTTTTGCAGTTTTCTCCTCATTAGTCCCAAAACAAGGGCCTTAGAAATGGAGAGACGAGAGATAAATCATGACAGAGAAATATGAACAAGCTGACCTGTAGGATAGGATCAACATTTAGTATGCAATGTTCAAATGAAATTGTATAAATCATAAGAAAACTTTTGTGTTACTGGCTCATGTCATATTACAGTTCTCATTTTTGATTGGTGCATTCTTAGTGTTAATCTCAGTCTTAACTTACTTTCTCAAAATCTCCATGGAAAAGCCCTGGTCATTCAGAAGAATCTTCACCTTCTGGTTGTAGCTAAACTGACGGCAATAATCATCTGGGCATTTTTTAGATGGGTTATTGCAAATTAACCTTCATAATCAGAAAGCACAAAGCACAGCATCAGAGTCTTTGACAAACCTGATATTTGCTTTTAATTTTTGTTATAACAATCATTTGTGTGAGAAACAGACCAACATTTAAGTTGTTATTGAATTTTTAATGAACTATGAGATCTAGGGTGGATGTAAAGAAAACTTAATTTATGAATAACTGTTCTCAAGCTTTTGATTTGTTCCTAACAAAAAGGTATTATGTGACTTCAAAAATCATGGAATATGCCTCAAAAGTCGTTCTTTTATGGTGTTGTTGTCTCTTTTTTAAAGCTTGTAAGCTGTACTCTCGTGAAATTGCTTATAAAATGTATATAATGATAAACCAATACAAACCCGTTAAATGTCATCATACAACTTGGTCTTGTGTTTGACCTCTGCAATATCTTGATTCCATCCTCCTCTAATAAGCCAGCATTTACCCTACATGTGGAAACACATTATACAGATAAAATGATTAAGATTGTTAATACCATTCTTCACATCTGCTTATTACATATTAATTTAAACAATTCCATAACAGTTTAAATCATATGTTCTCAAAGTGGCCAATGGCGGGCCGCGGAAACATTTCTGGCGGCCGCAATAACATTTGATAATATCTGTAAAAATGTTAAAACTGTACATTGCTTTGAAAGAATGAATCTCTGGTTCCCCTTCGAGGGAACTCGCACTGCGTCGTCGTCGTGACGACACTTTGGGGAACGCCCCCAGCGTAGCGCATCTGAAGTATGAATGAAATCTGTCCAATCCTGATTGGTGCTGCGTCATGACGTAGTAGATGACGGCATAACCGGAAGATACAAAGGGACGCCGGCACAAACACACGTTAGCTTTTTGCTCTTCAGCAAGCGCTCTGTGTGAAACTGTTTGTCTTATTTGGTGTTGTTTGTCCCATAAGAATTGTCCCATAACATCTGCATTACAATATAGAATCTAGTGGCTCGGATCTCGCGTTTGCCGAGGCAGCGCGTAGGTTGCGGGTCTACTCTGCAATAAAGATTCTGTGACTGATCTCGCGTTTGCCGAGGCAGCGCGTAGTTTAAAGGTCTGCATTGCAATACAGAATCTATAGTGGCTCGGATCTCGCGTTTGCCGAGGCAGCGCGTAGATTACGGCTACTCTGCAATAAAGATTCTGTGACTAATCTCGCGTTTGCCGAGGCAGCGCGTAGATTAATGTCTGCATTGCAATACAGAATCTATTCTATAGTAGCTCGGGTCTCGCGTTGCTGAGGCAGCGCGTGGATTACGGGGCTGCTCTGCAATAAAGATTCTGTGTGGGTGCGAGGCATGCACAGTCAGCTCCTGAGGGTGCTGGCTGTGTGTTCATTGAGAAATATCTTGACGCACACAGCCGTGCGTTTCGGGTGTTTCAGCCTCGCGCCCGTTGGCTTTCTTCTCGAGAGATGAAAGCCAAATATATTGTGAACGACTCGAATCTCGCGTTTGCCGAGGCAGCGCGTAGATTACGAGTCTGCTAAGGGACACACGCGATCTGTGAAATAATACTGTTTGGGTGCGAGGCATTCACAGTCAGCTCCTGAGGGTGCTGGCAGTGTTCATTGGGAAATATCTCGGCGCGCGTGCATAGAAAAAAGACGTGCGCTGTCGGATGTTTCAACCTCGCACCTGTTGACTTTCTTCTCGAGGGATGAAAGCCGATATATTGTGACGGCTCGAATCTCGCGTTTGCCTTGGCAGCGCGTAGATTACGAAACCATATAAATAAATATTAAACAGTATTGTCTGGTGATTATGGCTGCATTTAATTCTATGGAATTAAAATGATGGAATATTATCTGACTTTGAGAAGTTAGATATTTTAATTCAGCCTACCATCCAGACCGTGTTTCACTTATCCAGTGTTTTTGGCTGCATTTAATTTTGAGGAATTAAAATGTTGAGCCTCGCACCGACAGGTGCAAAAAGAGAGTGTCGCCTCCCGCGCCCCTCCCAAAGGGGAAGCTTGGCAAAGGAGGCAGCGCTCTCGCGGCAAGCCTTCTGAGCCTAAGGTCAATCTGAAGACTGTCCTTCAGGCAAAGAAGGCTTCCGCCAAGCGGTCCTAGCTGCGGTCTCAGAGCTGTCCCCCCCGGGGTGGAGCGATCGAGGTCGCCTCCCCACCGGAGCTCTTGGGAAATCATTTCCTGCGTACGCACGCTGCTCCAGCCGCCTCTAGAAAGACCTGCGGCTGGGCAGCGAACGCGTTCGCACACCGAAAATCATTCTCGACTGCTCCCTGCCGGTCAGCCGCTTCAGGGGGTCGGGAACGAGGCTCGGTTGACACCCGAGGCCAGCCTCGATAGGCTGGTTCCCTTAGTAGATTATCTCGGCGCATGGTCATGCCTTCCGAATATATCTGCGTGGGCCCTGCGTACTGTAGAGCTGGGTTAAGGACTGCAGTTCAGCTCCCCTCCCCCGAAGATCAATGGGGTGGTCTGGACTGTGGTCGGCCCAGAGCAGGTTCGGGTTGTGGAACAGGAAGTTCAATCCCTGTTGGTCAAGGAGGCCATAGAACGTGTTCCTCTGCCAGACAGGGAGTCCGGGTTCTACAGCCGGTACTTCATAGTTCCCAAGAAGGATGGGGGGTTGCGTCCAATAATAGATCTCAGGCACTTGAATCGTTCTCTGAGGAGATTCAGGTTCAAGATGCTCACAATTCCAGCCATCGTGAGTCAGATCCAGTTCGAGGACTGGTTCGTCACGATAGATCTAAAGGACGCATACTTCCATATCTCCATCCTTCCATGTCACAGGAAGTTCCTGAGGTTCGCTTTCGGGGGCGAAGCGTACCAATATCGGGTTCTTCCCTTTGGCCTAGCTCTTTCCCCTCGCACCTTCACCAAGTGCATGGATGCAGCGCTGGCTCCGCTGAGACTCCAGGGCATTCGTGTACTCAATTACATCGACGACTGGCTAATATTAGCCAAGTCGTACGATATGGCAGTTCGACATCGAGATGTCGTTCTGGCTCATATCAGGTGCTTGGGGCTGAGACTCAACACGAAGAAAAGCGTGTTGACGCCCTCCCAGAGGACTACGTTCCTGGGAGTGGTATGGGACTCCACGACGATGCGGGCACAAATGTCTCCTGCACGGGTGGAATCCATACAGGCGATGGTCTCCAGAGCGAAGCTAGGCCACAACCTCACTGTAAAGCAGTTTCAGATACTGCTGGGGCACATGGCAGCAGCGTCCAACGTCATACCTTTTGGCCTGCTACACATGAGACCCCTACAGTGGTGGTTGAGAGCCAAGGGGTTTTCCCCGAGGGGAAATCCGTTCCGTATGATCAGAGTAACGCGCAGATGCCTTCGTTCTCTCGTCATATGGAGGAAACCTTGGTTCCTGTCCCAGGGACCAGTGCTGGGAGCATCATGTTGCCGGAAAACCGTTTCAACAGATGCCTCCCTCACTGGTTGGGGCGCGGTCATGGACGGCCGCTTTGCGAGAGGTCTGTGGGAGACCCGGCACTCTTCCTGGCACATCAACTGCCTGGAAATGCTGGCGGTCTACAAAGCTCTGAGGAGCTTTTTCCCAGACCTCCGCGGCCACCATGTCCTGATACGCTCGGACAACACTTCTGTAGTCGCGTATCTGAATCATCAGGGGGGTCTGAGGTCGCGCCCTCTATGCAGACTGGCACACCAGATCCTCCTGTGGTCCCAGGGGAAACTGTCGTCTCTCAGAGCGATGTACGTCCCCGGGGACCAAAATCAGGGAGCAGACGTCCTGTCGAGGCAGGGGCTGAGGCCCGGGGAGTGGCGACTCCACCCAGAGGTGGTGGAAGCCATGTGCGTGAGATTTGGCCCAGTGGAAGTGGATCTTTTCGCGTCTCAAGAGACGGCCCACTGTCCACTGTGGTTCTCTCTCAGGCATCCAGCTCTGCTGGGGCTGGACGCCATGATGTAGACGTGGCCGAGGCTGCGTCTGTACGCATTTCCCCCGATCGCTCTGCTCCCGGGAGTCTTGGAGCAGGTCCGCCGGGAGGGGATCAGTCTACTTCTAGTAGCACCCCACTGGCCGACCCGAGTACACAATATTTCACCCCCGGCCAGAGCTGTGGAACCTCTGGGTCTGGCCCCTGAGGGGGCTCGGTACCTAGAGGCTGGCCTGTCAGCAGATGTTGTCGAGACCCTACTCAGCTCCAGGGCTCCTTCTACCAGGAGACTGTACAGCCTGAAGTGGAATGTGTTTTCCACTTGGTGTAGAGAGCGTGAGGTGGACCCAGTTAACTGCCCAGTGGCTTCAGTGCTGGAGTTCCTCCAAGATCGTTTCTCCGCCGGTCTTACCCCGTCCACACTTAAGGTGTATGTGGCTGCCATTGGGGCTTTCCACTCGCCTGTAGGTGATGGGCCCTTGGGGAGGCACCATCTGGTTGTACGTTTCCTCCGTGGGGCTCGGAGGATGAGGCCTGCGGCTCGCTCCAGAGTCCCAACCTGGGACCTGGCAGTGGTACTTGAGGGGTTGGCTGAGGCCCCCTTCGAGCCACTGGAGTCAGCTGAGGCAAAGAACCTGACCCTTAAGGTGGCCTTTCTCCTGGCTATCACTTCTCTGAGGAGAGTGGGGGATCTCCAGGCCTTGGCGATATCGCCAACTTGCCTGGAGTTTGCCCCTGGCGGAGTTAAGGCCATCTTACATCCTAGACCGGGCTATGTGCCCAAGGTGCCATCTAATGTGGCGCGGTCAGTGGTTCTTCAGGCCTTCCATCCTCCACCTCACGTGACGGCGGAAGAGGGGAGACTTCACCTGCTCTGCCCAGTCAGAGCCCTTAGGGTTTATTTGGAGAAGTCTTCTCAATGGAGGAAGTCAGACCAGTTGTTGGTGTGCTTTGGTTCACCCAAGAAAGGGCTGCCTGCATCTAAACAGACAATCAGCAATTGGATTGTCCAGGCTATAGCCACGGCTTATCAGGTGCGCAATTTGCCTTCACCTATGGCCGTGAGGGCTCATTCCACCAGGAGCATGGCCTCCTCGGTGGCCCTCCTTTCTGGAGTCTCACTTCAGGAGATCTGCAAGGCGGCCGGGTGGGCCACCCCGCACAACTTCATACGTTTTTACAGTCTGCAACTTCCTGTGACGCCTGGCGCCAGAGTGCTCGCGTCCTAGGTATGCCTGTTCTTACAGCTTCATACTAGGGCGGGTGTGATTACGGTGTGGCATAGTGGGTATTACGTTCCCCAAAGTGTCGTCACGACGACGACGCAGTGCGAGTTCCCTCGAAGGGGAACGTCTCGGGTTACGACTGTAACCCTTGTTCCCCGAGAAGGGAACGAGACACTGCGTCTCGTCGCCACACCTATCACGGGCAGAGCGCTTGCTTCATCGCAAAGGAGCTAACGTGTGTTTGTGCCGGCGTCCCTTTGTATCTTCCGGTTATGCCGTCATCTACTACGTCATGACGCAGCACCAATCAGGATTGGACAGATTTCATTCATACTTCAGATGCGCTACGCTGGGGGCGTTCCCCAAAGTGTCGTCACGACGACGACGCAGTGTCTCATTCCCTTCTCGGGGAACAAGGGTTACAGTCGTAACCCGAGACGTTAGTGGTGTTTAGCGGCATCTGTAGGCATAAGCGGTAATTACAGGTGTGGTCCGACCGATCGCACTTGACCTCTCTCCCAGAAGGCCATCATTTAAACAGTGATTGTGTGAATATGGAGATGGTGGAGCGAGAGCCAGAGCGGGAACCAGGCCCCTCGAGAAAAAAACGTTATGTCAGCGAGGAGAAAAGGCAGTTTCAAGATAAATGGTAAAACGATTACTTTGTCGAACCTCACGGGTCGGATAAAGTCGTTTGCCTGATCTGCAGGCAGGTAATTGCAGTGTGCAAGGACTTCAATATAAAATGCCATTATGATACCAAACATAAAACCTACGATAAATTCAGTGGCAAGGAGCGGACCAGTAAGCTTGAACAACTTAAAAGAGGCTTCACTGCACAGCAGTCAGTTTTCTCAAATTTGGTTAAAACCGGTGAAGCTGTAACACAGGCTAGCTACATGGTAGCTCAAGAAATAGCTAAGCTAAGCCATTTAGTGACAGAGAATTTGTGCGTGACCGCATGTTGAAAGTGGCCGACATTGTATGCCCAGAGCAAAAAACAAAGTTCCGTGACATGAGTTTGTCGAATGACACAGTCACACGACGAATCGAAGATCTGGCCAATGATCTGAAAGAGCAACTGGGAAAACGTGCGGAGAGGCTAGGAAAGGGAGCTTTTTCCATTGCACTGGATGAAAGCAGATATTTCCGATACAGCGCAATTAATGATTTTCATCTGAACAGTCACGGAGAACTTTGACATTGTCGAGGAGCTGCTAAGCATGGAGAATATGAAAGACACAACAAAGAGAGTCGACATTTGCGATGCTATGTTGCAGTCTCGATGCATACAAAGTTGTAAGAACTGATTTTCCTGCTAAAACAAAACGCACCCTGCAACAAAGCCATAAAATGCACCCTGGACTGCAGATAGCAAAGACAGAGCACAGAACCTTGTCCTGCCCAAACTTATCTCCTTGTCCCCTTGTTTGACTTCAACTCATCCCCCCTCTCCCTCCTCAAGGCACTGAAAGTTCATTAAGAATATCTATATATCACATATGGTGTATCTTGTGAATATGTTGTTTTTCCTTTTCATGTTTGGTATCATTTTAAGTGTCTCAGTGCGATTGGTAAAATGGTCTTAATTTCATTGCAGTCATTGGTTTAATGAGAAAGATTGAGAATTTAGGATAATCCTGTTTCTCCTCTGTGGCTGATATCTCTTTACAATATCACCCGAAACCAGGTGCTACCCCCCTGGGGTACATGGATTGGCCCAAACAACTCTAAACAACATTTGTATAACCCCTTTTGTTCTGGTCTGGTATTTAAAGCGAGGTGACAGAGCAGTCTTTGGGACTCTTTACCAGGAACCCCCATACAGTGATGTTTCAGTGTTTTCCTGTTGGAAGGCCCTTACACACCACTGTGTGTCTCTGTCAGGAAAACATTACTTACTTTTAGAGTCATCTTTGAGTAAATTTTTCTGAATTGGCTTTTAATCATTTACTTCTGTAATTGGCATGATACATTTTTACCTGACAAATAAATGTTACATCTTGATTTACTCTGAAGTTTTAGAAATCATTCATTTTAGTAGATTAATGTGTAGTCTGGTGTTTCCGCAAATCTTTGTCCAGGATAGATCAAACTGAAGGCACTATGAATGGAGCATGGGGCACATCTTAGGAAGACCTTCTGATTTCTGTCTATTGTCTCACTTAGCATGTTGTACGCTGCAACTATTATAAAAAATTACACCTATGGGTCTGCAGTGTGCGGCACAGGGTAAAATAATTGCACTGCACCCTCTGACTATTTCAGGACTGGCTAGTTTGTGAGCATGAGCGCACATTCGCGACGTGACGTCTCAAAGTGACACTAGGTCCGTAATGAACGAATATTTGAAATGATGAGATGCCCAGAATAATCAAAGATCTAAACTAAGAAAGTCAGATTACGCATTGAGCTAAAGTAATACTAAAAGTAAGTTCCAATAAATTAAGTGAACTTCACTGGAGCGCTGAAAAGACATACACGCATTAAACCTTCGCCAGGCCGTTGGATTCCGTCGTTGGGCCAATGGATGGTCCTTACAAAGTGAACCTGGCATCTATGGTCGGTGTCACAACAGATGGAGCACCGGCAATGGTCGGGAGTAGGGCAGGTGCCGTGTCGCTGCTCTCTGAGAAAGTGGTCAACAACGGAGGTGAGAAACTAGACAGATACCACTTTATAATACACCAAGAAGCCCTCGCTGCTCAGATGCTTGAAATGAAACATGTCATGGAGATAGTTGTGAAGACAGTTAATTTCCTGAAGTCCAGAGGTCTGAATCACCGCCAATGTAAGGCTTTTTTGGCGCAGTCAGAGGCAGATTTTTGGGGATGTCATATACTTCACTGCCGTCAGGTGTTGCAGGGACAGCTCAGAAAGGGAGATCTCACTCATTGTCCTGCCTGTAAGTCGCTCATAGATGACACAGACATAGATGGGAGCCAAGTTTTACATCACCTGCATTCAGAAAAGAACCATAACCTCATAAAAAAACACGAGAAGGCATTCAACCTTTTCCAAAATCCTTTCTCATGTGTGCCTGAAGAAGAGCCTGCAGAAATGCAGTTTGAGCTCATCGACCTGCAGGAGAGCTCAGAGGCCAGAGCAGCATATCGTGACAAGAATCTCATCGAGTTCTACAAAGGACTTTCCCCATCCACATACCCTGCACTTCACCAGCATGCTGTCAGAATGGTATCTTTATTCATAAGCACATACATCTGTGAGAAGACCTTCTCCACCATGGCCATCAACAAATCCAAGCTGAGATCCAGGCTGACAGATGGCCATCTACATGCTGTCCTTCGTATCACAACGACGGAGATGGAGCCGGACATCAGAGGAATCGTGGCCAACCGAAAACATCACCACAAATCCCATTGCAATTCAAAAGGGAATGTTGACCAAGTAATCAATATTCAGTGTGACTTAATGACAAGCTTATTAATGACAGGCAATGATAGATATGGATGATGATGATGATGATGATGATGACTTGTTTGGTAAGCTTCTATTTTAAAAGTTTCTTCCCCTGGTTTAAATGGATGAAGGCCTTTAACTACACATGTAAGGCTTTATAATGTTATCTGAAATAGCAAGAGCTAAACTGCCAAAATAAATAAATAAACAAAAATAATAAAATAATAATAATAAAAATACTAAATGAATATAATAATAATATAAAACACAATAGATCTTTTGTTTACTAAACCATTTTGTTTTTCTAAGGTTTTCAATTCCTCAAAGGTGATCAGTGTCATTAATTCATAGCCTTTTAATGTTTTAAGAGGCTATAGTTAAGATATATTAAACTCTCCCATGCCATTCATAACCTGTGTGTCTGTCTTTCTTCTGCAGAACACAGAAGAAGATATTTTGAATAATGCTGGTAAAAGAACAGTTTTGGTTCATTGCATTTCTTGTCCAAACAATGGAAGTCCATGGGATCTGAAACCGAGTCACGCAAGCATTCTTTAAAATAACTTATTTTGTGTTCCTCAGAGGAAAACAGGTTTGGAACAACATGAGGGTGAGTAAATGATGACAAAATTTCCCTTTGAATATTAGATACTCAGTTCTTATCAACAGACAAATTCACATAGAAACAGGACAGAGGTGATTCCAGATGTTTCTCACGTGAGTTCGGTTAGACTGGGGCAGATCTGGGTCATCTGGAGGATCCGAACAGACAACATCACAGTTAGACACCTCACGCTCATTACCATCTTTTTCAGGTTAGAGAAGGAATAGAGAAATGACAGTAATGCTTCTGAATCCCATCGGTGAATTATCTGAAAAAGTCTGGTCCAGTCGATGTTGATTATCTCTGAGTGTGGAAAGGTGAGACTGAATGATTTCAAATCCGGATGGTGATTCAGTTCAATCTTTATGCAGATACTATAAAAAAAAAAATAAAAAAAAATAAAGAAAAGATTCAAGTAGTTGTTGTGTCTATGAGTCAACAATTTCTTGCTTAGAATATCTTTTTGTGATATCTTTTTAAAATTATGATTAATTTGTGGTTTGCTGGGCACCAGCCAATATTTGCATCATTAGCAATAGTGAAAAAAGATAAAAGTGTGTACCTTATTTTTTTTAACTGTTTTGGGTGACCAATTTAGTTGCATTATTACTATTAGAATTATAATCTATTAGATTGTGGAGACCAAGTAGCCAGATAAACGGGAGAACAAGATGATGATATAATTAGTTATACAAAACATATTAATCAAATAATTATTTCTGGTTATCATGAGAAAAATAACTATATTTTATGAAAAGAAAAAAATCACTTCTTCTTCACCTGGACGGCTCTTCGTTGATTGACAGATAAAGTGAGTTGACAGGATAATCCCCATACTTCATTTGGCAGATGCCGACACAAACACTGCAAACCAAAGCACAGAAAAAAAATACATGAACTAAAAGTTAAACAAAAGCACATTAAAGGATGATAACACGTGTGCATAAAACACATCAAATGTATAAAATATATTTTAAAACATTACCGCTGTGAGCTCAGGGTCTGTCCTCTCACAAGAGCGTAGATCAGTTCAACAAGATCAGAGACTGATGGACCTCTTATAGCCAAGCTTCAAAATCAAATACAGAACATTACTGTACAGACTAATTAAGTTTAACTTGCAACAGCAAATTAGAGATTAGATTTTGATTACATCGACCAAATATCTGTTTTAGACCAACGCATTTACCTTGCTTTTTTAAACTTGTGAAGTACAGGCAAAATCATAGACAAATCTTCCGATGTCAAATACAATTCAGAAATTTCTTCAATCCTCTGACAGCACTGAGAGCAGTACAGCAGGGCACAGACGTCTGTTCTTCTGAGCAATTGACCATGTGGATTAATCGTTTTCCAGGATTCCATTGCTTCTTTCACAAAGTCTTCTTCATGAAGTTCATAGAGACAGTGAAGAACAAAACATTCTGCTTCCGAATACAAGGAACAACCTTTAACCTTTTCCAAAATCCATTCTTTCAGATGAGCCTGTGTTATTGGACAAATGAACAGACCATGTTTTTTAAGTGTGAGTCTCACATCCTTATTCAACAAACCAAATGCAAATTGCACCACAGCTGCAAAATGTGGTTTTGAGAAACCATCCATTAAAAGTGACCTTGTAAGTTTCCTCTGGGACTCTTCTTCGTCCACAAGTACATAGTACAGAGCAGTGAAGAACTCCTGAAAGCTGAGATGCATGAAACTGAACATCGTCTCCTGGCGGATTCTTCTCTTAAACAGGAACTTGCACAAGAATGGATTTCCAGCAGGGTCTGAAATGGTTTCATTCACACTTTTTTCATCCAGCAGGACTTGCTGTTCCTGCATCCCTCTCTCTGCCAGCTGACCCAGACTCCTCAGCAGGGTCGGGACGGACTGACTCAAACCCTGGCAGTGATACTCCAGAAGAGTGCACACAAAGTCCACGTAGATTGAGGTGGTGGTTTCCAGTCCACTTGTCGCACCTACACCAGATTTGAATCTCTCCTGGATAGTTGTGCAGATGATCCAGCAGACGACAGGGATTGAGCAGGCAGTGATGAGGGTTTCATTTGCCTTCACATATGTATAAGCCTCCCTGAAACGTTCCTCATTTTGGAAAAACTTCTGGAGGTACTCCTCCACCCCCTTTTCTGAAAATCCCACAATCTCAGTGAAACGCTGAGGTCCTTTGAGCAGATTACTGAGTGTGTCTGTAGCTGTAGATCTGGAGGAGACCAGCAGGAAAGACTCTGGCAGGATTCGACCCCTCAGCAGGGCACAAAGAGTGTCCACAGGTGGGGCTTTCTGAAACAGATCAGTGTGTGCTGACGTGTCATTAATGTCCTGTGTGAGTTTCAGCTCATCAAATCCATCAATGACGACAAGCACCTTCTCTGGCGACTGCTGTAAAATCTGTGAGATCTCATGTGATGATAAACTACAACTGCGGCTCAAGATCTCCACCAAACTCTTCTCGCCAGGAATGTGATTTATTTCTTTACACTTTAAGTGGAACACAATATCAAACCGCCCTTTGTAGAGATGACCAGATGCCCAGTCCATCATGATCTTCTGCACAGTGAAAGATTTCCCGTTTCCAGAATTTCCCTGCAGTATCACAGAACTAGGACTGATCCCGTGGTCATCTGGGTCGAACAGAGAGCTGAGATGGACAGAGTCTCCACTGCTCCTGGAGCTGAGGACCTGCTGGAAGCGCTTTCCACTGGAGCTGATCTCTTCTTCTCGCTCTTTTCGATCTCTATGTTTCCGAAGGATCAGAGGTTGTGTGAAGCGCTCAGACAGCAGCACATGTTCACCAGGCAGTGAGTTATACTCAGTCACATACTGATACTCGCTGCAGATCAGCTTCATATATTTGTGAATCACTGAGCTGATTTCTGTAGAAAAGGTCAATGTTAAAAGAGTTTTTTTCTGATTCTAATACAGTAAGAAATTCCAAAGCAGACAAATACCAACTAAATAAGTTGGATGGAGTGCAATATTTAAAACATATTATTTTAAATACATCAGTCACCTGAGGAATGTGCTTTTTCAGAGTGTGTGTGATGTCCTGTGGAGCCTGTAGAACATTAGAGACACTTAATACATTAATTGATTTATTAATTGATATATTGATATTAAGGCATTTCACATACAGTATATTTTCAAATATTTAAATATTTTACATCTATCTATCTATCTATCTATCTATCTATCTATCTATCTATCTATCTATCTATTGTAGCATCTGGACCAATCGGACACACACAAGTTATTCATTTATTTAATGAATAATCCAGCAAACTCACTGTGAAACTTTCCCCAAAAAGTAACATCCCAAATGAAGCTAACACACTGGCAGGACGCGGCGTCTTCTTACAGGACACACAGAGAGTTTTACGATCCAAAGGAATGTGGCCACATGCACGAGAGAGACAATGGGGAGACAGAAATGATCTTCCATGCAGACTTTGCTGCATTAATCAGAGACAAACTGATCTAGAAATGAACATGCATCCCAGAAACTGGGTGAATGATTGTGATGTTTTGTGTCCTATTTTGCATACACCATGTTATGTATTACATTATACAACCAACGGTCAATGTAACCTTACCTGTATCATGTCTCCTATCTAATTAATCCTCATTTAATGACTCATGCTATGATGTACATCACCTTCTCTTAGAATGCAGTGTAGATTTGTTATATCTATCTGAGTATTAATGAACAGAAAAGAGGTAAGGCAGATTTGAGATAGCGTCATAAATCTTCCCCACAGAGGAAACTCCCACCAGACAGTCCACCCTTCTCATTGGTCAAGCAAACCCAGAGAGGGGTGGCCATTCTCAGGCTTTATTAGAGACAGACCACAGTGACCGCCTCTCTCTCTTAGCTCGTTGGCTCGTCTAGCGACAGCACTGCTTCTGCTGATACTGGGGGGAACCCCTCCCCCCACTGGGGCCCAGGGCCCTGAGCCCAGCAGGCCGGAGCACCGCCTGCCATGCTTTCATACTACCCTCCAATCCAGAAAACTACAACTTACATCACTGAATGGACAACAATCAATTCCGGGCCTTCTCAGCACTTCAGGATGCCATGCCGTCCAGCGTGCCCTCAGCAGGCCAGGGTTGCAGGCTTCGACTCACAACAGCCATGTGCTCGTCGAAATCACCATGCAAGCTCATCATCCTCTTCTCCATCAAGCAGAGAAGAAAACGATGGCAACTTTCACCATGACTTTTGACACTCACAGACCCACCAACGAACTCAATTTTCAACCACTTCAAGAATTGTATCCATGCAAGTATCAATTTAATGAGGTGCTCTGAAAATGATCAGCTGACGGTTCTTTTCATACTTAAATAGATCTTTTCCATAGTTCTATTAACTGCTTCCGGTTCCCTAACACTCACCACTTTACCTATGCATGTATGTATGGATAAATGTATGAATAATGTTTGTCTGTTTAGTTTAGTTATGTTTGTGATTTAGTTAATAAAACTTGTGCACAATTATGCATTTGGTTTCCGATTCTCTGCTTGCATACAAAGTCCCTTTTACGATCTTGATCTTACTTTAAGTGCTGTACATGCTAAGGAATAATTATTTTTCAGTGACCATGAAAGATACACTTTTCTTAGAATAAATGAATAATCAAAGAGTTTGTTGGAACTGATTACTTGATTGTAATATTAATTTGGCTTACCTCAAAGTTAATCTAATTAACTGACCCAAATATTAATAATTAATCATAATTGGTAATTATGGATTATTATTAATATTTCCCCTTTGAGCTAATATCATTACAGATGGTGGAAAATCGTATGCATCGTATTAAACATTTAATTTCAGTTCTAAATCGAGTGTAAGCCTTCTCTGACGAAAAAATCTCAGATTAGCCGCACGTATAGATGGTACCAGTACAAATTAATCTGAGATGGGCGAAGGAATCCCCATTTTCAGCATTTTTGAAGGTGATTGAGCGATGCTCCTCAGTCACCGATTAAGGCCTTATTATTATTCGTTACATCATTGTATTCATATTAAACCGCTGAACCGCTCATATGAAACAATCACGTTGAATTATTGGTATAAATGCTAGCCGTGCTAACTAGTAATTTGCCATTGCTGTAAAGAGACTGTGCTGTTATGATTTGTGAAAGTGTTGCATCACTTGCATGCAACTTCATGTGTTTAAACTGGAGTTCAATGCAAACCTTCAGCACAACTCGATCGCTGCTCCGTTCGTTTTGTGTGTTTGGTTGGCATTGGTTTCTCAGCAACACATGACACCGTGAAGTGCGAGCAGGCACTTTGACAACCTGATAACAGCAAAAAACCTCACAGACCTTGTCTGCTTGCTCCATAGCAAACCTACATGCATACAAGTTAAAAGCCCTTTACCTCGACTGATAGCTTTTAATGACGACTAAAACTTAGACACGTGCAAACGTAATGTGTAACCTTTAAACCAAAGACTATAGACTTTGGACCTTGGCCCTTGAAACAAAGGGATAGTGATTTGAACATGAGTAACGAGAGCCAAAGCTCCTAAAGGCTGTGAATCAAAGGAGTAATTTGCACAACAAATGATTCTTTGTTTTGAAGCGGTTTCGCTGGCGACCCCTGCTGGTCAGAACAGTGTAAGTGTAGAGAAAACTCAACTCAATGAAACACCTTTCACAAACCAATCGCAAAGGTTTGATCAAAGGTGTAAGCAAGTAATAGCAATGTATAATGTGAGGTGTCTTTCAAGACACGATAACTTAGTAAACTGTAGAGCTCGTTTTATGAAAGCTTGGTCAATCAGACCAATAAGAGACTATTAAATTCACCTCTTCCTTTTATCAAACGCGTCATTAAATGTGTACGAATCTATAAAGTGATACAAGATCACATAGAAATCCAATAAACACTGGTTCACGAATCGTTGAAATTTAGAATGATTGCGAAACAGCTATGACGCGCAATGAAGCTCGTTTACTGAAATCCTGTGACTTTAGCAGTCTGATACACAATCAGAATAACTGATTTGAGACAAATTATTCACACTGGTTTCAGAGCTTCACAAAGCATGTCTCATAGGCAGTTTAAATTACTCCGTCCTCTCACTCACTCACTCACTCACTCTTTCTCTCTCTCTCTCTCTCTCTCTCTCTCTCTCTCTCTCTCTCTCTCTACCCCTTCCCTTTTGGTTTCACTTTTAGTTGAAACCCAGATAGGCTACTTTGGCTTTTATTTGTGTTTCATTTATTTCTACCCCTCTTTCATTTTAAGTCTACCACTAATTTATTTTGTGTATTCACACCTGTTGAGCCTGAATAGTCCTATTCAGTTAAGTTGAATTTAATAAAATTTGGAATTTAATTAAATCAATTTGCTTATTTAATTTCCGTTTTAGATACCAGGGCTATGAGGACACTCCCTGTTGACTCATAATTTTATTTCAGTTTATTTACTTACTTTGTTTCAGCCTGAATTTCCATATTCAGCTAAATAAACTTTAACTAAATTTGAAATTTACCTAAATCAATTATTTCCCTTTCCTTTATTTTTTTTTTATTTTTATTTTTTTTAGCTAGAAGGACATTCTACCTTTACTTATACCTTATCTTAGGTACTTACTATAAACATCTTCCCTTTCTCTATAGGATTACAGTAGTTCTAGCAACTGTTGTTTCCGTAACTACCCTGGTCATTAGAATCCTAACCCCTGTCTGTGCTTTACCCCTCCTCACTCCTTCATCAAGTACATGAAGTACGGTTAACGTAAACACAAAGTAGGCCCCAGACAGAACGGGAGACACTTCCCTCTGTTTCTTCTTCTTTTGACCTTGGTGTTTGATGTGTCCCTGCTAGCTTAGGCTAACAGCAGCTTAACCCATACTTGACACCTGTTTACCTATGTCTCCTAGCTAAACTTAAATAGGTAAAACACTCCCTCCTTCCCTTTCCTTTCTGATTTCTATTGTTTCTATTTTGGTTTTGCTCTATTTGTTACTCTCGTAGTATAACATGTGATAAGAACCATCAGTTTTGAGTAATAGTTTTATGACATGTAAAAGTCCAGTCATCAGTCGACGTTGCTTAAAGTATGTCAACTAAGATACTCAAATCCCTTTTGTTGTGTGCTCACCAACATTAAATTTAATGGCCCACATAGCTGTTCTCCCACAGAGCTTACCACCTCTGCAGGAACTTGCATTTGCCTTTGCCACTCCTCTCTTGTGTTCCCACAAGTATGCCAGTAGGCCTCAGGCATCCAGCCCTGCCACCCACCAGGACCACCTGGAGACCCGACAGAGCAGCGTCCTCGACATCCTTCAGCCTGAAGCAGACAACGACTTGCCGAGGCAGAGAAGGGAACCGTTAGACGACAACGAATGCGGACGTCGGACACCAAGCCTGAGCCACCAAGAGCTGATCAGCATCATCTCCTCCTTGGCCACGCTCCCGCAGGCCTCAAACAGGAAGTAAATGAACTAACGCTGCCAGCCACAGAATTCTAAGAGAGAAGCTAAAGCCATTAGTGTCCAGCCAGAGCTGAAGTCCAAACACTGACTCAGCAATGCTGTAACATCATAGACAAACCCAAAGGGGTCCTGAATAGAACTGAAACAGTCCAACCACCTGCAAACGGACCCCACAAGAAAGATGTACCCTGCTAAACTTCACATCAGCCGCGTAAGCTCCCCCAATCCCCCCTTGCCTTTCATAGCCAAGATCATTGAAAAAGTTGTCTTCAATCAGCTGAACAAATTCTTGAGCTTGAATGGATACTTTGACAATTTTCAATCTGGTTTCCGACCGCACCACAGCACAGAGACAGCGCTCATAAAGATAATAAACGATATTCGCTTAAATACTGATTCAGGCAAATTATCAGTGCTGGTACTACTCGACCTCAGTGCTGCATTTGACACTGTTGATCATAACATACTTCTTGACAGGCTGGAAAACTGGGTGGGGCTTTCTGGGATAGTCCTAAAATGGTTCAGGTCATACTTAGATGGGAGAGGTTATTATGTGAGTATAGGTGACCATAAGTCTGAGTGGACATCCATGGCATGCGGAGTCCCTCAAGGCTCAATTCTTGCACCACTCCTGTTCAACCTGTATATGCTCCCAATGAGCCAAATAATGAGAAATAACCAAATTGCTTACCACAGCTATGCAGATGACACACAGATCTACTTAGCCCTATCGCCTAACGATTACAGCCCCATTGACTCCCTGTGCCAATGCATTGACGAAGTCAACAGTTGGATGTGTCAAAACTTTCTTCATTTAAACAAAGACAAAACTGAAGTCATTGCGTTTGGAAACAAAGATGAAGTTCTCAAGGTGAACGCATACCTTCACTCTAGGGGTCAAACAACTAAAAATCAAGTCAGGAATCTCGGTGTGTCCCTAGAGTCAGACCTTAGTTTCAGTAGTCATGTCAAAGCAATAACTAAATCAGCATACTATCATCTGAAAAATATTGCAAGAATTAGATGCTTTGTTTCCAGACAAGACTTAGAGAAACTTGTTCATGCTTTCATCACCAGCAGGGTGGATTATTGTAATGGACTCCTCACTGGCCTTCCCAAAAAGACCATAAGACAGTTGCAGCTCATACAGAACGCTGCCGCCAGGATTCTGAGCAGAACCAGAAAATATGAACACATCACACCAGTCCTCAGGTCTTTACACTGGCTCCCAGTTAAATTTAGGATTGATTTTAAAGTATTGTTACTGGTATATAAATCATTCAATGGCCTAGGACCTCAATACATTGCAGATATGCTCACTGAATATAAACCCAACAGATCACTCAGATCACTAGGATCATATCAGCTAGAAATACCAAGGGTTCACTCTAAGCATGGCGAGTCCGCTTTTAGCTATTATGCCAGCCGCAGCTGGAACCAGCTTCCAGAGGAGATCAGACGTGCTCCTACAGTAGTCACATTCAAATCCAGACTCAAAACACTTCTGTTTAGCTGTGCATTTACTGAATGAGCACTGTGCCAATGTTCGTCCGACTGTTTGTACTGTATTTTATTTTATTTTTCTAAACTGTTTTAATTATTCTTATTTCTTTTATTATTTTAATTTCTTCTATGTAAAGCACTTTGAATTGCCATTGTGTATGAAATGTGCTATATAAATAAACTTGCCTTGCCTTGCCTTGCCTTGCCAATCCTGCACAAAGGGGGGAGGAGCCAAACCCTCGGCTTGACATTCACCCACTAGTGTTCTGAAAGCCTCTGCAGGCGCAGAGAAAAAGGTTTAATTCAGCCAAACCCTGAAACGACACATGAAGTGATACTCCAAAATAGGGATGTTAACCGATGACCGTTTGACCGATGGTTGACAGTATCAACGTTAACCGATCAAAGTTGTCAGTAGTCGGTTAAAAAAAAAAGTGATCTCTAAATTAGGCTATTATAGATAGTGGACTAAACGCTACTACAGTTAGCCATCTCATTCCAAGATCTTTTTGTGTGAAGTGAACAAATTATCCCTCACACTCAGTTTTTCGTAACTCGCCTGTTTGTACTTAATAAACCAATAAAAACATTTGGCGCGCAGTCACAGTGTTTGGGTTCGTGCCGCGAGCTCACAAGGTTTGCTAAAAGTAAAGGGTTAGAGCCAGGGCAGACGACAGGATGAAGCGTGCAAAGAAAAGTAGTGTAGATTTGGAAATACATTATATCTACATTTGAGGAAGGATCATCAATGGTAACAGATAAGGTGATGATAATCATCTTTCTTTATTATTGTTAGCACTACCTCAAACTAAAGCGGCGTCTCTTCAGAGCTGTCATTTTCTTAAATGAGCCGGGGCAATATTTCAAATGAGCTTCTAACGCTAGACAAATGCCTTTATTTTCAACGCGATCATTTTGTACCCAAACCATTTCGAAACTAAGGAGCCATTTGTCCTCCGATTACACACAAGCTCCTCGGCGCCGCGTTTGCGGGACTCATGTTTCGTGCTGTAGGGGATTTAAAAAAAGTGACGTGAGTGGAAGGGCAGCGTCGGGGCAGCGCGAGTGAGCGGGAGGCAGAGCGGCAGAGAGATGCGACAGAGTTGCGAAATGGCTGTTATTTCAAATAGCGCATAGCATATTTTAAACTAATCGGTTAACCGGTTTCAACCGGCTAATGAGGCTCGGTGGTCGGTCAAGAAAATGTTTAGTTTTCGCCATCCCTACTCCAAGATCTCAAGCGAATGGTCAGAAACATCCCTGCCAATCTGTGAGACATTGATTTTCACTGCAGTCTTTGACCGTTGTGACACACCAAGACAGACTCCATCTGCTCTGGATCACATCCAGCCCAGGGGGGCACCGCGTTCTGGCTTTGGCTGTGGCACTACCATCAGCTGGAACAAGCCATCATAACAGGATTCTCAGACTTAAAAGTCTGAATGCAGACTGGGCACTGCCCAGACACCAAACAGACCTAAAAGTGCCTGTGCTACTACCACAGACTCCCAACGAGCTTACCCTGGAGCTTGCAACGAACCTGTGACAGAGAAAGACACCAGCTCCAAGAACCATTTCTTCCAAAACCAGTTAGTCACCATTTCTGGCCGCTCCACGCAATGCCTCCTTTTAGTGATTTAAAGAAATCTTTAATGCATGTGTAAGCCAACGTGCCAACAGACTATGCACTGCTTTCGAACCATACAGACATTTGCCACCTTCTAGTTGAAATTGGCACTGCTGCATATTAGTTTCCATGACAATGACTTGTTACAGGTAATACTAACCTCAAATAGGGCATGCGTCACCCCGATGCCAGATAGTAAGCAAACCACCTGAGCTGCGTAAAATAACATAACCTAGCAGCCCTTCGTTTAACCCTCTGAGGTCGGCAATCACGCCGGCGTGATTTGCTCGTTTCTTTTTTTTATCAGTTCAAACCAGAGTCCAAATACTCTGCTGACTTTGATCTTACAAACCAGTTTCATACATCAATCTCTCCTGTTAAGTATGTATTATTTTTGTGTATACTCACAATAAAAACAAAGTGTTGTGCTTTTTGCCAAATAAAGAAAAATAAACATGATGCGAGTTCTGCTTTCTCTCTGTCAGTGAAGTCAATTCTGAAACGCGTCCGAAAATGAACCATAACTCAGCGAATACTCAGTCAAACAGGCATACAGACACACAGGCATGAAGCTTGAATTCTCTTCTTTTAAATTAAGTATTTTTTATAAAAAACAAATATTCTCAGTTTATGTAATCTGTAAGAAAAGAGCGAGATGTCAGTCGTTCTCATCTCATCTACTGTAATTATTTTTAATGTGACCCCGCCCACGGAGAGCGCGCGCTATTCAAACTCAAATGACTGAGGTAATACACGCAAACCTGTGAACGCCCCCATATCAGCTTGAGAAAACACAAGTTTATTCAGATCATTACTTGTTTACACCGTCTCGCAGCGCTGTGAGGAATAATAATAATGGAAAATGTACCTCAGAAGTGCGGGTATTTCGAGGAGCAAGGATCCGACTGAGCTGAGGAATACTGTAGTAAGTTTTTTTTCCTTCTCAAGTGAATCGCGTTTCTGTTTCTGAATGAATGAACGGCAGAGATGCGCGATGTTTACCACAGCTGGCAAAAAGACAGTTTAAATTTAAACTGTGTGTGTTTGTGTGTGAATGAATGATGATGTTTTAGCAAACTGTATTGCTATACTGAGATGAGTAAAAATCGACTGAAATATGTTGAAATAAAATGTAGACTATTTGTATTGCAACGTATTAAACTGCAAATTAACATTTATATGCCCTAATATTTCATAAAAACAACGTTACAGTCAGGCGAAATATGAAAGACAACATTTTGTTGACTAGATTTGGGTACAGTTTTTACTGTAGAATATACTGCCACATCAAATAAGCTGTTGTTTAGCAATTTCTGCTCTTATGTTATATATATATATATATATATATATATATATATATATATATATATATATATATATATAATATTATTTTTGTCAAAAATAAAGTCATCAACTAAGATGTTAGCTGTTCCAAAGTATACATTTTATCATACATATTTCAAAGTTAAGGATTCATTACTAAGAATATAGCTTAGGCTACATTGGAACAAACACTATAAGAACATATTATTTGATTACTTTATTTTTGACAAAACATACTATATTTAACATATGAGCAAAATTTGGCAAACAAAAGCTTATTTGAGGTGGCAGATATTTTACAGTAAAAATGTATAATCTATCCAAAACTAGACAACGAAATGTTGTCTTTCATATGTCTGTAACATAGGTCTTTCATTTTTATTATAAGGAATATAAATGTTATTTTGCAGTTTAATACGTTGCTTACACAAATACATTTTATTTCAACATATTTCAGTCGATTTTTACTCATCTCAGTATAGCAATACAGTTTGCTAAAAGTGGATCATTCATTCACACACAGAAACGCGATTCAAATTTAAACCGTCTTTTTGCGAGTTGTGGTAAACAGCGTGCATCTCTGCCGTTCATTCATTCACACACAGAAACGCGATTCACTTGAGAATGAAAAAAAAACTTACTACAGTATTCCATAGCAATCCATTGCTCCTCGAAATACCCGCACTTCTGAGGTACATTTTCCATTATCATCATTACGATAGTATTATTCCTCATAGAGCTGCGAGACGGTGTAAACAAGTACAATGATCTGAATAAACTTGATGTGCTTTCTTGAGCTGATATGGGGGCGTTCACAGTTTGCATGGATTTCCTCAGTCATTTGCGTTTGAATAGCGCACGCTCTCCGTGGGTGGGATCACATTAAAAATAATGAGCTGAGATGAGAACGACTGACATCTCTCTCTTTTCATACATATTACATAAACTGAGAATATTTGTTTTATTATATAAATTACTTCATTCAAAAGAAGAGAATTCAAGCTTCATGCCTGTGTGTCTGAATGCCTGTTTGACTGAGTATTCGCTGAGTTATTGTTCATTTTCGGACGCGTTTCAGAATTGACTTCACTGACAGAGAGAAAGCAGAACTCACATCATGTTTATTTTTCTTTATTTGGCAAAAAGCACAACACTTTGTTCTCTTACGAGAGGTTCTCTCGTATTGCGTAAGTTGCTTATGCTACGGGTAAAGTCGCTTCGCGCCCTCACGTGTCATAGCCCGCTCGAATGGGAGTGGCTTAGCGTATATAAGCAAGGGCTGGAGGCTGATTTCTCTGATTTTCATTTCTTCAGCGAAGCTCTTTGAATCGCTGGACTCTGAGAGAAGCTGCCGCAGTTGAATTCAGCAACCAGAAAGCTTAGGACAGCACCTGGAGAAGCCAGTCGTCTTCGCCGCCTTCAGCCTGCCGTGCCTGCTACGCTATCCGGCGACACCAGCAAAGTATCCCTTTTGCTTATTCCTCTTTGTGTGTTCGCCTCTGCGACATACGTGTGTAAAAGAGCACGAGGCGTTTTTCTCAAAATGCCTCGCACTTCCTGTGGCTCTTGCCGAGCCCCGCTCAGCGACAGAGACCGCCAAGTCAACTGCGCTCTCTGCCTGGGACGAGACCACGCAGCCCTCGCTCTGTCTTCGGGAGGCTGCGTCCTCTGCGACGAACTCACAATGTCGACCCTGCGGGCTTGACTTGCCATGTTCGATGCCGAAGCTGTCACTCCGCCAGTCTCTGGCGGGCCGCGCAGGAAGAAGCGCCGCTCGCAGAGACCACTGGAGCCCCACCGGAACCGGGCGCTCGCCGGTACCCTTCCCTCGAGCCTCGCTCTCCCCTTCTCCGCCCCCCCTACCTGACGCAGAGCTGCCGGCTTCGGCCCTCACTGCCATCGCATCAGCGGATGAGGCGGAGGGAGATGCCATTGATGACGGCTGTTCCCTCCTGGCTTCGGACAGCGAAGAGTGGTCCGGATCTCACCGCTCCACCACCTCTTCGACCCAGGAGTCCGGCCGGGCGCGGTCCAGCGGGGACGCAGAACTTCTTTGCCTCCTCACAAAGGCTGTCGACCAGCTAGGCCTCTAGTGGTCTCCACTGAAGGCGCCTGCGCCCAACAGGCCCGACGGGTGTTTTCTACCTAGCTGCCGCCAAGCGCCTGTCTCTAGGTCAGCACCCTTCTTGCCGGAGCTTCACACCGAGCTCTCTAAATCGTGGAACGCTCCATTCTCCGCGAGACTCCGCTCTCCTGTCTCCGCGACTCTCTCCCAAGTAAACTATAATCAGGTCCCCCCAGTGGAAGAGGTGGTCGCGTCGCATCTTTGCCCGCAATCAGCTAGATGGCGCTCAAAGTCTGCCCTCCCATCTAAGGCCTGCAGGACTACGTCAGCTCTTGTCAGCCGTGCTTTCTCTGCCGCTGGACAGGCTGCTTCCGCCCTGCATTTGATGGCAGTTCTGCAGATTCTCCAGGCCGATCTCCTCCGCCAGATGGACGAGAAAGGCCCGGACCAGACTGTCGTCACGGACCTGCGCAGCGCAACAGATCTTTCCCCTCGCACCACTAAGTCCGCAGCACAGGCCATTGGGAGATGCATGGCCTCGCTCACCGTCACAGAAAGACACCTTTGGTTGACGCTTGCCGACATGGGCGAATCCGAGCGAGCCGTGTTCCTCAACGCACCGCTCTCCCCCACGGCCACTTTGGCCCAGCGGTAAGAAAACCACGCAGGCCATGAAACTTTTTCTGCCACGGCGCTCAAGTTCAACTGCAGGCCGCTCCCAAGCTCAGCCTCCTGAACGAAGCTCTATGCAGCGCTCGTCTCAACCTTCGTCTTCTTCGCAGCGACGACAGGGCGGCCGCCCTAGATCGCGCTCAACCGCCTAAGACCCCGGCCTAAGATCGCGTTGAAGCCTGAGCCCGTAAAGTCCTCCTAGCAGCCGTAAGGAGGAAAAGATGGTCGAGTCCCGCCGTGGCCAGACCGCCATCAAAGCTACCCGCTCTGACAGTCCCCTTAGAAAAGGCTACTGCAGCAGTGTATTCCGCAGCCAATGAGTCAGTTGCTCAACTCGCTCGCCTGCACACAAACGCCGTTTTTACGGCGACCCAGATAAATCTAAAAAAGAGTATAATGTCTGGTGTTCCGGCTCATGCCGACGGTGTTTTGAGTGTAGAAAATATGCCCACGTCCCAGTGTTCACCCCCACACACAAGCACGAATCCCCCTGTGTCTCTCACAGAGCCCACTCGCATAAAGCAGGCATGTGCCGCTCGAGTGTTGAATGTAGGAAATGTGTCCACATTACGGTGCCCACACCTACTCACTGCCCGCTCTGTTACACAGTTCTCTCAGGGGACGAAAACCTTAAATCTGCCACATACCGGCCGTGTTGCAAACGTAAGCTCTGTGCCCGCTCACAAGCTCTCACACTTACTGATAAACACTTGTTTCCCCAGCGCCACTCAAGCGTCCCACTTTTCTCGCCACAAAATGTTCTCTGTCCAAAGTGATCGAGTCATTGAGTGTAAAGCGGCCAGCTATCGCTGTCAGCGAGCTGCCCTATTCAGGCATCGAGAGCGTGCGCACCGCGCAGATACATCTGGTACAGGTTCTCGACCCCATGCAGTGCAGCGATCGGAACCCAGAGGCCATTCTGCCCCTAGCTATGTGTGCAAAAGCATGGGAAGCGATTCCGGGCGCGTCAGAATGGGTACTGAATACGGTAAAGCAGGGCTATGCACTACAGTTCGCTCACCATCCCCCACGCTTTCGAGCATTGACCGAGACGAGAGTGAGTTCGGAAGTAGCACACCTACTTCGTGCAGAAATAGCGAAACTGCTGTGCAAGGGGGCGATAGAGCCAGTACATCCTTCTCTGAGTGAGTCTGAGCGGGCTTTTACAGCCGTTACTTCCTCGTGCCCAAGAAGGACGGAGCTCTCAGACCTATCTTAGATCTGAGATATTTGAACAAAGCTCTCATATGAGGCGACCGTTCAAAATGCTCACAACCAGGCAGATCCTCGCGCAAATACGCCTGAGGGATTGGTTTATTTCTCTCGATCTGAAAGACGCGTACTTTCAGATTCAGATTATACCCTGTCACAGGCCATTATTGAGATTCGCCTTCGACGGTCAGGTATATCAGTGCACCGTCCTCCCGTTTTGCCTGTCTTTAGCACCCCGTACATTCACGAAGTGCATGGACACGGCTCTCGCTCCCCTGAGAAGTCAGGGTATGCGAATTTTGAACTATTTGGACGACTGGCTGATTTTAGCGCAGTCAGAGATGGAACTTATATCTCACAGGACAGTGCTTCTCAGCCATCTGGTAAGCCTGGGTCTCACGGTCAACTGGACCAAGAGCTCATTGCTGCTCCGCCAGTCAACCTCTTTTCTGGGAATAGAGCTGGACTCTGTGTCTATGACGGCCCACCTGTCTGTACAGCGCACGCACCGCGTGCGGCATCTGGCCTCATCTTTCCAGAAGGGCAGCGTGGTTCCTCTGAAAACATTTCAGAGAATGTTGGGCTACATGGCTTCGGCTGCAGCAGTGCTTCAGCTGGGTCTGCTGCGTATGCTCCCCCTTCAACGCTGGCTGAACGCTCGAGTGCCTCACCAAGCCTGGGCTACCGGTGGTTCGCGAATCAGAGTGACTCAGAGCTGCGTCTCAGCTCTGCAGCCCTAGATAGCGGCCGAATGGTACCAGCGGGGAGTGACAATGGGAGCCGTCTCGTACAGAAAGGTGATCTCGACGGATGCCTCCAACTTGGGTTGGGGCGCTCTGTTCGAGGGCAGACTGGTCTATGGCCTCTGGTCAGACCAGGAGAAAAGCCATCACTTAAACTGTCTAGAGATGATAGCGGTCGAGAACACGTACCCATACTTGCGGGGCCACCACGTATTGGTTCGCACAGACAACATGTCTGTAGTGTCCTACGTGAATCGCCAGGGCGGTGTAAGATCCAGGAATCTCTGCGCTCTGGCAGAACGCCTTCTCATTTGGGCTCAGCACCTGAACGATGACCCAGACAAACTGTCCAGGGACAATGTTCCCCCAGGGGAATGGTCCCTGCACCCGCAGACAGTCCAGTCGCTGTGGCGTCTTTTCGGCAAAGCAAAAGTGGACCTCTTTGCGTCAAAAGATAACGCTCATTGCCCAAGGTTTTTTTCGAAGAACGAGGACGCACTGGCCCAGGTCTGGCCCAGCTGCCCCCTGTATGCTTTCCCTCTAGTCTCACTGTTACCATAGGACATCAGGAGAATCAGGGAAGCGCGCCCCTCGGTGCTCCTCATAGCCCCGCGATGGGAGAACCAAACGTGGTTCCCAGAGCAGATGCGGCTGTCAAACTTATCCCCATGGCCGATCCCGGAGAGAGCGGATCTCCTCTTGCAAGCTGGCGGTTTGATTTGGCATCCTCATCCAGAGCGTTGGTCTCTGCATGCTTGGATAATCAACGGATACCCGTTGCTCTGCCAGAAGGGGTTGTGAACACGATCACACAATCTAGAGCTCTCTCTACGAGACGGCTCTATGCGTCCAAATGGTCCGTGTTTACTAGATGGTGCTCTGAAAAAGGTTTGGACCCACAATATTGTGGGGTTTCGTGGATGCTTTGCTTCCTTCAAGAGCTGCTGGATATGGGCAGGTCCCCATCCACGCTCAAAGTGTATGTTGCGGCTATTGCAGCGTTCGCAGAGTCGACGCGCGGCCAGGCAATAGGAAGGAACGAGCTCATCATTCGCTTCCTTAAAGGAGCCAGGAAGATGAATCCCCCGCGGCCCCCATCGGTTCCTATTTGGGATCTTTCTTTGGTCTTGGAGGCCCTGAAAGCTCATCCCTTTGAACCTTTAAAAACTGTGGATCTGAAATACCTCGTTATGAACGACACAATACACATGTCTCATCATAACAGTCATTCTGGAAGACTCAGCCACGACCCATCTTCAATGCTCTAACTGCGGGAAGGAAGTTGTTGGCCAAGATCTCGCGATACATGACCCCATTCATCCTCCCCTTAATACGGTGCTGTAGTGTTACTAATTGTTTTCTTTGAGACTGTGGTCCCAGCTCTCTTCAGTTCATTGACCAGGTCCTGCCGTGTAGTTCTGGGCTGATCCCTCACCTTCCTCACGATCATTGATCCCTCACGAGGTGAGATCTTGCATGGTGCCCCAGACCAAGGGAGATTGACCGTCATCTTGATCTTCTTCCATTTTCTAATAAATGCGCCAACAGTTGTTGCTGTAACAACTAAGTGCGAATCAAACACAGAGGAATCTTCCAGGTGATTTTGTTCAAACATAATTCCACACAGAAATCAACATTCCAGACCCCAAATCACCAATCCAGAGCCATAAAACCCAGGCTCCAGACAGGCTGCACTAGGAACTTTTATGGCCAAATAAAGCAACTAAAGGAAGAACTTGTCAATGTTAGATGGTTTTGGAAAAGACTGATTGGTTCAGAGATGGCACGACTCAGTGCCCGATCAAGATAACAACAGAAGTTGCTGGACCCCAACGACAGATGCACAAAACAGACCATCTTCTTCTTAAGGAACTCTGAATGACCCAGGGTGTAAAATCTCTTCAAACCACAATAACTGAGATTTTACCTGTAACAATACATAAAATCATCCCAGAACATTTTTTGAAGGACTTATAATCAAACATCAAGCAACTACATAATTCTATGTTGTTTCTACCACTTACAGTATATGCATGTCTAATAAGCTTAGATCCCATATAAGTCATTTAATGGTTATAACTGTTAGATGTTTGAATGAAAGTGTGTTGTGTTTCATATCAGTATGATCGTATGCTCTTGATTGAAAAGATGGCTTGATTGAAATCGGTGTAAAATGTTTCGTATTCTTATAATATTAATAATGTCTAAACTATGGCCTCTGTACTTTCTGCTAGAGCTAGGAGAGTAAAGAGATCACAGATAACACCTAATTTACGATAAGAAGTGAATAGAGCCACCTCCTAAATTAAGCCAGTGTCTAATTGGTCAGATCTCTCCTAGGAGGTTGGACAAACATTTTGAGTTTAAAATCTTAGCCATGAACAAAGCTTTGTTTCATTCAAGCCATCTAACTACTCTCGTCTCAATTTTCTTTCTTTTCTTAGTTCTCTTATTTTCCATTGTGAGTCTCGGTTCTAAGTTAAGTTTTGCGGCAAGATTTCGGTCCACGTTTCTTCTGCAAAGCCAGCTTCAACAAAGACTTTCATTCATCCGCCAGCACACATCGTGACTGGCCGCCCCAGACATCCATCCCAGCACGAGGACACCCAGCCAACAGACCGGGAAAACCCCTTTCACGCAACAAAGGGAATCCCCAAAAGCAAAGAGGCAAGCAGCCTCCAGACTTTTAAGCTGAACTGGTGTATTTGATATATATTTAATAACCTAAGAAACGATAGAAGGGTTAAATTGATGGTTCGTTCAGATCATGTCTTATAAGTGCATAGAATCTCGAGATTTCATCATCTCACTCTTAAAACTCACTCTTTCCTCACTCTCTTCTTTCTGCAACTCGTATGAATGTGTGCGTGTGTTTGTGTTAGATATTAGTTTTATGTGTTAGAATAATCAATAAAGTCTTGTTTGTATTTTAAAGAGAAGTGTTACTTGTGTTATGTGCTTAAGAATTTAATGTATTAAACTGCTTATCTAAGTTACCTTGCTAACTAAAGTGTTTCACTATAGTTTGGATATTTATATCCGCTGCAGAGCTTATAGTTACACCCAGTGCAAATGAACCTTGAACGAGTCATTTCCTCTGTTGTAATAAGTGATTCTTTCGAATTCCCTATAAAGTAATTAATAATTCCTTTGAGCTAAATTGACCTGTTAGAATCACTCTATTAATGCTACATTGCCTTCTCACCAAGCTGATTGCCTATTGTCCTGTAGCCTATCCCAGCCTTGTGCAGGTCTACAATTGATGTCTTTACATGTCCCTGATGTCCTTACATATCTCTCTGATCTTGGCCATTGTGGAGAGGTTGGAGCCTGTTTGATTGAGTGTGTGGACAGGTGTATTTTATACAGGTAACAAGTTCAAATAGGTGCAGTTAATACAGGTAATGAGTGGAGAACAGTAGGGCTTCTTAAATAAAAACTAATAGGTCTGTGAGAGCCGGAATTCTTACTGGTTGGTAGGTGATCCAATACTTATGTCACGCAATAAAATGCAAATTAATTTTAAAAAAATCATACAATGTGGTTTTCTGGATTTTTGTTTTAGATTCCGTCTCTCACAGTTGAAGTGTACCTATGATAAAAATTGCAGACCTCTACGTGTTTTGTAAGTAGGAAAACCTGCAAAATCAGCAGTGTATCAAATACTTGTTCTCCCCACTGTATACATAAAGCGATCAAAGAACATTCCATTTCCAATCGCCCAAGCTATCAATGACACAACGCGAGTTTATCTGGACACTTGCCAAAACTCGTTATGAAATCAATGACGCTGTTTCGCTGCATAACAAAGCTCTTACTGTATTTACCTCATGTTTGCATTGGTGAAATCATTAGTGAGAGTGCAGAAACTGCGTTGCAATGATAAGATCTTCATTCACACGATCAACAGGCTTTCATTTGCTCAATGCTCATCACTGCAACTTTTTATGTAATGGGAATAGATCTAAATACTTCTCACGATTCATTAATGTAATAGTAAAAACGTATAATAGCAGTAATAGTAAAAAGTTTTCGAGAGAGTTCCAAATGTAATGCTAAATATTTAATATGCAAGCATGTCAGCCAATCACAGCAGTGGGCGTTTACACTGAAGTCTCACAGCAGACACGCCCCTTCAAACAGAGCGTTCAAATCAGAGGCTAAAATCAGTCTAGGAAATATGCCTTTTATTTCTAAATTATAACAACTTTTGATCTAAAAAGCATACTAACATTATAAGGGCACCCCAGGAAACATTCTAAAATAATAAAATAATCCATGCAATGGGACCTTTAACAGTACATACTGTAGGTCTAGACACATGCGATATAACAGCCAAAATGAGTGTGCTCTTACCTAAGGCTCTAAACAGAGATGGCTCATGCTTTTCCAGTCTAGAATAAAAGGCAGATTTAACCTTGTCTCCTCCAGAGTGCAACACTTTATAAAACTCTCTCATTTTCTCCTGGTTAGTATCTGCTGCTCTGATCTTACAGTATGGCTCCCATTCCAGCATGCCACTGGACTGCAGCTCATCCGCTATCGGCATCACCATCTGTACTCTCTGGACAAGTTTCGCCCAGTGGGCATCTACAAACCGAGCACCTGGTAGAGAGATAAGAACATGATTTGATGAGATTCAAGAACTATATTCTATAGTGTAGCAAGTACTTATTTGGGCCACTTCACTTTTAATCAGTGTAATGCAGACTTTTTTTCTTATGACTATCTCTGCTTTTACTGTGGTAACTACTTACACTCTGAGTCTTGGTCCATGGTGTCTCATAAGTGTCTATGATGTGTTGTAGACAGCTGTCTTAAGTTGTCCTCTAGGAAATGAAACAATACACCTAGTGTGAGATAGCTGAAGAGAGCTTTGTGACACATGGTTACAGATTTCACCATTGGTATGCAGTAAATTAAGTGGCATGTAGAAAAATTAATCTAACATGCACAACCCAAATTTGGCCTTTACTGAATATACAGTAACAAAACAAAATGGTACAGACATATGAGGGTGATTCATTTTCTCTGATCAGCTTTTGAGTCCAGTGACGGCTTCAGCCCCTGACCAGAGCCCAGTGCAGGTTCTATTCCCTGACCAGACCAGTGCAGGCTCCAGTCTCTGACCAGAGTCCAGTGCAGGCTCCAGTCCCTGACCAGAGTCCAGTGCAGGCTCCAATCCCTGACCAGAGCCCAGTGACGGCTTCAGCCCTGACCAGAGTCCAGTGCAGTTTCCAGTCCCTGACCAGAGCCCAGTGCAGGCTTCAGCCCCTGACCAGAGTCCAGTGCAGGTTCCAGTCCCCGACCAGAGTCCATTGATGGCCTCAGCCCCTGACCAGAATCCAGTGCAGGCTTCAGTCCCTGACCAGAGTCCAGTGCAGGCTTCAGCCCCTGACCAGAGTCCAGTGCAGGCTTCAGCCGCTAATCAGAGTCCAGTGCAGGCTTCAGCCCCTGACCAGAGTCCAGTGCAGACTCCAGTCCCTGACCAGAGCCCAGTGACGGCTTCAGCCCCTGACCAGAGCCCAGTGCAGGTTCCAGCGCCTGACCAGAGCCCAGTGACGGCTTTAGCCCCTGACCAGAGCCCAGTGTCCCAGAGTTCAGCCCAATGCCCGCTCTTGTCCAAGAGCCTAGCCCAGTACCTACTATCTTCTAACCTCAGATTATTTGCAGTCAAGACAATTGCCCATATGCTAAAAAATATTTTTTTTGGGTGGGCAGTTAATGGTCCAGTTTAACAACATGAAAAGAATGCTGTTGTGGACCATCCTCACATGACTGTTAGTAGGACCACTGTTATTTCAGATTGAAGATGGCGTCTCGAGGTCAAGACATGTTTGAATCGCATCTGTGTAGTGTATCTATTGTTTTTAACCGTGCACGTCATTTTATAACCTTGTTTTTACAAAAACAATCTTTACGCACACTCCAGTGGGCTTCATCACCTTATTCATCCTGGACTATCTTTTTATTACATTGTTGATTCCCTTGATTGCACAATAATCTACAGTAGGGCTATTCAATTAGCTTCATTCGAGGGCTGGATTATCAAATCAAAAAGTTGAGGTGGGCTGGTGGGTTGGTTTGGGGGTTTAGCTTATTTATTGAAACATAAAAGTTTCAATAAATAAGTTAATGTAACAATAAAAAAGTATGGTATTTACTTGGAATTGTGGTACCCAATGCAGATATATAAAACCTTAATAAATAAAAACTTGATCATTTATAGCGGTGTACAGCTATTTTCCTTGGAACAAATAAATTAATTATACAAACTCGTAGCTGTTGGTGATAAATAATAATTTATGACTGTTATGCTTAAATGACAATATTCTGACAGTGAGACTTGATAACCACAGGCTACTCACTCCCACTGTATAAAAAATGCCTAAACACAAGTTAAAAACTATATGCACTTTTACAAAGAAACTGACATAATTTCATAACACACATTAAAGCTGCAAGCATCGATGAAAGGGCCCTCGCACTTGTGCCATCGTCACTCTGTGGCTTTAGGATGACAGAGCATGGTTGGGCAATGTGCATTTAAGGAGGTATATACAGATGGTAAGCAACCAGAATGCCTATTACCGCCGTGGCAAAACTACCGTGGCTAAAATAAACCAGTCGCATTTCAAAGTCATTTGTCACAGGTCGGGGCGGGCCAATCAGGCTGCACCCACCCCTAAGACCCGTACCACCCTTGGGGAGTCGGACAGAAGCCAGGCAAGGACAACAGACAACAGACTTCCAGTAACACAGTATTTTATTGAGTATAAAAATGGATAAAATAATCTAAAATGGTGAGTCTTCTGGGCAGGGTCGTTCCGTCCTGCAGACCCGCCGGAGGCCCACAGAGTACAATGAAGAGGGGGTGCTCTAGTAAGTAGCTTCGCTGTCTTCCGATGGGAGGGACGAGTCGGGGCTCACGACTGGGAGGAGGCTGCTGTAGGACCGCTCAGGTGTGTATTTCGGGTGACGTACTCCCTTCTTCCCAGGGGGAGGACGGGTCGGGACTTACGACCGGAGGGACTGTGGTGGAACAGTTAAGGTGCGTGTTTCGGGTACGTACTCCTCTTCTTCTGCAGATGACAGGCAGGGAACTTACAGCTGGAGAACTTCACTGTAGAGCGACTAGGTGAGTGTACAGGTACGTAATCCTCCTCTCCTACGGATGACAAACAGAGAACTTACGGCTGAAGGGCTTCACTGCAAAGCAGACAGGTGAATATACAGGTGCGTAATCCTCCTCTTTTACAGGCGACAGACAAAGAACTTACGGCTGAAAGGCTTCACTACAAAGCAGACTGGTGAGTATACAGGCACGTAATCCTCCTCTTCCACAGGTGACGGACAGAGAACTTACGGCTGAAGGGTTTCACTGCAGAGCAGACAGGTAAGTGTACAGGCACGTAATCCTCCTCTTTTACAGGCGACAGACAGAGAACTTACGGCTGAAGGGTTTCACTGCAAAGCAGACAGGTAAGTATACAGGCACGTAATCCTCCTCTTTTACAGGCGACAGACAGAGAACTTACGGCTGAGGGCTTCACTGCAACGCAGACAGGGAGTATTCAGGTATGAACTCCTCTTGAAGGGGGCTGAAGGGCTTCACTGCAAAGCAGTCAGGTGAGTATTCAGGTATGAACTCCTCTTGAAGGGCTGGCAGACACAGAGCTTACGACAGGGAGAAGTTGCTGCAAAGCAGACAGGTGAGTATACAGGCACGTAATCCTCCTCTTCAGTAATGACAGACAGAGAACTTACGGCTGAAGGGCTTCACTGCGAAGCAGTCAGGTGAGTATTGAGGTATGTACTCCTCTTGGAGGGCTGGCAGACACAGAGCTTACGACTGGGAGAAATTGCTGCAAAGCAGACAGGTGAATATACAGGCACGTAATCCTCTTCTTCAGTAATGACAGACAGAGAACTTACGGCTGGAGGATCTTCACTGCAAAGCAGTCGGTTGAGTATTCAGGTATGAACTCCTCTTGAAGGGCTGGCAGACACAGAGCTTACGACAGGGAGAAATTGCTGCAAAGCAGACAGGTGAATATACAGTCACGTAACCCTCTTCTTCAGTAATGACAGACAGAGAACTTACGGCTGGAGGATTTTACTGCAAAGCAGTCAGTTGAATATTCACCTACGTGTCCCTCTTCACAATGGGCTATCAGATAGTACACTCAAATGTCTGTGAAATACAACAGTGTTAACCTCTTCTTACGTCTTAGAACATGATAGAAAACTCAGGTAAGTGATGGACATACAGCGGGTTTAAGTTCACACTTCACACATTAAGACAGTGCATCACATCACTTCATCACTGCAATTCAACACTCAGTGGAAAATACATATATAAATGGCCGTCGCCCATTTCCTGACCTGGCATTCACATCGGAGAGTCCCATAGACCAGTGGTTCCCAAAGTGGGTGCCGCGGCACCCTGGGGTGCCGTGACAACTGGCTAGGGGTGCCGCAGAATCTCAGCTTTATTTTCCAATTTAAACAGCCTAAAATAACTATCGTACCATATAATAACCTTTTACAGCCAAGGTTATAATCGTTAACGAAAACGAACGAAAAAACGAAAACTAGGCGGGAAAAAACGCTATTTAAAACACGCAGCGTATTCGTTCAGCTGCATTTCCTTTCCCTGCTCTCCCTCCGTCTCTCTGTCACTCATGTGTCTCTCACATGCGCGCGCGCGCACACACACACACACACACACACACACAAACACATACACAGCCCCTCCCCTCCGTGCACACCGAACTAAAGAGAACTCCATGAGAACGAGTGTTCGTTCGACTTTGAAAGCAAGTTCGCGGAAGGTTGGTATCTCTATCTCGTGAACACCTTTACACAATCACAAATTAAAAAGTGGTATAAAAATATTTTTAATTCTGAATATAATTTTGTCAGTGTGTTATTGTCGACCCGAGAAGCGATTGCGCCTTCTTTAGAAAGTTAACTAGTCCCAAGTTTGAGGAAAAATGCACTTTTTGGTTGTGGTTGTCGATGTCAAAACACTCTATAAGCTGTGATTCAAATATTAAATAATGTTATGTCATTATGTCTTTTTGAATCTTGCCCCTGACAAATAACCCAAATTACAAAAAAAAAGACTAAAACTAACACTAAAACTAATAAAAACTAAACGAAAACTAAGCATTTTCAAAAAATAAAAACTAAACTAGCAAACCCACTTTAAAAACTAATTAAAACTAAACTGAATTTGAAAACAAAAAGTCAAAACAAAATAAAAATAAAAACTAATGAAAAATGCAAAACTATAATAGGCTAACCCTGTTTACAGCATATTTTAAAATCATATCAAAACACCAACATATGCAAAAATATTTGGAGTTGTTTATTATTATTTAAAGAGTTAAGTATCTTTAAATCTTTTTTGTTCCAATGATTCTCACATACAGTAGCCTAATTGGTTAAAATCAGTCTGTTGACATGTGTCCAGTTATTAATGGACTGATGATTCATCTGAAGGGGTTGTTTCGCCTCATATTATGTCTGTTGTGATGCATTCATAATAAATTCATGCTGCTGTTTATGCTTCATTTGTTGTTTGCTCATCTGGATATAATTGTATATATGTATGTACATATGTTTGTTTAGTTTAATTGGGTTAGGGTGCCGTGGAAAAAAAAAACACTACAAAGGGGTGCCATGCTTTCAAAAAGTTTGGGAACCACTGCCATAGACGAGAGAGAGAGGATGGAGATCGATTGGACTACTCACAGTCTCTCACAAACGATCTTACTGCCCAGCGATTTCCTCCTTCCGGTTGAGTCAATGTGCTTGTAGAAAAGTCTATCCCTTTAACTGCACTTTCATGTTTCAACACTAGAGGGCACATGTCTTTCACTTTACTGATAACCATACAACTTCCCCTTTAAGATCATGCACTTTATACACCGCACGCGCTGGGTCACGATGAGCATGTAAACTTCAGAGCTGTGTGCGTTCGTGCAGAAAAACCACACACACACACACCCACCCACACATACATGTTATTTATGTGCCCAGCATATTAAAGTTTTGAATGTAACTCTCCGAGCCCTTACTCTCACCAGTCTTCAAGGACTATCCGAACAATCCAGAGTTCCATCTCTACAAATGGTCCTTCGAGCCGGATGATAGCAACCTTGAAGACAACATGCAGTCAGAGCAGGAGGTCACAGAACTGATTGTGTGTCCTCGTACTCAGCGGGAGAGACATCCACCAGCCTACTTAGATGATTATGACGTTGGGTATCAACCAAGCCAAATTACAGATTCCAGTGCGGATGCCAGTAGTATAATGCCAGTGACTACTATTCCAGCTGCACAATCAGACCATGTGACTGCGTCTAGTAAACCATCTTCAGCACGTTCATCTGCTTGTTCACGTCACAGCCAATCAAGAACAAAGACCAGCAGAAGCTCTGGATCCAGCCGAACAACAGTTTTACAACTGACTGATCTACAGAAAGCTATTGTAGAGGAGAAATTGAAGAGCATGGAGCTTGCAGAGATGCAGAGACAGATGGTGGAGGAGAGCAAAGCCAAAGAACAGTGCGAGTTCCTGGATCAACAAGCACGGCATGCATTATATGAGAGAGAAGATTTACTCAGAGAGCAGCAAAGAAGAAGTCGGCAGTTGGATGAAGAGGCTCGTGCAGCGCACAAGACCAAGGAACTGATCACCAAACAGCTTGAAAGACAGCGCCGTATTAAGCAGAAGGAGATGGAGCTGGAGAAAGCGCGTCTCATCACATCACTTCTTCGAGAATCAGAGACTGAAAATGCAACAGCTGTTCCACAAACCAGAAGTGAACTTGACCCAGGGCAGGTACAGACTGATATACTCTTGTTCACAGAAGGTAGAGGTTGCTCCTCACACACAAAATCAGTTATCTGATAATCCACAGCACTCAACACCTTACATACATCAGAGTAGTACTGTTAACCCTCAGCCCTTAACTTTACACTCTGTTCCTGAGCACATTACACCTATCTCTATATCCAAACCATTACATGCAGAACCTGTAATTGTTGTCCCTTCTCCTATCTGTGCTGTAGCATCGCCAAGCGAGCCCCCTCAACAAGTAAAATTGTCTACTTCAGATGTTTACCCTCCTACAACAGTGCAGCACTCCTCGTCTTTTGATAGACAAACCTATAGTCTTAGACAGCCAGTTGCCAACCCAACCTTTCTGCCTAGACCATATATGTCGCAGGATTCCACAGGGACCAGCTATGCTCAGCCAGTTACTTTTGCAGGCCTAATCCAGCCTCAACCTCATCCTCCAACAGGTCAGTTACATCAACCTGTTAGGCAACTGCAGTTTAACCCACAGCCATTTTCAGTGCCTAGTATTCCGTGTGTACAGCCTCAAGCCCCAGTCAATATGATGGACATGTTGATTGCCAGCTCATATGGTATACCCAAACCATCCCTGCCTAAATTCGATAGTGGTAAAGAGTCTGACTTTGCCTTACTCAAAATGGCTCTAGACAGTCTCTTAGGTGGCCATGCTCATCTAACAGAGCAGTTTAAATACCAAGTGCTTCTAGACAGATTAAAACTGCCAAGTGCCTACAAATTAGCACAAGCGTACATGCATGACCCTACTCCATACACGACTGCGTTACAAGCCCTCCAAGACAAATATGGGCAAGCCCGCCAACTTGTACAGAGTGAACTTGGTGCTATATTGAACTCTCCACCTGTCAGAGTAGGGGATGCTGAAGCATTTGATAACTTTGCACTGTCAATACATTCTCTTGTGGGCATGCTTCGTTCCTTAGAGGGTGAGAATGGCTACGAATTGAAATGTGGCTCACATGTAGACAGAATTTTAGCCAAACTGCCTGCCAGCTATCGTGATGGGTTTGTAGAGCATTGTTTAAATCGTGGTATACTAATCACAGGGACAGACAAAACATACACTCTGCTGGACCTATCAGCATGGCTTCAGATAAAATCACAGGCGAAGCGTATCTCTAGCCGAGCTGTGGACATGTTTCAAGAGCAGATGAAGCCTCAGAAGAAAGGGATGAGAAGTCAGAGTCAGCCATCATCTTCTGTATACTACAATATCAGTAGTAGTCCAGATAAATTACCACTTACCTCTCAGATACGCCGTACATTCCCGATAAAGCCTAAAGACAAGCCTAAACCTTATTGCCCATATTGTGACACACGTGAGCACTATCTCAGCCTGTGTTCAAAATTCAAGTCACTAACAACTACCCAAATTGCAGAGTGGCTTAAAGACAAAAGCTGTTGGCGCTGCGGACGCAATCACAAACCTGAGGCTTGTACCCTCAAGAAGCCCTGTAAAATATGTCAAAAGCAGCATCTCACTGTTCTACATGATGTAACCATACAGGAGCCCAACCAGGTCCTCATGGTTAGTACTCCTCCAGACACCATTTATCTTGACCGTCCCAACCGACCTCAACAGGTCATGTTAAAGGTAGTCAAAGTACTTTTGCATAATGCTGAACATTCACTAGAGGCATATGCTTTGTTGGATGATGGTTCTGAGCGGACTATTCTCCTTTCTTCCGCTGCACTATGTCTCAAGCTACAGAAAGAACCAGAAACACTCTCACTGAGAACTGTACGGCATGAGGTTGTTCACCTGAAAGGGGCATCCGTTTCTTTCGAAATTTCCCCAGCTGACAACTCTAGACGGAGATACAATATAAATCATGCATTCACTGCTGATGAACTGGGTCTTTCTGAGCATAGTTACCCAGTTAAAGTACTGATGAAGAAGTACAGACACCTACAGGGGCTGCCAATCCCAGCAATTGACAAAGTAAAGCCTGTACTGCTGATTGGTTCCGACTTTCCACATTTGCTCATCCCTACCCAGCCTGTTCGGGTTGGCCCTTCTGGTGGACCTGTAGCAATATGTACTTCCCTGGGTTGGACACTTCAAGGTCCTGCCAGCTTGGTCAATCTTCCTTTTGAAGAGCAGCACTGTTTCTTTACTTCAATGAGGTCAAACCACTTTGATCTTCAAAGGCATGTGGAGAAACTGTGGCAAATTGATACTTTGCCCTATATCAGTGAGAAAGCAGCCACCAGATCCAAGCTTGACCAGCAAGCACTTGAGATGCTTGAGCAGCACACTGTAAGGATGAATGTAGATGGCATAATGAGATATGCTACACCACTTCTCAGACGGAAGGACAGTCCGTGTCTAAAAGCGCCCAAATCTGCTTGTCTTTCACTACTTCGAAGTACAGAACGACGGATCGCCATCGACATCAATCAAACCATGACCTATTGTCAAGAGGTCCAAAAGCTTGAAATTGCTGGCTATGTGAAGAGATTGACACCTGAGGTTGTAGAGTCCTCTACTGAGTCATGGTACATCCCTCATCACTTAGTCCATCACAACAACAAAGCAAGGCTTGTTTTCAATTGCTCATATCAATACAGGGGCCAAGCGCTAAATGATCACCTTCTTCCGGGTCCCATCTTGGGTCCGTCCTTGCTTGGTGTCCTCCTTCGGTTCCGTGAGCATACGGTGGCTATCAGTGGAGACATTAAAGCAATGTTCCACCAGATCCGACTTCTGCCAGAAGACCGCTCATTGTTACACTTCATCTGGAGAGACATGAAGAGGGACGAAGAACCAAGTGTCTTTGAATGGCAGGTTCTTCCATTTGGGACCACCTGCAGTCCTTGTTGTGCCACATATGCACTCCAAAGGCATGTGAAGGACAACAGTGAAGGCTACGAAGATGTTCAAAGGTCTATAGAGCAAGCATTCTATGTTGACAACTGTTTGCAGAGTCTTGACTCCCCAGAGAAGGCCCGTAACCTCATCGACAGGATGCGCAGACTTTTATCTTCTGGTGGCTTTGAAATCCGCCAGTGGGCCAGCAATGTACCTGCTGTAATAGAACACCTCCCAATTGAAGCCAGAGCAGCCAGCACTGAACTGTGGCTTTCTGAGCATAGTTCAGACCCACAAGAGCCAGCTTTAGGTCTGCGTTGGAATTGTCTCACTGACCAACTTGGATATAAACATCGCCAAGTTGACTACTCCGAACCCACACTACGAAACGTGTACAAGGTACTGGCCACACAATATGACCCACTTGGATATCTTATACCCTTCACCACCAAAGCGAAAATGCTAATTCAAGATCTCTGGAAACTCAAGATTGGTTGGGATGACATCATCCACCCTAAAAGTCTGTTAGTACAATGGCAAGCCTGGGAGGCTGAACTGGCCAATTTGCACACTGTGGAAATACCCAGAGCGTACATCCCATCATATGCTGACACAGAAGGCACCCGGAGAACCATCCATATTTTTTGTGATGCCTCCGAACGGGCTTACGGATCGGTCGCTTACCTCAACACTCAAGATCAACAAAAACATATCCATGTAGCCTTTGTGATGGCAAGGTCCAGAGTGGCTCCTCGCAAGCAGACCTCAATTCCCCGCTTAGAGCTTTGTGCAGCTCTCACAGGAGCACAGCTGGCAAAGTTGCTCAGTAAAGAGCTTTCTGTTCCTTTGGATGATATAATTCTGTGGACTGATTCAACAACAGTCCTAAATTGGCTAAGATCAGACTCTTGCCGTTACAAAGTCTTTGTCGGGACACGCATCGCTGAAATTCAGGATGTGACTTTGATGTCAAATTGGAGATACGTCAATACCGAGCGGATGACCTGACTAGGGGCAAGACTTTGCTAGAATTGAGCAAACCTCAGCGCTGGAGTCAAGGACCAAGGTTCCTTCGCCAAAATCCCAGCACCTGGCCATCTCTGCCTAAATTAACAGCTCCTGATGACAGTGATGAGCTGAAGAAGCAATCATTCTGTGGCAATTCATGTCTTGCCAAAGCCTCATCCTGACATCTCCAGTAGTAGGAGTTGGAATGATCTGTTGAAAGCAACTCACCAGTCCCTTCACGGGGCGGCTGCTATTATGACTGCCGCAGATGCCATATCAGCTGAACTACACCTGTTAAGACAAGCTCAGAGTGACAGCTTCCCAGGAGAAGTGGATGCGCTGATCAAAGGAAAAGCCATATCCGCACCGAGTCGTCTAGCTTCACTTTCCCCTGAGTATGATCAAACGCTTGGTTTAATCCGAGTTGGGGGAAGACTCCGTCGAGCTGACAGCTTAGATCCAGACACTATGCATCCGATAATACTAGACCCTAAACATCAGATTACAATGCTCCTAATCAAAGAATATGACAACCAGCTTCTGCATCCAGGTCCAGAGAGGGTCTTGGGCGAGATCAGACGCAAGTACTGGATCCTACGCGGCAGAGAATCAATCAAGAAGCACCAGTACAACTGTGAGAAGTGTCAAAAATGGAGAGCAAGTCCTGTAATTCCGAAGATGGCAGACTTGCCCCCATCTCGACTTCGGCTATACAAACCACCTTTCTGGTCCACTGGGGTAGACTGCTTCGGACCGTTTACAATTAAACTGGGTAGACGCACAGAGAAACGCTGGGGCATTATATTCAAATGTATGACAACGAGTTGCATACATCTTGATCTCTTAGAGAGCATGGACACGGATGCTTTTCTGATGGCATTAAGACGATTTGTGTCACGACTTGGTAAGCCGTTTGAGATACTGGCAGATAGAGGTACTAACTTCCGAGGAGGAGCCACTGAACTCCAGGAGGCCTTTGCTTCGTTAGAGGTTCCACTTAAAGAACATCTAGCATGCCAGGAAATTGCTTTCCAGTTTAACCCTCCGAATGCACCACATTTTGGAGGGACCTGGGAGCGAGAGATACGATCAGTTAAAACTGCTCTCCAGGTAGTCTTGGGCAATCGTACAGTAACTGAAGCAGTCTTGCGTACAGTTCTAGTGGAAGTTGAGGGAATTATCAACTCTAAGCCACTCGGATACGTCTCATCAGATGTTGCCGATCCGGACCCAGTCACACCAAATCTCTTGCTAATGGGCCGTCGTGATGCATCACTCCCTCAAGCAATCTACTCTTCTAGTGATCTGTTAGGGAGACGACGATGGCGACACAGCCAAATTCTAGCTGATCACTTTTGGGTTAACTTCATTAGGCATTATTTACCAAGCCTACAGCCCCGTCAAAAATGGCAGAAGGACAATGCCAATCTAAGTAAAGGACAGATCATCATGATAGTTGATCCGCAATTGCCCCGAGCCTTGTGGCCTATAGGCAGAGTGACTAAAACCTATGCAGGAGCGGATAATCGCATACGCACAGCAGAAGTGCAAGTGAAAGGGCGAACTTATCTCCGACCTGTTGCCCGTTTAGTTAGGCTGCCATCATGGGAAGATGAGGAAGAAAATAGTAACGGACGTTGAGACTTTCCTAACTAATTACAAATTTAGATTCTAAATTTGGGGGCGGCAATGTAGAAAAGTCTATCCCTTTAACTGCACTTTCATGTTTCAACACTAGAGGGCACATGTCTTTCACTTTACTGATAACCATACAACTTCCCCTTTAAGATCATGCACTTTATACACCGCACGCGCTGGGTCACGATGAGCATGTAAACTTCAGAGCTGTGTGCGTTCGTGCAGAAAAACCACACACACACACACCCACCCACACATACATGTTATTTATGTGCCCAGCATATTAAAGTTTTGAATGTAACTCTCCGAGCCCTTACTCTCATACCGGAGTCACCAGTCTTCAAGGACTATCCGAACAATCCAGAGTTCCATCTCTACAGTGCTCTTTCTCCCAAACTCACAATGTCGTGCCCGTTTGCCAGCCCCGCTTCCTCTTCTCCGCCGCTCACGCTTCCTCTGCCTCCCCACTCACGCTCCCTCTGCTCTAAAACTACTTCCTTTTATCCTCCCCTATTGGCAACGTGTCCCAATTGCGGGGCTTCAATCTCCTCGTGCACAGCTGCCAGCGATTTTGGCTATTCACCCCATTCGCGGGGATTTTGCGCTACCCCGGAACTAGCCCGGTGTTCCGTTGTTATCGGTCCGGCGGGAGGCAATCTCGGAGACATTAGTTCCGCCTTGCAAGGGGAAAAAGCTGGAATTTCGTCACCTCGTGACACATTCGCGAAATGACCGCCAGGTGGCGCAAAGGGATATTGTGCAAAACAGCAGCAATTGCTGCATTTTTTTCAATTGTGCGTAAGTGGGGTTAATGTCAATTATTAGTAAGGATGAAATACTACAACTATGGTAAACAGAGTAGAACATTTTATAAGGCCAGAAAAATAGAATAACAAGTAAAAAATAGAGACGATAACAATATAACTTGTATTATATTGTCGGCCTAGACGTCGGTGGGCGACAAGCCTATTCCCCGAGGAACAGTGCGATATAAAACACACAAACGCACACACACACACACACACACACACACACACAAACAAATTTAATACCAAAAAAAAAAAAAAAAAAAAAAAAAAAGTAAATTATGTGCAATGAGGCTGATTATTTGTACTATTCTATTGAGGAATGAGACAAATGAAGAGCGCTTCTCGCTCGTGCATGTGAGCGAACACACATTAGAACCTCTGAGCATTGCATAATGAGTTTAGTTATGGTCCAGTGATAGAACTTACGTGTCGAACATTTAGATGACATGGGTTCAAACCTCGAAACAACTTGGACTACTGAAATTTTTATATCGTTAGCCTCATAGGCATAATTTTTTTAAATAGGACGTAGGCAATTATGCTATGAGGCTAACGATATTAGCCTATTAATGCATTTTATAGCCTATTATTGATGCAGAGAGATTAGTCTAGTTCTAAAACTCTGTTACACCATAGTTTTTTTTATTATATTTATAAAATAAAATTACCATGCATTTCCATTTTACACTAAGGTAAAAATATTATACAATGACTTTACTTCTGTAGCCTATAAAATAATTCCAATCGCAATGTCAAAAGCAGTTCTGTTAAAAAATAAACATCAATGTTAATTCAATAGACCATTTAAAATATATAAAACAAAGATTTGCAACAGGCACGTTTAAACGACAAACAATAAAATCAGAACCAGTATTCTGTTACGTTCATGCTTCCAGTGGCATTAGTGCATGCACAGCTTTTCAAAATGTCAAAAAGCGTTTTGACATTGTTTTGAATGAAATGATGAAGTTTATAATTAAGTGTTTTGGCACACCACAACAAGTGGCGCTATGCATTGTTCGAAAGCCAGGTTTTATTCTGAATTAGTATTTGACAAACGCGGCGGTGCGTTCATTTGAATGAAGAGCGCTTTTCGCTCGTATGAGCTAACACACATTGGTACATTTGAGCAATCCGCAACTAGTAAAGTGACCGAGTGGTAGAACTTACGTGTCGATCATGTAGATGACACGGGTTCAAATCCCGAACCAACTTGGACTACTGACATTTTTATATTAGCCTATTAATGCATTTTATAGCCTATTATTGATGCAGAGAGATCTGTAGTTCTCTTACGAGAGTACTCTCGTGTTGCGTAAGTTTAGCTTACGCTACGGGAAAACTCCTTTTCTCGAGAATACTGAAGCAAAAAATGATCCTTAATTTTTAGAATGTAAAACGCATTTGCTGCAGCAGGCAGACATAGGTGAGACAGCTCGCGCGCCTATTGGCTGCTCTGCGGCAACTGCTGCAACCTATCAGTGCGTCTTTGGCATGACTCCAGCGCCAATGGGAAGCCTTCCCGCGCTCTCGCGCCACTCCTGTTCAACCTGTACATGCTCCCAATGAGCCAAATAATGAGAAAGAACCAAATCTCTTACCACAGCTATGCAGACGACACACAGATCTACTTAGCCCTATCGCCTAATGATTACAGCCCCATTGACTCTCTGCTTCAATGCATTGATGAAGTCAACAGCTGGATGTGCCAAAACTTTCTACAGTTAAACAAAGACAAAACTGAAATCATTGTGTTTGGAAACAAAGATGAAGTTCTCAAGGTGAACGCATACCTTCACTCTAAAGGTCAAACAACTAAAAATCAGGTCAAGAATCTCGGTGTGTCCCTAGAGTCAGACCTTAGTTTCAGTAGTCATGTCAAAGCAATAACTAAATCAGCATACTATCATCTGAAAAATATTGCAAGAATTAGATGCTTTGTTTCCAGTCAAGACTTAGAAAAACTAGTGCATGCTTTCATCACCAGCAGGGTGGATTATTGTAATGGACTCCTCACTGGCCTTCCCAAAAAGACCATAAGACAGTTGCAGCTCATACAGAACGCTGTAGCCAGGATTCTTAGCAGAACCAGAAAATATGATCATATCACACCAGTACTCAGGTCATTACACTGGCTGCCAGTTACTTATAGGATTGATTTTAAAGTATTATTACTGGTATATAAATCATTCAATGGCCTAGGACCTCAATACATTGCAGATATGCTCACGGAATACAAACCCAACAGATTACTCAGATCATTAGGATCACATCAGCTAGAAGTTCCAAGAGTTCACTCTAAGCAAGGAGAGTCTGCTTTTAGCTATTATGCCAGCCGCAGCTGGAACCAGCTTCCAGAGGAGATCAGATGTGCTCCTACATTAGTCACATTCAAATCCAGACTCAAAACACATCTGTTTAACTTTGCATTTAATGAATGAGCACTGTGTCGCTGTTTGTCCGACTGTTTATCCTGTGTCTTATTTTAGTCTTTATTCTAAACTGTTTTAATTATTTTTAGTTCTTTCTTGTTTCTTTATTTTAAACTGTTCTTTATTCTAAACTGTTTTAATTATTTTTAGTTCTTTCTCGTTTCTTTATTTTAAACTGTTTTGTATATTCTTATTTCTTCTGATTATTTTTAATAGTATGTAAAGCACTTTGAATTACCATTGTGTATGAAATGTGCTATATAAATAAACTTGCCTTGCCTTGCCTTGCCTTGCTCTCGTCATAGCCCACCAAGATGGGGTGTGGCTAGCCTATAAAACCCCCTCGCACAGGTTGCACAAGTGATTTTGTCTCCTTTCAGCGAAGGACTTCGCTGGATTCTCCGAGAGAAGCAAACGCCGTCGAACAGCATTTTCAGCGGGACGAGCTAGAGTCAAGGAGCCGGACAGATTTTCGCCACCTTCGCTCGCCGTACCTGCTGCGCTATCCGACGCTCATATCCTTTCTCTTATTGTCTTATTATTGTACTGTGTGTGTTCACCACCGCGACACGCACGCTTTTTTCTCTCACAAAAAGAGCATAAGGCATTTTTCAATGCCCATCACGTCCTGCGGCTCGTGCCGAGCCCTTCTCAGCAGTAGGGACCGCCACGAGCTGTGCGCTTCCTGCCTAGGAAAGGACCACGCGCTCGCCGAGGGCGGCTGCCGCGAGTGTGCGAATCTTTGCCTCTCTCGACCCTGCGGGCTCGACAGGCTTTGTTCGCCATCAAGCCCGCTGTTTCTACGCCTTCTGCTGGGCCGCGCCGTAAAAAGCGCCGCTCACAAAGGCCACCAGAAGTCTCTGTGAAAGAGCACTCGCCGGAGGCGGCCCCGCAAGCCTCTTTCTCTGAGTCCCCCGTCTCATTCCTCGACGGCCAACGCCCCGCTGTCGAGGCGCCCGACGAGATGGAGCGGGATGTCGCGGAGGATGATAGCTGCTCGATTCTCGCGTCCGGGAGTGAGGACTGGTCAGGTTCCATTCCTGACCCCGCCCCGTCGACTCAGGAATCCAGCGTGAGGGCTTCCGTCGATGCTGAGCTTCTCCGTCTCCTCACCAAGGCCGTAGAGGACCTCAGCCTCGATTGGTCAACGCCCAAGGAGCCCGCGCCTAACAGGTTGGATGGCTGTTTTCTGCCTGGACGCCGCTCTGCACCTGTTTCAAGGCCCGCTCCCTTCCTCCCCGAGCTGCATGATGAGCTCTCCAAGTCATGGGGAGCCCCATACTCGGCCAGGCTAAGATCCTCTGTCTCTTCGACGCTCTCCGCGGTTGATGGCGCGAAAGACAGGGGATATGTTTCTGTTCCTCCCGTCGAGCAAGCTGTAGCGACTCACTTGTGCGGGATGGCGGTCCAAGCTGAGTCTGCCTACTAAAGCCTGCCGGACAACTTCGACGCTGATCGGTCGCGCCTACGCCGCCGCCGGTCAAGCTGCCTCCGCTCTGCACACCATGGCCGTTTTGCAGATTTATCAGGCCAACCTTCTCCGGTCGCTGGACGAGGCTGGCCCATCTGCGGAGAGCGTGACGGATCTGAGAAGCGCGACGGATTTAGCTCTCAAGCTAAGACTACCAAGCTACCAAGACCGCTGCTCAGGCTATCGGCCGCAACATGGCTGCTCTCACCGTCACTGAGCGTCACCTATGGCTAACGTTGTCCGACATGTCTGAGTCTGACCGCCCCGCCTTCCTCAACGCTCCCGTCTCACCAACTGGTCTGTTCGGTCCCTCGGTGAAGGGCTTCGCGGAGCAATACACTGAGGTGCAGCAAACGTCTCAGGCTATGAGACAATTTTGCCACGGCGTTCCAGTTCCGCAGCAGGCCGCGCTAGGAAGCAGCCGCCCGCTCGGAAAACAGCGCCCCCACCGCCTCCTCCGCCCACCCCACAGCAGCGCCAGGCTCGAGATGCACGTCAGCGCCCGCACTCTACCAGCCGCCGCAGACCGCCTCCCGCCCGGGTACCCAGGCACAAGCTTGCTCCGAGCTTTGAGCCTCCAAAGTCTTCCTAGCCACCCTAGGAAAGCGCCGATGGTCAAGTCCCGCTACGGCCGGACCGCCATCAAAGTATGCACAAACCGCTCTCTCAGTTCCCTTAGCAGAGGCGACTCGAAGGGTGTATTTAGCAGCCAACGAGCCAGTTCCTCAACTCGCTCGCCTGCACACAAACGCCGTTTTCACGGCGACCCACATATTTCTCAAAAAGACCATTATACCGGGTCATATTCCGGCTCAGGCCGAAGGTGTTTTAAATGTAGGACAGGTGCCCACTGCCCAGTGCCCACCCCTGCACGAAAACACTACCCTCACTGTGTGTCACACTCATCCAAGGTCGAAAACAATAAAGCTGGCTCATGCCGCTCGACCGCTAAGTGTAGAAATAGTGCCCACTTCCCAGTGTTCACTCTTACACACAAGCACTACCCATGCAGTGTCCCACACCACCACAGGGTCTATATCAGTCAAACCGGCTCATGCCGTTCATATTCTAAGTGTAAGAAATGTGCCCGCTGTACAGCGCCCACCCCCGCTTGTGAATATGACTGTATCTGCGCTACGCACACACATAGCGCCTCAGTGTATGAGCCCAGAGCGCGGCGGCAGTGTGGTGAGTGCAGGCACACACTTTGTGAACAGCTCGCAGCGCCGCGAGCTCACAGAGCTGTGTCTGTATTAAAGCATCTTCCCGCTCACACGGCCGGAGTGGCAGTTACAGAAATACTGCGCGAAGCACTGTATACCCCACTCGAAATGAACATGATGAACAAAGTAAGTCATCATGGCTGGGTCTCCGGGTCCCCGATTCTGTGCGATCAGAACCCAGATTTCATTCTACCCCTGGCCATTCACGCGAGAGCGTGGGAAAGCATCCCAGGGGCTTTGAAATGGGTGCTAAATCTAGTGAAGCAGGGCTACTCGCTACAGTTCGCTCGCAGACCACCGCGCTTCACAGCCCGGGGTCGAAACCTCGGTGAATCAGGAAGTAGCACACCTACTTCGCACAGAGATAGCGAATTTACTGAGAAAAGGGGCTGTGGAAACCGTCCCCTCAGCAGAAGGCGAGTCGGGGTTTTACAGCCGTTACTTCTTAGTATCAAAGAAGGACGGCGGGCTCCGCCCTATACTAGATCTCACTTGAACAAAGCGCTGATGAAGCGTCCGTTCAAAATGATTACGACCAGACAAATTCTCGCTCGAATTCGACCTGTGGACTGGTTTATATCAGTGGATCTGAAGGACGCTTATTTTCAGATCCAAATAGCAGCCCGTCACAGGCCGTTCTTGAGATTCGCCTTCGAGGGCCAGGCTTATCCGTACACCGTCCTTCCCTTCGGCCTGTCTTTGGCAACCCGTACATTTACAAAGTGCATGGACACGGCGCTCGCGCCCCTCAGACGAAGGGGCGTGAGAGTCCTGAATTATCTGGATGATTGGCTAATTATAGCACAGTCAAAAGAGGAATTGGTGTTACACAGAACACTACTGCTGGCCCATCTCGAGCAGCTGGGTCTCAGAGTCAACTGGACCAAAAGCATTCTACTCCCCAGCCAGAAAATTTCCTTTCTCGGGATAGAATTGGACTCCAGCTCTATGGGAGCGTGCCTGACACAGGAACGCGCGACAGTGATACAGCGCCTGGCAGCAACATTCACTGTGGGGAAAAATCTCCCCCTCAGAGTGTTCCAGAGGATGAGGGGTCTCATGGCCTCAGCCTTGACGATACTGCAGCTGGGTTTGCTGAATATGCGCCCGTTTCAACTATGGTTGAGACAGCGAGTACCAGCGCGGGCATGGACCTCAGGTCTGCTCCGTCTCACGGTGAATCAGACATGCGTTTCCGCTCTGAAACCGTGGATGAGAACCGGCTGGTACCAGACAGGTGTGAACCTGGGCATCGCCTCCCGAATAAAAGTGGTCTCGACAGATGCCTCGAACGCGGGTTGGGGCGCCCTATACGAAGGGAGACCTTCTATGGGCCTGTGGTCAGACGTGGAGAAGCGTCTCCACATAAACTGTCTAGAGATGAAAGCGGTCGAGAATGCCCTTCAGTTCTTCCTCCCTGCGCTAAGGAAGCACCACGTTCTAGTCAGGACGGACAACACGTCGGTGGTGTCCTACATAAATCGGCAGGGCGGCCTCAGGTCACGGAGCCTGCTTGCAATAGCAAAACGCCAGATATGGAGCCAGCAAAATCTGCGCTCGCTGAGAGCGGCGCATGTGCCGGGCGTCCTGAACGTGGGCCCAGATATGTTACCCAGGGCAAAACTCTCCCCAGGAGAGTGGTCCCTGCACCCCCTTACGGTGCGGAATATCTGGGACATTTTCGGCAGAGCAGAGGTAGACCTGTTCGCGTCGCAAACCAACGCTCACTGCCCAATGTTCTTCTCAAAAGAAAGGGATGCGCTGGCCCTAAACTGGCCCAGACGCCCTCTCTATGCGTTTCCCCCGGTCGCCTTGTTACCACAGGTAATCAACCGAGTCAGGGAGAGCAAATGCTCGATACTCCTCATAGCTCCGCTATGGGAGAATCAAGTCTGGTTCCCAGAACTGATGGAACTAGGGAGCGCGGCTCCATGGCCGATTCCGCTGAGAAAAGACCTGCTGTCTCAGGCCCAGGGCGCGATTTGGCACCCATACCCCGATGCTGTGGGCCCTACATGTATGGGCAATCAACTATCACCATTGCACCTCCCGGAGGAAGTGCTGAACACGATCACAGAGGATAGAGCTCCATCTACTAGACGGCTTTACACGTCTAAAACCCGCTAAAAGGTAAGGTAACGGTGGTTCTTTCTTTCCTACAAGAGCTGTTGGATAGAGGGAGAACCCCTTCCACGCTCAAAGTGTACGTGGCGGCCATAGCAGCGTTCACAAAACCTGCAAATGGCCAGTCGCTAGGTAAGAATGACCTCATAATTCGTTTCCTCAGGGGTGCTAGGAGGCTGAATCCTCCTCGACCACCCTCGGTTCCGATTTGGGACCTTTCCACGGTCCTCGAGGCCATGAAAGGCGAACCGTTTGAACCACTGCACGCGGTGGAGCTAAAATACCTGTCATTTAAAACCGCTTTTCTGCTGGCACTAGCTTCAGTAAAACGGGTGGGCAACCTGCATGCGCTTTCAGTAAGCGCTACGTGCTTGGAATTTGGGCCTAATGACTCTAAAGTCATCCTCAAACCAAGACACGGTTACGTCCCAAAAGTGCTTGCGACTCCCTTCAGAGCGCAAGTTATCTCCCTCTCCGCCCTCCCTATTTCTGATAGTGAGGCAGGGGTTAACCTTCTCTGCCCGGTGAGGGCATTAAGGATTTATATAGAGCGCTCCGCCACTTTTAGGCAAACGGAGCAGCTTTTCGTTTCGTTCGGTGGCCGCATCAAAGGGCTAGCCATCTCGAAACAGACCCTGTCCAGATGGATAGTGGACGCTATCACGTCAGCTTATGCATCCAAGGGTCTGATCTGCCCCTTGGGGGTGAGGGCCGATAGGTTGCAGCAGTTGCCGCAGAGCAGCCAATAGGCGCGCGAGCTGTCTCGCCTATGTCTGCCTGCTGCAGCAAATGCGTTTTACATTCTAAAAATTAAGAATAATTTTTTGCTTCAGTATTCTTGAGAAAAGGAGTTTTCCCGTAGCGTAAGCTAAACTTACGCAACACTCGTTCCCTCTCTAGAGAGAACCGAGGTTACGTTAGTAACCGAGTGTCGTTCTAAAACTCTGTTACATAGTTTTTTGCTTATATTTATAAAATAAAGTTACCATTAGAATTAGAATTAGAATTAGAAACCTTTATTAATCCCACAATGGGGAAATTCGTTTGAGGAGAAAAATACAGCATAACATGAGGAGAGGTGAGGAGAAAAAATGCAATCCCCAGACTATGCTCCTGTAAGGAGTACAGTTTGGGAACAGTAAAAAACACCTCAGCAACATTAGCACATAATCAGTACACTCCACAACATGAACACACAAGACTTGCAACAGGGGAGGGGAGTGGGGAATGGAGGTAACCCAGTATTGGCAAGCAGCCATCCGGTCCTGCAGCCAAATTACGGCGCTGGTCAGACCCGCCTGTCAGACTGGGGGTACAAAGCGTCGAAGGCGAGGGATGAGGGGTGGGGAGGGTGATTGCATATCTGTATATATGTAGGAGTTCATGTATGTGTAGGCCTGGAGAGTCGCTACGCCTGACATCCTAATCTAGGTGCCTCAGTCCGCAGGATGTCATAGCGATACACAGCAGTTGCCATGGAGTCAACCTTAATCAGGTCCCAGACAGAGTCAACAATCAGCAGGTGTCAGTGGGGAGTGGGGGAAGGAACGCAATCTTCTTTATTCCTCGATAAACCAGGGCAATGCCTAATCCAATCAGCAGAAAACCTGTTATCATGGTTCCGAATAGGTAGATATCTTCAATGTCCTCCACGGAAAGAGCCGCCAGACACACGACCCGCCACCTCTCCCACGCGTCCATCGTGTAGCCAGCTGCGAACGTTCCGGCAGGGCAGTCAGGTTCCCCCGAACCCAAGCTTCTCGTCGAGACGATGGTGTCAATTGCGTTGAGAGACCAGTTGATCAAATCCATAATTTCTTAGTTTGGAGAGCAGTGCAGAGAGAGTCTCTCAAAGTACAGTAGACTAGACGAGACGAGAGCAGCAAAGCAGGGGAGATAAGGGAGAGGAGAGGAAGAAAATGCGACCGCCTTCGTTGAGAGCCAAAGAGAATGTGCATTTCCATTTTACACTAAGAAACAAATATTATACAATGACTTGCTTCTGTAGCCTATAATAATTTCAATCATAATTTCAAAAGCAGTTCTGTTAAAAAAAATAAAAAAAAGAATGCATTGCATTGCGCGCTATGTTCTAAAGCCAGGTTTTATTCTGGCATGTTGAATTAGTGTTCGACAAACGCGGCGGCGCGTACATCTGGATTTATTTTTCTCTTAACAGCTAAAATAACTTAGTAGGCTACACTTTGGAGGACACGCAAGTCCAGCGGTCAGGGCAGGACTCTTATCAAACATGTCAAACAAGTTTGGTGCAGCTTGGAAATTGCCTTCTTGAGTAACAACAATGTCCTGTTTCATTGAATTTGCATGCTTTTTCACTTAGCTAAGTATTGCTAGCATGTTTTAACATGTTTTTAGCATGTTTAGAACTCAATGGCATTTTTAACATGTTGCTAGAACAGCATCAACGTGTTAAACATGTCACTTCCTGTTGCCAGTAGGTGGAACTATTACTATAACTGAATATTCTCATGTAGATGTGTTGAGGCCATGACTCTTATCAAACGGGTGAAGTTTGGGGGAGATTGGACATTCCATGTCTGAGTTACAGCAAATTTCTATTTAATTACAGTAATAGCATGCTTTAGCACTTAGCTAAGTGTTTGCTAGCATGTTTTAGGATTAGCGGAAGAAGATGGATGGATGGTTTTAGCATGTTTCTAGTATGTTATTAGCATGTTTAGCACCTGCTGGCACTTTTTTTATATGTTATTAGGAGTCCACAACAGTGTTAAACATGTCACTTCCTGTTGCCAGCAGGTGGCGCTTTGACTATAACTGAATATGGCATGGTCATGTGTTCAGGACAGAATGCTTATCAAACGTGTGAAGTTTGGGGCAGATTGGACATTCCATGCCTGAGTTAAAGCAACTTCCTGTTTCATTGCGAAACATCGAAATTTATCAGGCCGCCTAGGACCCGCCCTTCGATGAAAACTCAAGATCTTCGCAATTTAACGTCGCAAAGGCCTTAAGATTACACTCACCAAATTTGAAGATGATCAGATTAAAACTAGGCCCTTAAAAATGCGATTAACTTCGGAGAAGAATAATAAATATAGCTGCGAGCAGCGAATACGGGCCCAAGCCGGTGGCACCGCCACCCCGGTGCCTTTAGTTACCTAAAGGTGGTGGTCCCGCCGGCTTTGGCCCTTCATCGCTGCTCTCAGCTATATATATATATATATAATATTACATATACATATATATGTATACCTATATATAAATGTGTGTGTGTGTGTGTGTGTGTATATATATATACATTGTTTATATATGTACATTATATACATATATTTATATATACATTATATACTGTGTATATATAGTATGGCTGCCAATCGATTAAAAAATGTAATCACGATTAATCGCATGATTGTCATGAGTTAACTCACGATTAATCGCAATTCATCGCACATTTTTTATTTGTTCTAAATGTAGCCTACCTTAAATTAAAACTTTTCAAGTTTGTAATACTCTAAATCAACATGGGCATGGATAAATATGGATTCTTTATGCAAATGTATGTTTATTATTGAAACCTTAGTCAACATAGACCATGAAGACAAGACATGTTTCAAAGGTCATAGATGTTTCTCAAAGAACTTGTTCATGTCTATTAGACACATGTAGAAAGAACAAATAAATACCAGGTTCCCATTATTCTCTTTCTTTGCACTGAGCAATTTACTAACACAAATATGTTTAGATTGATGCATGACAGGGCAGCTCTTCTGGAAATGCTAAATGTACATTTATTATTTATTATTACATTAGTTTGTCTTTACAAACTAAATTACATTTTAATGAAGCTAAATTCTGAATAAAACTGTTTTCATTGGTATATTTTACTGTTTCTTTTGTCAAACAACGGAATTAATATGAAATATTGACTGAAACGCGACCCAATAAACATAACCAGCTCTCCCTTTCAAGACGTTAATCTGCACAAAAATCCTGATAATCGAGCCGTCGTCTGATGAAATCAAATACACATAAGATAAAGACAATATTTGTGTTGTGATTTCGGTTATACTTGCATGTAAAATTAGAGAAGCAACATAATAGGCTATCTGTGTTTAACTGAATTAAAGTGCTGCTCCTCTCTGCAGCGCGAGACGCAGAGAGAGAGAGAGAGAGAGAGAGAGAGAGAGAGAGAGAGAGAGAGAGAGAGGTGCGCGCGTGCTGGGAGAGCAGTACCGGCGATTCTCAGAAACTAAATAAGGTTTGGGCGCTTTTTTGAAGGGAAAAAATCACTAAAGGGGTCTGCAATGGCGCTAAGTTGGCAACACTGTGTATCTCCATTTCTCCAACTACCCAGCAAACACAGAACGTTTTTTCACAAGCTTCTCATAACTAAACAATACATTTACCAAAAGTGAACAATTTAATGTTTTATTTTAAATGTATTATTAGCCCCTCCCCCCTGCCCCTCAAATACTTAGCTACGTCACTGATTCAAACGTGCAGAGCGCCGTTCGCTCTGGCTCACACAGAGTCTGCGGCGGTGCGGTGGCCCTGCAACCCGACTGGAGAGAGTGAGCTGCCCCAGAGCCTCTGAAGGTGAAGTGAGTTTCCCCAGGTGTAGTTTAAAAACACGTTTAACTTAGTTACATTTGTAATGAATGTATTGTATGCTAAAGACGATTCAGCATCAGCAAAAACAGCGAGTCTATTACGTTAGCCAAAATCAGCGGTCAAATCGCTCCCTCGTGATTTGTAAGAGCACTCTTCCCTTTGATTAGCCTAATTTTGGGTTAGGGTTGGACAAGAACAGCTTAATAAAAAATAAAAAATATTGTTTGTATCCATAACATTTACTGATGGTCGCCGTTACGCCAACGCACGTTACGTTGCAACACACAATACAGTGCCAGTTAGGAGATCGATCATCTGATTATCTAAGCAGTCCTATTAAATCCATGGACAGTCTTAAATCCAATTCCTCTGAGATATCACAGCAATGAAACCAGGTTACAACTGGGGAAATAACAAATACAATAGGATTAGGTATGGACGTTAATAGTTGGGAGAAAATATGATGCATAATAGTGATTAGATCTGCATTTGGTCTTAAAGAGGCAGCAGTCTAATAAACCTGCTGACGATTGCTCCTATTGTGAATCAAACAACAAAAGGCAAAGAGAAAATCAGTCGCAGCTTTTGAATGATATAAGCTTTAATCTATCTATGATAAACTATGCAGTGTTATTTTAAATCTGACTTTATTAGATGTCTTTTTAGCCCATATTACACCTGAACAGTAATGTCAGTAGACATTACTGAAATTAAAGCACTGGATGTATAATTTGTAGCTATATTTGTTTAATTGTATACTTTTTATATATATATACGTCTGCCATATGTTGCCACCCCTCAAAAATTCCTGACCCCCTCTCGCCACCCCATAAATATTTTTCTAGATCCGCCCCTGACAAGAGCTTAGACAAGGAGTTGTGTGGCTCTGATAGGAAGGGCCGGATCTTTCTGATGTTGTAGAAGGCAAATCAGCAGGATCACAGCAAGTATGGTTTGGCTGAAACCATAAGCAGTTCTGTCTTGGCAATGTTGAGTTGAAGGTGAAGGTCATTCATCCAACAAGAATTGTCCATCAGGTAGGCTGAGATGCGAGCAGCAACCGTCAGATCCTCTGGCTGGAATGAAAGGTAGAGATATGTCATTAAGTGATAGGAAAACCCATGTTTCTAAATGACAGAGCCTAGTTACATTACAAAAAAACAATAGATGGGTAGAATCTAACACAACCGTGGTCTTACTGTATGTTTTTTAAATCTTTTTTATTTAACTCAGTATTACATTTACACATGTCAGAATATGTTCCACTGGGACAATGTAAAACCTCAACTGACTATGATCTGGAAGCTGAGCAGGAAAGGCTAACAGTGATGTTTTGAGCTGCCATGTGATTTTAGCTAACGTTAACGTTACATTTATAGAAAGTAACTTAAATGTGTATGATTTACAGTGACAGTGTGACTTAAGGCACCTAGGGGTGTAACTGTCCGTTCATCTGGATCAATGCAAATTTCATAACCAATGATCAAAAGTATCCTGACAGATAAGTTACTATCACGTATTAAAGATTTTATACACAATTAAACAGACTTTGAAATGAATAACAAGTCTACTAAAGCTTGTTTTAGGTCTTTTGAGATGTGGGTTCAACTGATCTTTCTTAAAACAGATGGAAAATTGAAAGACGCATGCTGCATTTTCAGTGTTTTGCCCTCCAGCTCTCTACACCAGTTATGACTGAACATCATTTAAGAATGATAACGTTAGCTTGAAAACGTAATACAACTGTAATATAAAATATCGTTCACATGTAACGTAACTTAGTATGATGAGACTCCTACCTCAGCCGGTGATCGGTTGGCATGATGTCCGCTGTGACGAACCAGGCTCACTGAAAAGGCTGCGTTATTTTCCGGATAATCCAAACGGAATGACTGACAACAGGGCTCCTGCTCACGGCTGCTCTTGACGAATACGATTGCTTTGAACCACTGTTGATCTCACAATCCAGTTCACGAGCGTAGACTGAATTCAAATCTCCCGCTTGCCCTTGATACAGATCCAAACTTAGGCTGAATCCCAATTCTCTGTCTTACCCCTTCCCCTACCCCTACCCCTACCCCTTCGTCTTACCCCTAGCCCTTGTCCCTCGAAACCAAGTGGTAAGCGCTAGGGGTGAAAACATACCCCTATGAAATGAGACGCCACTTGGTTACGTCATCATACATCATACTCCGACGTTCCTGTGTGATACAGGACAGTATATTGTAATGAGTGGAAATAAGTGTGGCCCCTTTAAGAGGAGCGCGCTCCCTGTTGAACGGGTTGACTCTGAATGGTATTGTGCCGTGCGCCTCAAACAACCCCATGTATGTGATAATTTCTGTGTTGATGCTCATTATTCTTGTTTTGTTTTATTGAGTGACGCTGTGGAAGGCAATGTGGAGTGTGTGGCAGACAGTTGCAGGAGTTGACAATAAATTGCGAGTGAATCGCCTCTGTGAGTCTGTCTGGCCTAATACTTCAGCTGCGAGCTATCCTTATTTTGTTTCCCTCCTAACACAACGCTTAACAATATGTAAAGTACGTATCTTTTTCCCGGACATGTCGCCTGGATTTCGGGATCACCCAAAATGTCCGGGATTCGCCTTTTGCTTTCTGCCGTCGCTATTCATTATGTTTATATGCACAGGGTGTTGTTTCAATCGGACTGAATTCATTCAAATAGGTGAATCTGAATGTAGTGTTTAACGTACATGAACGCTAAACAAGTGATCGGTTTGTGTGCGTTTTAGCATTGCTTAAATTCCTGTGTTTTCGTATCAGTCGGGATCCGTTTGAAGCTGAATACATGACATGCAAAGCTGGCACATATGTGTCAGTGTCAAATAATGTACACATAATGAATGGCGACTGTAGAAAGCAAAAGCCGAATCCCGGACATTAGTATTAGTCAGAGAAATGCGGGACTGATTGTGCAAACCAGCAATGTATCATTAGCATAGCCTAACGTAGCAGACCAGCGATTTTTAAAAATGTTTAAAAACGTTTCAGTTAACAACATGGTTGCAAATATATATGTACATGACTGTGTAGAGCACAAAACAAGACTGTCATAATTTTTCAATCAATCATTTAAGCCGAAAATGGGACTCTCTTGATGGTATGCTCGCCATTGTTGCCGGTTACGCAGTGCATTCTGGGTACCCCTTGGTTTCAAGTAAGCTCGCGAAAATTCTCCCAGCCGGCACATGACCGACCTTCAACGTTGAAATATGGTTGAAATAATGTCAGTTGGTGTTTCAACAGTGAAATACTTTAATGCTAAATGGTTGAAAAAGGTTAACAAAAACACTTCTAAATCAACGTTGAAATTTTTACAAGATCTGTAGGCTACGTTGAAACAACGTAATGTTTTCGACAACATACTACAAAAATATCTGCCTTTTAACGTATTATTATGATAATTTATTAGCATTTAATGATTTTTATCATAACAGCTCTTCAATATGTTAAAATACAATATTATCATTATTAACAAAAAGTTTCACCCTCAAGAGAGCAGTGCAGCAGAAACCTTTTGCCTTATGTGATTTTGTGTGAATTTACAATTTTGTCTGCTTGCCTAACAGTTTACATTGCATTATTATTTGTATTCACACTGTCATGTCATTTGACCAATTAATTAAATATTAATACAGACTGCAAATAAAACGTCTCGGTTACTGATGTAACCCTCGTTCCCTGAAGGAGGGAACGGGAGACGTAACGTCGACGTGACGACGTAATTGGGATCACTTCAGAGAGCCCTATCAACTTCGAGTATCTGCAGAACAAGCCAATGAACGTTGGCGTGCGTGAACGCGGCACGCGCCCCCGCCCCGCCACGCGGGTATAAACAGGAAGCGGGCGCACGCACACATTGTTTTTCGCTGAGGAGCAGAGATTTGTGACGGCCATGCAGCGATGGTCAGCAACGGGACGTTACGTCTCCAGTTCCCTCCTTCAGGGAACGAGGGTTACATCAGTAACCAAGACGTTCCCTTTCAGTCGCTCACGTTCGACGTAACGTCGACGTGACGACGTAATTGGGATCCCGTGGAAAATGCCACGGTTGCTGCCACATCCAGCGCCCTACGCAAGACTCTCAGACCCCCAACTGCTGGGACGGAAGACCTGCGTAGAGGGAGTTCAACTGCTGTTCCATTACACCCCACACAGTGAACTCTAATAACACTGGGAAAGCGTACCTTTCCAGGGGAAAGGACGCTGCGGAGCCACATCCTTCCCGAAGGGAGGTAACATGTGGAGAATACACATATGGACTGGCCGAGGAGGCAGTGCAACATATGGAATGTCACTGGGGTGGCTCCACCCGAAGGGGGAGACACACCGGACAGTGACGGCAGAGCAGACTCTGCCAAGGGAAGACACAGGCTCACCGCAGGGTCAAGGAAGAATACACATATGGGATCGCCGCAGGGATCGCATATATGGAACCCAGCCTAGCACAAGTTACACAAGCATACGAGCACTAGGCCTGGCGTCGGACGCTCCGCAACGTCTGACTGCCGAAGGGGTGCGGAGGAACTCACAGGGTTCGCCAAGTGGGGAACTCGACTGGAGTAAAAAGCGCACGTATCCGTTCCTAGGAAGGGAGTGGCGCAGCAAGCCGACACTAGAGCGGGAGCTTCGGTGTTACGGCTAGAAGAAGGAAGAAACCGGCTCAACACGTAAGCTATAAAACCTAGCGAACGTGTTAGGTGTCGCCCAGCCCGCAGCTCTACAGATGTCTGTCAGCGAGGCGCCGTGTGCCAGCGCCCAGGAAGAAGCAACACCCCTAGTGGAGTGGGCTTTCAACCCAGGCGGGCAGGGCACGCCTTGGACTTCGTAAGCCAAGGCGATGGCATCCACTATCCAGTGGGCCATCCTCTGCTTGGAGACAGCCTTCCCTTTCTGCTGGCCTCCGTAACAGACGAAGAGCTGATCTGAGGTCCTGAGGCTTTGCGTTCTGTCCACGTACAGATGCAGAGCGCGAACGGGACAGAGAAAAGCCAGGGCTGGGTCTGCCTCCTCCGAAGGCAGCGCTTGCAGGTTCACTACCTGGTCCCGGAAGTGAGTGGTAGGAACCTTGGGCACGTATCCGGGCTGGGGTCTCAGGATGACGTGAGAGTTATCCGGGCCGCATTCTAGGCACGATTCGTCGACCGAAAATGCATGCAGGTCCCCTACCCTCTTGATAGAGGCCAATGCAACCAGGAGTACTGTCTTACAGGACAAAATTTTTAACTCAGCTGATTGCAGAGGCTCAAAGGGTGGTCTCTGAAGTGCCGAAAGGACCAGAGACAAATCCCAAGAGGGTATAGAGAGTGGGCGAGGAGGATTCAGTCTCCTCGCTCCCCTCAGGAACCTGACGATCAGGTCGTGCTTCCCCAAAGACTTACCATCAACAGCATCGTGATGTGCGGCAATAGCGGCAACATACACTTTAAGGGTGGAGGGAGACAGCCTTCGCTCCAGCCCATCTTGCAGGAAGGAAAGCACGGCTCTGATTGAGCAAGATCGGGGGTTCTCCTCATGAGAGGAGCACCAGTCAACGAACAGGTTCCACTTCAACGCATAGAGGCGCCTTGTAGAGGGGGCTTTAGCGGAAGTGATGGTATCAACTACCGCAGGGGGTAGGTCACCTAGAACCTCCGGTTCCCGTCCAGGGACCAGACATGGAGTTTCCAGAGGTCTGGGCGCGGGTGCCATAGGGTGCCCCGTCTCTGAGAGAGAAGGTCTTCTCTCAGAGGAATGGGCCAGTGAGGGGCTGTCGCGAGGAGCACTAGTTCCGGGAACCAGGTCCGGTTGGGCCAATACGGCGCAACTAGCAAGACCTGCTCCTCGTCCTCCCTGACTTTGCACAAGGTCTGTGCAAGAAGGCTCACTGGGGTAAACGCATACTTGCGTAGGCCCCGGGGCCAGCTGTGTGCCAGAGCATCCGTGCCGAGGGTCCCCTCGGTCAGAGAATAGAACAACTGGCAATGAGACGTGTCCGGGGCGGCAAACAGATCTACCTGTGCGGTCCCGAAGCGCCTGAAAATCAGCTGGACCACCTGGGGATGGAGTCGCAATTCTCCCGGTAGCACCTGCTGCCGTGAGAGCTCGTCGGCTGCACGGTTGAGCAGGCCCGGAATAAAAATGGCACGAAGTGACCTCAGATGCTTCTGACTCCAGAGGAGGAGATGGCGGGCGAGTTGTGACATGCGGCAGGAGCGTAGACCACCTTGGCGGTTGATGTACGCAACGGTCGCAGTGCTGTCCGAACGGACCAGTACGTGCTTGCCTAGTAGCAGGGGTTTGAAGCGGCTCAGCGCAAGACGTACTGCTAACAACTCGAGGCAGTTGATGTGCCAATGCAGTTGAGGTCCCGTCCACAGACCTGAAGCTGCATGCCCGTTGTACGTGGCCCCCCAGCCGGTGGCAGAGGCATCCGTGGAGACCACAGAGTGCCTGGACACTTGTTCCAGGGGAACACCTGCCCGCAGGAACGAAGGGTCCGACCACAAGCTGAGAGTTTGGAGACAGTGCGGAGTCACTTGAACCCGGCACGAGCCGCTCTGCCACGCCCATCTCGGGACTCGATCGTGGAGCCAGTGTTGGAGCGGCCTCATATGAAGCAATCCGAGCGGCGTAACCGCGGCTGCAGATGCCATATGCCCCAGGAGCCTCTGAAAAAGTTTCAGTGGTGCCGCTGTTCTGCGTCTGAGCGTGCTCACGCAGTTCAACACTGACTGGACACGGGCCTCGGTGAGGCGCGTTGTCATGTTGATCGAGTCCAACTCCATACCAAGAAAAGAGATCCTCTGCCCGGGGGTGAGTTTGCTCTTTTCCCAGTTGACCCGAAGCCCTAGGTGGCTGAGGTGACTGAGCACCATGTCCCTGTGTTCGCACAACTGCTCTCTCGACTGGGCTAGAATAAGCCAGTCGTCAAAGTAGTTGAGGATGCGAACACCACGCTCGCACATGGGAGCAATGGCCGCCTCCGCGACTTTCGTGAAGACGCGGGGCGACAGGGCCAGACCGACGGGTAAGACCTTGTACTGATATGCCCGTCCCTCGAACGCAAAGCGAAGAAACGGTCTGTGTCGAGGGAGAATCGAGACATGAAAGTACGCGTCCTTCAGGTCGATCGCTGCAAACCGTCTTGGGGACGGATGCATTTGAAAATGCGTTTCTGTGTAAGCATCTTGAACGGTAGCCTGTGAAGGGACCGGTTCAGGACGCGCAGGTCCAAGATTGGTCGTAACCCACCACCTTTCTTGGGTACAATGAAGTACGGGCTGTAGAAGCCGGTCTTCATATCAGCTGGAGGGACCGGCTCGATCGCGTCCTTCGCCAGTAGGACTGCGATCTCTGCCCTGAGCACAGGGGCATTGTCCGCCAGAACACGGGTGAACAGAATGCCCTTGAAAGCAGGGGGACGCCGGGCAAACTGAATCGCATTGCCGAGTCTGATGGTACGGATGAGCCAGCGAGACGGGTTGGGAAGCGTTAACCAGGCTCCCAGAGACCGAGCAAGCGGGACCAACGGTACCACAGACGTACCCGGGGTGGGGCAGCACGGCGGAATGCAGGGACCCGACTCGGACAGCACAGTGGCCTGAAGTGGGGTCTGAGTGTGTGGTGCAGCACATACCTGCTTCCGTCGAAGGGCAGAGTGAGTGTGCGGAGGCGTCAGCACGTCCGGAACACAGCCACTGCTGCTCGCTGGCGATGAAAGAGGGCTCGGGAGTGACAACGCATGGCGGCGTCGTCGACTGCCCAGCACACCCTCTTGGGGCCCAGAGGTTTCAGAAATTCAGGATGTGCCGGATGGCCTCCGTCTGCTTCTGTGCGGCCGAGAACTGTTGGGCAAAGCTCTCGACCGTGTCGCCGAACAACCCAACCTGGGAAAGAGGGGCATCCAGGAACCGATATTTATCAGTGTCCCTCATATCCGCCAGGTTGAGCCAAAGGTGGCGCTCCTGGACCACCAAGGTGGACATCGCCTGACCGACTGAACGTGCGGTTTCCTTCGTCGCCCAGAGGGCGAGGTCGGTTGCCACACGGAGCTCCCGGAGGAGCTCTGGGTCAGAACCACCCTCGTTCATGTCCATGAGCGCCTGGGCCTGGTGGACCTGCAAGAGCGCCATGGCATGGAGGGCGGAAGGAGCCTGTCCACAGGCCTTGGACGGGAGGTGCGGATTACCCCGCCAAGAGGAAGCGGACGCCGGACACAGCTGCATCGCGACAGCCCGCTCCACTGGGGGGATATCCACATACCCCTTAGCTGCCCCGCCGTCGAGGGTGGCGAGGGGGGAGGAGCCACTAGAACGGCTTCGGGCACTATATGGTGCCTTCCACGTCCTAGAAAGCTCCTCATGCACCTCCGGAAAGAAAGGTACCGGGGAGGCGCACTGAGAACCAGCACGGCCCGCCCCGAGAAACCAATCGTCCAACCGAGAAGGTTCGGGACGTGGTGGAGGATTCCACGCAAGCCCAACCTTCTCGGCGGCCCGGGAAAGCATAGCCGCCCATTCTGGATCGGTCTCGGACAACGCTACACGCCCCGAAGGGGGCAACGCAGCCGAGTAGTCATCTCCAGAGGACTGAAACTCCCCCTCCGATGCTGCGATCGACATCTGATCGTCAGCTGGAGCCCCAAAGGAAACGGTTGATCGTTCCGGAGAAGGACCAAGATGTTCACTAAGGGGCCCCAATGGCAACAGCGCTTGTGAGGCGTGAGGGGCCCGCGGAGGTTGACTCGACGGGGGGGCCCTCACGGTAATCCTCAGATCACCCTGGTCATGCACCGAAGTAGGCCTATTCTGCGGGGCAGAATAAGTGCTAGATCGGGGCATAGGCGAGGGGACTGCACCTCCCTTGAGGTAAGCGAGTCTCGATCTAAGTGCTGAGATAGTCATATTCCCGCAATGGGAACATGAACTATCCACAAAAGCTGCCTCAGTGTGTTGAATGCCCAAACACGAGAGGCAACTACTGTGGCCATCTGCTGGCGCCAGGGAACGACGGTATCAAGAAACGCACAAGCGGAATGACATCTTGAAAAAGACGCAGGGTCACGCTTGTGTTGCTCTTTTAGTGAAAACAAAAAAATAGAAACTCTCTCTCAGTGCTGAGGCACCCAGGGGTAGCCGTGGTGTGAATAACACACAGGGGAAACGCCCACCGATACCGACACACACACACAATACACAAACAGCAGTGCTGTGAAAACAGCAGTTGAGAGCTGCAATGCTCGCGGCCACCGCTGATCGCGCCGTCACACCAACACGAATGAGAGTCTTCTCGTTCTCAGTAAGCAGTCTGTAGGTTCAGAAGTCAAACGAAAGCTTGGCTCCGAAGTGAAAGACAATGTGTGCGTGCGCCCGCTTCCTGTTTATACCCGCGCGGCGGGGCGGAGGCGCGTGACACGTTCACGCATGCCAACGTTCATTGGCTTGTTCTGTAGATACTCGAAGTTGATAGGGCTCTCTGAAGTGATCCCAATTACGTCGTCACGTCGACGTTACGTTGAACGTGAGCGACTGAAAGGGAACTCAATAGCCTACACAACTATGTTAACTCGCGCAAACTATTGTTATTGGTTGTTTCGCCGTTTTACTTTGAGCATGATTGCTTAATCTGTCTGTTTTTCAGGAAACTGTCCAATGAGAATGTGCGCGGCTCTGAGCGCCTATTTTAAGTTTGAAAATACGTCCGTTACTGTCGGTCGGTGAGCAGCTGCTGCTTGCGTTGATTACTCGGTCAGACCTGGATTATTCTGCCTGTTGAATTCTTACATTTTGAGCGAATTTGAGTTGATATGTCAATGAAGAATAAATGCTGGAATGTGAACAGAGGAAGGGGTCGTACGTGGTCTGTAAAAATACTGGCGATATCAGGTAAGAAAATGTAACCCAAGTACGGGTAAGTACACACTAGGTTAGTTTGAATGAATATACAATTACCCCTAATAAAAAAATACTTCACCTTAAGAAAATTGAAATCACGACAACAAGGATTGGCATACAGAAATCACAATTTGTATTAATTGAACAACAATTGAAATAAACAATTACAATAAACAAGTGTGTGGGTGCGTTATCAGTGTACGTGTATGACTTAATAAGCCATCAAGGATCACCAGTTCTGTCCACTCAAGTTCACGTTGCTGAGCTCAGATTAGTTCAAAAGTGAAGTTTCCTTTATATTTAAAATCAAAGGAAATTTTCTGGCAGATGAAATCCGTGGGTTGTAAGTTATGTACAATCCTACCACATAGCTGGAAGGCAAGGATCGCACTGCACAATCGAAGATCGCCTCAAGATCACCAAAATCAAGCTGAGTGGCTCGCCATCTTCCATCCGGAAGAGAGAAATCAAGGAAAACCAAAAAAACTTGGCCGAGATTCAATGAATGTTCTTTTGTTCCCGAAATCAACAAGAAATGAAAATTATAAATCTTCTGCACCTCTTCCTGAATGCATATACTCTTTTCTTCTACTCATAATCAAGTTTTAAACCCACAAATAATTTCGCTGAGTTTATGCAGCTTTTCATAGCACTCTTCGCAATTATCAGCGTCTTCCACTGCATTCTCAAAAACACGCACACAACATAGTAGGGCGGAGCTTGAATACGTTTAACCAATCACAATTCCCTGTTCATGACCGCTCAACAATTGCTAGGCAGATTTACTCAATGCAGGTTATATTCAGCATAATATATAGGCCTGTAGGTATAATACTAATGCAGTATAATTGGAGGAATAACATAAAATACAATAATATGACAATATGAATAGTAATATAGGCTATTAACATTTTAAGTTATAAGAATTACATTCCTATAAGACTTCTTATGGGGGTTACATCCTCCTCCTCTGAATCAACATGAGTCTCTTCATGTTACTAAACTACATCGCAGTTTGAGATTGTAGGATTTCTTAAGCTACCATCCTGTGTTGCCACAAATGTGTCAATTACTGCTTGATGAAACCCTTCCAGTAATGTCTGTGCAAACGAGATTATAGGTTTCCCTAATGTCGGGTAATGAAACAATCCTGGAGGTCTACGGGTTCTTTCTGATCTGCGCACAGTACATTCACTTGATGGTTCATTTGGAGGAATTTCAGCATTATTTTCAGGTTCCATCACTTCAGAGTTTTGTTTGTCAACACTAATGTCAGGTGGACTGTTTTGTACCAACAAATCCAACTCAGCTGGAAGTTCAGGTGAGATCTCATTTCCTCTGCTCACAGATGTCTCAAGTGAATCTCCCTCTTCAACTCTGATTGAAGCTTCGTCTTTTGTTTGATTTTCAATATCTGTATCTTCAAAATTAATTTCCTCAACAGTTTTGTCAGGTAAGGGTTGGTCTTTTGTACTCAGGCCTGGAGAAGCCGCAAGTGGGATTCCTTCCAACTCATCTTTTTTTTCAGGCTCATCTGGAATAGTGTGGCTCCAGGGCACTTCACATGACTCCACAATTCCCTCACTTGTGAGAGTTGGCATGATGAATGTATGTTGCCAGTAATCTTCATCATCTTCTGATTCAGGTTTGTCAGACTGAATACAATTCTGCCTCGTCTTCGGCTTCCTAGCTTGAATAACTACTTCTTCTGTCTCTTTTGTTTCAGGGAGAAATCCACAAGGAAGAAGGTGATCACGGTGCAATGTCCGTACAGGTTCCTCCGCATTCTCAGGCTTAACGGAGTACACAGGCAAGTCTCCCATACGCTTGGTCACAATGTAAATGGTAGATTCCCACCGATCAGCAAGTTTATGTTTGTTACGCAAGCGCAAGTTTCTGACTAAAACTCTGTCTCCTTTCTCCAAAGTGGACTCTCGAACAACCTTATCAAAGCGTTTCTTGTTCTTTTCAGCTACTTTCTTTGCATTTTGGATAGCAATTCCATAACTGTACTCTAATCTGGCTTTCAGATTCTTCACGTATTGAGAGTGAGAGGTAGTTCTACCATCCTTGACGGGTAACCCAAAGGCAATGTCGACTGGTAGCCTTGGCTGTCGGCCAAACATTAGCTCATACGGTGAGAAACCAGTAACCTCATTCTTTGTACAGTTATAAGCATGGGCTAATGGCTTCACATAATCACGCCAGTGAGTTTTGTCCTTGTCTTGCAGTGTTCCCAACATACTCAACAGAGTGCGATTGAATCGCTCTACAGGGTTCCCTCTTGGATGGTAAGGACTTGTTCTCACCTTACGAATGTTTGTGATGGTACATAGCTCCTTTATGACATGAGATTCAAAATCCCTGCCCTGGTCACTATGGAGTCGCTCGGGAAATCCGTAATGAGTGAGGAACTGATCCCACAGACACTTGGCAACTGTAGCAGCTTTCTGATCTTTTGTGGGAATGGCCACTGCATATTTTGTAAAGTGGTCTGTGATAACAAGTATATCCTTGGTGTTCTGACTATCTGGCTCCAGTGATAAAAAGTCCATGCACACCAGTTCCATGGGTCTGGTGGTGCATATGTTGACAAGAGGAGCAGCCTTATTAGGTGGAGTTTTCCTTCTGACACACCTTTCACAAGTCTTAATTTTCCTTTCCACTTCCAAGGACATTCTAGGCCAATAAAATCTGGACCTGACAAGGTCGAGCGTTCGTTCAATCCCCAAATGGCCCATTTCATCATGGAGTGTCTGGAGTACCAGGGGTCGAACCACTTCTGGCAATACTAACTGGAAGACTGTTTGGCCATCACACATCCGCGTTCTATACAGGAGTTCACTCTTTAGCTGGAATCGATCCCACTCCCGTAGCATCAACTGAAGATCAGGACTGTTTATCTTAATACTAGTAGGCACTCTTTCTCCAGACTCTAGATGCTTTATGACTTGACTAATGATAGGGTCCTCCCTTTGCAGTTTCCTGAGATCTGATTGACTATACTTTTGAAGAACTGAAACACCACACTCAATGTCCTGTTCTTCATAGCTAGCCGGAACTGCTGATGACTGCATTGTTAAAGATTCCACATAGCCAAGGTAAGGAAGGTGCTCAATGTTTTGGCTAACAATATGTCTTTGACATGTTGCTTCAACTGTCTCTCTAGTGATATCTCCCAGTGGACTAGAAGACGATAAGAGATGTGAGGTAAACCGCTGGATCCGTTGACCTTCACTTCCGGAAATAGCGTCGTCCTCTATCACATCATGAGGTCTTCTGGACAATCCGTCCGCATCCATGTTGTGCTTACCAGCCCTGTACTTGATGTTGAAGTCAAAGACGGACAGAGCAGCTAGCCAACGATAACTTGCTGCGTCCAATTTAGCTGTGGTGAGCAAGTAAGTCAGTGGATTATTATCTGTAACCACAGTGAATTGACTACCATAAAGATAGTCGTGGAACTTTTCGACTATAGCCCATTTAAGGGCTAAAAATTCTAGCTTATGGGCTGGGTATCTTGATTCACTGCGACTTAACCCTCTGCTTGCATAAGCAATCACCCGGGTTTGACCATCCTGTTCTTGGTACAATGCTGCACCTAAACCAGTAGTGCTAGCATCGGTATGCAGGGTGTAAGACAGTTTTGAGTCAGCAAAACCCAGCACTGGAGCAGAAGTTAACTTGTCGATAATGGTCTCAAATGCTTCCTGACACGCTTGACTCCAACGCTCTGCAAAAGGCTCCTTGGCATGGAAGTACAGACCACTGGTAGCTACCTTGCATCCCTTTCGCTGAGGCGGATAACCTACTGTGAGATTAGTCAATGGTTTGACTATCTTGGAGTAGTCTTTTATGAAACGCCTGTAATACCCTGAAAATCCAAGGAATGACCTAAGTTCTTTCAGATTCTGGGGTCTCGGCCAGGTCTTTAGAGCGCGGATTTTTTCAGGATCTGTTTTCACTCCTCCCCTAGACACAATGTGTCCCAAGTAGCGCACCTCAGTCTGGAAGAATTTACATTTATCAAGAGACAATTTGAGTCCGTAGTCTCTAAGGCGTCCTAAAACATTGTTGAGCCTACTCTCATGCTCTTCCAATGTGTCAGAATAAACGATTAAATCGTCCAAGAAAACGAGAACTTCTTTCAAATGAATGTCTCCCATGCATCTTTCCATAAGGCGTTGGAAAGTACTGGGAGCATTTGTGATGCCCTGAGGCATCCGGTTGAACTCCCAGAAGCCTAATGGACAAGTGAACGCTGTTTTGGGCTTGTCGTCCTCTTCCATCTCCACCTGATAATATCCGGACTTCAAATCCATCACAGAAAACCACTGCGATCCCGCGAGTGCTGAGAATGACTCCTCCAGGTTTGGAAGCGCATAGGCATCCCGTATGGTTTGCATATTTAACTTCCTATAATCCACACAAAGGCGTACATCTCCGTTCTTTTTCCGTACTACAACTATTGGCGAAGCAAATGAAGACTCAGATTCCCGAATTATACCAGCACTGAGAAGAGTTTGTAAATGTTTTTTTACTGCCTCAAAATCTCTGGGATGAATTGGACGCGCTCTTTGTTTGAAAGGTGTCTCATCTTTTAATTTGATATGATGTTTTATCTTTGTAGCGTGACCAAAGTCAAGATCGTGGTGGGCGAAGACATCAGAAAAATTATTCAGTTTCTGGATTATCCGCTCCCTCCACTCAAGAGATAGTGGAGACTGCCCAAAGTCAAACTGTAATTTAGGATCAGGAGTTCTCTCTTGCTGAATTAAACAGTCAGCTGAAGTCATCTTCTCTTCTTTTAAGGAAGGGTTTTGGATGAGCTGGTATGGCATACTGAGATCAGCCAAGATACAATTACTGGGAAGCAAAATATCATGATCAGTTTCGTTCCTCAAAGAGACAGGGACTTTGAAGGGACTGTTCGTTGGTAAGGTAATGAGACAGTTGTCCACAAACACTCCACCGGGAAGAGCAGATTCTAATGGCTGTTCAAGAACAGCCCATGTCTCATCTCCCATTGGAACAGACTGGACCATGTACCCCTCAAGCAAAATCTTTTGCCCTGCTGGAACGACTTCATTTGTTCTTCCTCGAAGTTTCACTAAGCCTAACCTACCACTCGAAATCTGTTTTTGCCTCTTGCTCAGTACTCTCCAGACTTGATCATAACCATGATGAGAAGAATTTCTTTGTTCGGGTGTTTGGTTGCTACACTGCTCATAAAGGGCATCCAGCGTGTTGGTGCCAATCAACAATGGAACTTCACTGCTAGAACTGACATCCGGAACAACCAAAGCAAGTGTAAATATCTCAGGTTCTGAATAGATAAAATGTTTTGGAAACTTTATGCAGACTTCAACATACCCCAAATAAGGCACTAGTTGACCATTGGCTCCCTCCACAGCAAGCAATTGATCAATAGGGTGTATGGTTTGGTCAAAAAGACAATCGTTGTAGAATGACTGTGCAACGGTTGTAACCTGAGAACCAGTATCTAATAAACAATGGCAGTCTTTCCCAAATACTTGTACATCCGCAGTGCATTTTTCTCCAACCAGTTGTCTTAGCAGATTTTTGTTCTGTGAAACAGCGTGTGTCTTCAAGGCGCATTCTTGAGAATTCCCTGAGGTGGAACATAAATTAATCACGGCCCCTGTGTGTTCCAAGGCAGGGGCCTCTACTAGTTTAAATCCTGTTTTTCCAAAGCACCATTTTGCTTATCCCAAGCACGTTGCTTCTCTCTTAGCTCCTGTCTTTTTTGTTGCACTAAGGTAGGGTTTGGTGCATTGCAGCAGGAAGAAACGATATGGGCATCTTCACCGCACCTGAAGCAATACCAAGGCTTAGGCCTTGAAGTAGAAACAGGATGGCCTGTCATCAGCTTAGTATCCATCTTATGTGGAACCGGCTTTGATTTTTCCTGTTTAGAACTTTTTCCTTGAGGTTTCTTTCCATCACGAAGCGTCAAAAGTTTTGCGACCTGAGTTTGCAGTTGAGCTAATTGCTTCTGCAATGACTGCACTGCTGCCGAAGGTATATAGTCACCGTCAACTGGTAAGTCAAGATTTGTCAGACACGGATTACAAGTAACTTGTACATTAGGCTGGGTCTTTACTCTGGTCACCCCAAGGTGATGCTTCATTCGGTTACTTTTAGATGCTTGCCTATCCTCTTCAGTGCGTAACATGAGTAAGAACTCTGGAAAGGTTGGAGGATTATGTTTCCGTTGTTCAAGCTGAAGATTGGAGATCAGAGAATTATTCCAGCACCCTCTGCAAAACTGTCTCAACAGCTGTCTATCTGACTCAGTCGCAGCAAGGCCATTGCTTCTTACCACAGAACTCAATGTTGTCTGAAGACGATGGAGATAATCAGATGGCTTCTCTCCAGCATTCTGATTTAGATTGAGAAATGCAGCGAAAAGCTCGTCCCCATCCTCGACTGCAGCAAAAGCAGAATCAAGAAGATCAAGATAGGCTTTGGATGAGGCTGACGGGCCTAAGGATTTGATTATGTTAGAGGCTGGAGGTGTGAGGCTCTCTATGATTTTCCGGACTACTTGTGCATCACTAATCATAGGATCATTCAAATAGAGATTGACTGTTCCACGCCACGTATCATAATCAACTTCAAAGTTTTGGTGAGGAACTCTGCCAGAGAAAGGTTTCAGCTTTAAGGGTGCATGGAGTTGCGAGACTAAATCACCACTTCTGACTACATGCTCCACTACCACACGCTGAACATCTGGTGGTGTGAAATGGCTGGAAGCAAGCATGACAGGAGGACTATTAATGTTTAAAGAAGGAATGTTCTCAGGATTTGCAGTCAGTTTGGGTTTTTGAAAGCCTGTGGCCTCCGGAAGTCCATGCAAGTCACTCTGGAACCCATCGCTTGGCATTTCTCCCTTTTTTCCAGGTAAAGAAGGCCTTTCTGAATCTAAAGGTGAGTCTAGGACATCAAGAACAGAACGATCCATAACAGATTCACTGATCCTACTTAGTTCATCTTTGAGAACATCTTCAAACTGTTTCCCACTCAACTTTGCTAGCTGTTTAAGCTCAGAGAGGTAGGCTTTTGTTGTGCTGGTGCCACAGGTCTCACTGTACACGCCTGCAAGACACTGAATATGATGAACTATTTCAGGATTTCCATGACAGGGTCTGTGATGAGGTAAAGGAAGAGACTCTAACGCTGCCAAGGCAGAACCACATTCGAATTCAACTACTGTCTGAGCATCAGTTATCGCTACCATTCTAGAGATGGTTCCATACTCGTGCAAAAACTCAAAAACTTCATCATCAACAGAGGTGTTTGATAACCCACTTATTAAGACACAATTGGGAACTTTCAAATTTTCCTTAAGTATTACATCCATGTTTTTTTTCTCTATGAATTTTTTCACAGGAAGAAGAAAAAAAATCTAGTATAGGGTTGCGTAAAATCAAAATGCTCCTGGCTGGCTCGCCAAGTTTTACTGTGTAACCCAAGTACGGGTAAGTACACACTAGGTTAGTTTGAATGAATATACAATTACCCCTAATAAAAAAATACTTCACCTTAAGAAAATTGAAATCACGACAACAAGGATTGGCATACAGAAATCACAATTTGTATTAATTGAACAACAATTGAAATGAACAATTACAATAAACAAGTGTGTGGGTGCGTTATCAGTGTACGTGTATGACTTAATAAGCCATCAAGGATCACCAGTTCTGTCCACTCAAGTTCACGTTGCTGAGCTCAGATTAGTTCAAAAGTGAAGTTTCCTTTATATTTAAAATCAAAGGAAATTTTCTGGCAGATGAAATCCGTGGGTTGTAAGTTATGTACAATCCTACCACATAGCTGGAAGGCAAGGATCGCACTGCACAATCGAAGATCGCCTCAAGATCACCAAAATCAAGCTGAGTGGCTCGCCATCTTCCATCCGGAAGAGAGAAATCAAGGAAAACCAAAAAAACTTGGCCGAGATTCAATGAATGTTCTTTTGTTCCCGAAATCAACAAGAAATGAAAATTATAAATCTTCTGCACCTCTTCCTGAATGCATATACTCTTTTCTTCTACTCATAATCAAGTTTTAAACCCACAAATAATTTCGCTGAGTTTATGCAGCTTTTCATAGCACTCTTCGCAATTATCAGCGTCTTCCACTGCATTCTCAAAAACACGCACACAACATAGTAGGGCGGAGCTTGAATACGTTTAACCAATCACAATTCCCTGTTCATGACCGCTCAACAATTGCTAGGCAGATTTACTCAATGCAGGTTATATTCAGCATAATATATAGGCCTGTAGGTATAATACTAATGCAGTATAATTGGAGGAATAACATAAAATACAATAATATGACAATATGAATAGTAATATAGGCTATTAACATTTTAAGTTATAAGAATTACATTCCTATAAGACTTCTTATGGGGGTTACAAAAACATTTTTCAGTCCTTAACAGTCTAACGCTTACTGCAACCCCCCTAAGATAAATAAGTTATCTCTGTGTGTGTTTTTGTACTGCTTCACCATTAGCGTAGCGATATTAGCACATATTTCAATGTAAGTTAGTACCATCTGACATTGCTGTGTTTTGTTGTTAGTCGTTGGTCGTTAACGTTATGTGTTTAATGTTGTCAGCTAACGTTAGTTTAAAAACGCATTAGAGATAAAAAAGCGTGGGAATGAGTAAAGTGATAAAACCGTCATTTATTCGTTAGAAGTTCACATAACCTCTTCAAACACTGATAACATATTGAAAAGATATTTGTTTACTTTTTTTTAGATTGGAATAAGATTTTTATCGGGGGAGAACACCCAACAGAAAGACCCATTCACCAACTACAGTAAGTCAATTTTACCCACTATTCGAAAACCTACACTGGGATTAATATATAGTATTAAGTATGATTTTCATCTTTAAAGTAAGACATTTAATGTTACTGATAGTCTGAGTAACTTTTTGTCCGTTGGCGCACGGAAAGTGGATTCATGTCACCTTCATCAGTCTTTTCTTTAATCACTGGAAACCATTAAGGAAAAGACCCTCTGACGTGTCATAATAGGATAAATGGCTGCAGGTAAAATTATTTGATGGTTTGATTTTGGTGTACCAATTGGCTTTTTTGTGTGTGCTTCCCTTGCTATGATACACATTTCTGATGGGATTGCCATGCTTTAAGTGTAGGCTATGTTTACATTTTTAATCATGTAATAGGCTACTAACAATCTCAAAGATGACATTACTCAGTTCATGTTGTGTGAATGTTATAATGGCAAATGGTTTTACAATTTAAATACATTTTTAAGATTGTTTAAACGAATGAAAAAAAAAAAAAAATACAGCTTTTTAAGGACTTTTCATTGAATAATTTCTTATTTCCCCCCCTTCAGATTCACCAAGGATCTAGCTGATTACTGCCAATTTGGTGGAGGATTAGGCCTATTCTTTAACTGCTACATTGCACTATCACTTATGGTACGGATTCATTGGCCTTTTATATTTTTTTTATTTTACTTGATTTAATAAATTACTTTGAATTATTACTATGTATGGTTAGGATTCTGAATTAAAACAGTGTAATGTTTCTCCACAAATATTATCAGAAATATATAATTGTTGAAACAATATAAACCTGCATTGAAAGATATAGAGAGCAACAGACCACAACCCTCTCAGCTCAACACCACAATTTGTTGATTTCTTCATCTGTTTTAAGGATGAAATCATGACCTTATGATTATAGTAACCGTAACTGACACATGGGAGTAATATTACATTTTTTACAATTCCACCTTGGGGCTCTGAAGAATTTCTAGTGTAAATGTACATCTGAATACATAAAATATGTGTTTTAGAATGGTGTTGTATACTTTGTTTTCTACCCGACAAATTGAACTGTGAAAATCTTGTACATGATTTATTTTGTATTCAGTGTTTTCAGTTTTCAGCGTTTTTGCTTTTATTTATAGGATAGTAGCAGACAGCGGGCAAGAAGTGAAGAGGAAGTGATGGCATCAGAATGGACCTCGAGCTGGGACTCTGTCGGAGCACTGCACAAGGCTGTCACATTTTATTGAGAATTTAAAAACTTTTTTTCTTACTGTACATTTTAAATATTAAATGTTTAATTTAAGGGTTACTGTAATTGAACAAACTCTTTAAATACTCCATTTAGATGTTTACTTCTACAGGTTTTTAACATTACTTCGAAAACGCTGCAATTTAAAGTTTGAGATGTTTTTCATCTGTTTTAGAAATTATTTTTAGACTTGTTTTTTCAGAAAAAAAATTGTTTTACAATCTTGAGCAAGTGTTAACTCATTATTTAATGTGTTTAATTAAGCCATTGCTGCCAGTCATTTGACAGTTAACAATTTTTAGTGTACAGTATGGACAGTTAATCACAATTCAGTCAGCTTTGTAATGACTCATGTTCCAACTGCAAACTAGGTTGTAACTGAATGTACAATTGTATTATCCCATGATGAAAGGTAAGACGGTGAAACAACGTCACGATATCAACGTTGATTCAATTTGCAATATCGAAAGGTAATTCAACGTCGACAGAAGACCATAACCCAAAAGGTAATAGTGAAACGACGTCGCAATTTCAACAGTGAATCAACGTTGTTTCTTCCGCGGTGAAACGACGTCACAATATCAACGTTGATCCGTTTTGCAAAATCGAAAGGTAATTCACTGTTGATTCAACCATGGTACCTGACGTTGTTTCAACGGTGAATCAACGTTGAAATGCCGGCTGATATGGTGTATAATTACATTTTTAGAATATATTAGGCTTTTAGTGTGTCCTTTTTTGACATTAATCCCTCACTATAGCAAAACCGTTTGAGATTTTATTTTTATATTTTATTAAGGCTATAGTGAACAGGCTGTGATGTCAGTGTGTGTGTGTGTGTGTGTGTGTGTGTGTGTTGCGTGGGCGCGATTGACCAGTAAACACATGAAAGCATAGGCCTACTCCCTAATTTTGTTCAGACATCATTCAAACTGCAAAGTGTTTACTTATATTTATGTATACTCGCAATAAAACACAAACATTGTGCTTTTGTAAAATAAGTTCAAGCAATCCGCCCCACGAAATGGCGCTAATTTTAAAATGAAAGTAAAAGCTCACGGCTAAATGGTGCGCGCCCACAGAAGAGCGAACGTTTTTTAGTTCATTCCTACTTCCATAGGAATTCATTGATATTGCTCGCTCTCCGCACCATTATCAATGTCTGTGAGGACGTCCGTATTTTACTTTAGGTTAGCGATTTAAAAGCTCCCAGCGGTGTCAGACGTCGATGGGAAAATAATTCCACAGTCACATTCCTTATATATAAATATAGATTGACCTGAAAGAGAATTTTACTTGCCCAACCAGAGTAGCCTGATTAGAACGTCAATGACAAAAAAATAAATGAAAATAATTTGGGAATCACTACGAGAGATTATTCAGATTTTATTCCATTAATTTTAAGTTGCAATAGTTGATACTAAATGTGTTACTGATCAATGGTAACAAGGTTGCGCTGCTGAGGCTCGTGCAGCTTCTCCAGGAGAAATGTAAACAAGTAAGCGCAGCACACATAAAATAAACTCAGTTAACAACATAGGCCTACTGACTATAAAAATTACAAATATGGAGGTTTTATATATTTTATAACAGATATGATACAGTTAAGCAACCTCACTTGACGAGTGTCATTTCCTGAATACAATCACAGTTGAAACTGTGACATTGATACAACAGGTTAATAAACAGTTACAATTAAGTCACTTACATTTTAGATGCAATATTGACTGTTTTTGTTCTGTTTCAGCAGCGAAAATAGTTAAACAAAGATCACAGCAGAACCATCACGCATCACGTGTTCACTCATAACTGAACGATTCAGCATTTTTAACGAATCGGTTGACTCAAAGTTTGATTGATCAATCCATAAACATCTGTCTTAATCATGATCGACTCTTTCGAACGAATCGTGTGAACGAATGAATCAATGACTCGCTTATTAAGATGGATGCCTGGCGACACCTAATGGCGGTTTAGTGTTGTTTAAAAGCATCATTCTTTCCAACGTGTGTGTGATTTGTGTGTGCAACATTATCAATGTCCGTGCAGACGTCCGTATTTTTCTTTCACTTTTATATTAGCGATTTAAAAGCACCAGCTCGTGTCACACGTCGATTAACCGGTGGGAAAATATCCTCAGACACATACCTAATAAATGTATATTTACCGGTAAATACAATATTGGCCTACCTGGTAAAAAGTTTTATACTATTTTGATGTACTTTTGGACACAAGAGGGCAGTATAGCCCTATGTCTGACTTTATTTATTTTTTTTACTTTACTGTTTTTAAATTTAGAATAAAATTAGAATAAAATTCTTTTTAAAAACAGAATAAAATGGGTTTAGTTGTGATATTTGTATACTTTTATATAGAAATAAATGGTATATAATTACATTTTTAAAAGATTTGAGGCTTTTAGTGTTTCCTTTTTGGACATTAGGGTAGAATGGGGGAAAACGCCCCCCTGGGGAAACGCCCCCAACCTGTTTTTCCCAAAATAACAACTAGAGGTAGTTAAGATACATTTTTACTGTTGCTATGCACTACGTTGATAACGGGGATACACAAATCTCTATGGAGAAGCTGACACCAGCGACATATTTGAAGAGAAGAGGATTACATGGTAAATGCTATAATTTTCAGATATTAGTAGTTTATATCTTAACAGAGCCGTCGCATAGACTGTGCGAACTGTGCAACCGCACAGGGCCTCGCGCCACTAGGGGGCCTCGCAATCCTGCTGTTTTTTTTATTTGATTTTTTTTATGTTTTTTGTCCCCACCACTTTTTAAACATCTCGCGGCACGAATGTAACAATTCTACAAATAAATAAAACATCTCCACGTTTTTTAAATCAAGTGATCAAAGTGCTCGTTGCAGCTGTGATCAGTGGCGCGGATACAGTGTTTTCTCGTGTGGCCCTGTATTATTCTACTTGATAAAAACGTATTGCAGCGAGATTTTGCATGCAATAGAACTAGAACAGCTACGTCCGTGTGACTGTTATTCATGCGCAATTGAGCATCCACATCAAAGAGCAGGGCCTCGCATTTCAAGTTCGCACAGGGCCTCGCACCCCACCTGCGACGGCACTGTATCTTAAACAAGTGTTTAAGAGAATATTGTTCTGCAGGATATCGCAGTGATGTATGATAGATAAATAGTGAAGTCTGTAGTTTGAGATCACAAGTTATTTATAAGGAATATAATTATATTTAAAAAATTAAACTTTTTTTTTTAAAAGTCATAGCTTGTGGGGTAAAACGCCCCCTACGCTGAGGGGTAAAACGCCCCCCGGGGGAATAGTTTCTCTCTATCATAATTACTATAATAACATATTTCTGTCTATCAAATGCTTTGTTTTACACTTAATACAGTATAACTAGGTGGTAAAATCAAAATGTCAGTGATTCTTGAGATCAGGGACAAAACATGTCCACCAGATAAAACACAGTTTGTGGGTAAGCAAAAATACTTAATATTACACATACACTTAACCAGAAGACTAAAAAGGATAATGAAAGCACAAATAAATATTATTTCATGTTGTTTTATAAATGTTTTTAATTTTAAATGATATGATAAGTAACCAGTGTCTGTAAAAACCCTTGTCCGGAAGCAGGTGTCATTACATTACAATAGCTTAAAAACAATTAAAAGTAATTTTAAATTAAATGTTATATTTACTATGTGTAAGTATTTCAGTAATTAATTTAATGAGCATCAAAAGTTAAAACTGAAAAACTGATTTAATGTAGTTTTAAGACGATTTAACTTGTATCCTGGGGTTTTGTCAACACCGTCAGACCTTTTTTTAAAATAAAAAAAATCAGGAATTATTGAGGGCAGCTAAAACTCTGAGGACCCCTTTATCACTTCCTTGCTCTTTGAAATGCCATGAGACCACTCTAGCTCTGGTAAGTTTTTAATATTCTTTTAATTTTATACCTAATTGTTAATACTTTGCATGTCACAACCATAGTGTGTCAACACCATAAACAATGTAATGTAAGATGTGTATGAAATTTTCTGTTATAAATGCTTAATTTAAGTAAAGTTTAAAGATTACAAGCAATGAATGATAAACAAGATGGCTCCTGTGAGAAGCACATGTGTTATGAGAGGAAACATGGTATTTTGTCAACTCCGTCAGATGTCAACACATTTGTGTCTGACGGTGTTGACAAATGCCATTATGTGCATTATTTCTCATTTTAGTGTAGTTTACTTCAATTATATTACTAACCAAACATTTGATATTACTGTTGCTCAGTTTTATGTGTTGAATTTCAACCAATTGCCATATAGCTTTATGTTTTAAATTGAATCTCATTTTCATAGCCTCTCGAGTACTTTATGTAATAAGGTGTTGCTTATGATTACCCATCATTTGCAGCTTATGCTTATCCATCAGAAAAGTATACTGACATAATGGTATGCATTTCAGGCTAGAATGGCTAGGGAGAAGCTATCAGTGGAGGAACGAAAGAGAAGGAATAGGGAGTATCAAAAAAGAAGGCGACAAAAAATTTATAGCCAGCCTGAGCTGAAAGAAGAGTTGCTGAGAAAGGAGAGGGAAAGATGGAGAAATAGGGTGAAGGAGGGCAAAATAAAAAACATCAGTGATTTGGAAGAAAGAGAAAAGAGGTATAAGAGAAGGTTTTGGAAACAAGCACAGAAAGAGTCAAGAGAACGCAAGAACAAAGCACAGGAAGGCCAGCATCTAGACACCCCACCACAGAGTCCTTTGGACATTGGTTTTGAGGAGCCAAGGAGTAGTAGACAGCTAGTTGCTGGTGAAAGGGAAAGACGCAAAACTAGAAAAAGACACTCCAGAGAGATTAAAGCACTGAAAGACAAACTTGACAAGTTAAAAAGAGAGGGACAAGCTGAGAAAGCGACTTGAACGTGGAAAACGTATTCAAAACGAGAAAACACAGGACTCACCTCGAACCAAAACAGAGATGATGGTTCAAGGGAGCCAACTCAGAAATCCTTTAATCAAAAGATCACTGCTCTTCCACCATGCAATGACTGCAGAGCTGAGAAGAAATGCTCCTCGCACCCACAGAAGAGGCAAACTTGCATCCCAGCATCCAAAACTGTCTTTGTCTGGCCAAATTCTCAAGAAGTATCGCCTTATCCACAGGGTTCATGAGTTTGGCCTGACTTACAAAACACTGACAGAAAAAATACCAAAACAAAGGAAGCCTAGGTTCCTCCAGACCATGGGCCCTATTTTAACGATCTGAAACGCAAGTGTCAAAGCGCAAAGTGCAAGTAACTTTGTGGGCGGGTCTCGGCGCTGTTGCTATTTTCCCGGCGGGATAAATGACTCTTGCGCCCGGCGCAAATCTAAAATGGGTTGGTCTGAAGTAGCTTCATTATTCATAGGTGTGGTTTGGGCGTAACGTGAAATAAACCAATCAGAGCATCATCTCACATTCCCTTTAAGAGCAGACGCGCTTTTTCCATGGCGGATTGCTATTATAACGGCGGATTTGCCAGGCGCGTGCCAGGAGCGGTTCACAGCCGAGGAGAGCAACGCTCTCGTCACGGCCGTAAAAGAGAGAGAAGTGACATTGGGGATGGAGAAACACACCCAAATTAGCTTCGGTTAAACAGGTATATAATAATGTGGGTAAATGTGTAAGCTAGATGTATGCTTTTATAATAGATTGTCTATCTATCTATCTATCTATCTATCGTTTGTAATAATATGATTTGCAAAAATGAAAACTGCTGCTTCTGTGTAGATTAGAGAATCAAAGTGTATGCGCGTTGTGCACGCTATACATTATGGTCAAGCATGCGCCCTTAAAATAGCATAATGAACAACGCGCAACGCGTCACTGACTTTAGACTAGGTTTTTTCTGGCCAGTGGCGCAATTGTTTTATGGAACAGCAAAATAGCACCAGGGATTGTTTGCGCCGGAACATGCCTCCTTTTTTGCGCTGAACCGCCCAGGGAACGCAAGTTCATTCCCTAGTTTAGCGACGTGCTTCTGTGGAGGGAAAAGCGCGCTTTGCGCGGGTGCAAAATAGGAATGAAACATGCGTCGCTGTACAAAGTCAATTGCGCTGGGTGCAAGATAGGGCCCCATATCTCTAAGTGTTCACAGTTTTTTGGAAAACAATGCAAGGATGACAACAGACAAGCAAGACACCATTACCAGGAAAAAAGTAAAACGTCAAAGGATGATTCTGACCGACACGATGCAAAACCTTCACATTGCATTTGTCCAGCAAAACCCAAACATTAGACTTAGTTACTCGTCCTTCTGTGCATTGCGTCCATTTCACATTACATCTCCAAGAGCCTCAGACCGAAAGACATGTCAGTGTCTGTACCATGAGAATGCAAAACTGATGCTTGGGGTCCTGAAGTCATTCAATGCTTTAACGACCAACAAACTTGAAGAGAGTTTCCAACTTGTATGTTGTTCTCCAGCAAACGAATCTTGTCTTTTACGTACCTGCACCCGATGTCTGAACAAATGTTCAGTTCTTTCTCTAGAGCAAGGGAAAACACAAGTGGAGTGGAAGCAGTGGAAGCGTATTGAGGAGCGAACAGAAGATGGAGCTCACTTTCACACCAAACTTGTGAAACACACTGGCACTCTTTCAGAGCTTATGATTCTCTACCAAGACAAACTAAGAAATGAGACAACCACCCATGTCCACTCAGTTCAAAATCAAACCAAGGAGTACAGGAACATGATAACAAATTGTGATAAAACCACTGTTATTGTTCATGTTGACTTCTCTGAGGCCTGGAAATGTAAATTTAGCTCAGAAGTACAATCCTGTCACTATGGGCAAAACCTCCCACAGCTCACACTTCATACAGGCATGTTCTACACCAAACATGAAAAGGCAGGATTCTGCACGGTCTCAGAGTCCAAGCGGCAGGATTCTGCAGCCATCTGGACCTATATGGATCAAATCCTGACAACCATTCATGCAAGATTTCCAAAGATTAACACTGTTCACTTTTGGTCAGATGGTCCAAGCAAACAGTATAAAAATAAGAAGAACTTTCATCTCCTCTGTGCTGTCCCTCCCCAACTGGGATTCAAGAATGCAACGTGGAATTTCTTTCCTACATCACATGGCAAGGGTGCCCCAGATGGCATTGGGGCAACAGTTAAGAGGTGTGCAGACAGTATTGTGCTGAGTGGTTGGGATATTGTGGATGGCAGAGCATTTTATGAGATGGTGTCCAGCAGCCTAAGTGGTGTCAAGCTACAATACGTTACCAGTGATGATTTTCAGTCCTATGACCCTCTCCTCATGCCATCCCTGAAATCCATCCCTGGAACAAGGAAGATTCATCAAGTTGTAGCTCAAGGGAACATCATCCATTGTAGAAACATTTCATGTTTTTGCAGTGAGCCACAGATTAGTGTTTCAGTCCTGTTACTCACACTTTGGATGGCATCCCTCAGGACCCAGATGAAGGACCCATACAGAGTCCTCTGGCGATGCTGATGGAGGCCATGGAGAAAGAGCCTAGCAGAGAACCTGAGGGCACAACAACTGGGATAGGCCCCGATGATACTCAGAGTGGAGACTGGCTTGTTGTCATGTACGAACAGAACTGGTGGTTGGCTAAAGCCTTAACAATTGACCCAGAGCATCAAGATGTTCAAGTTGAATTTTTTCACCCTCATGGGCCAAATGTTTGTTTTAAGAAAAAACAAGGACGGCGGGATGTCTGCTTTGTGCCATTTACAGATATTCTAGTCAAGCTGAATGAGCCATCATCACCCGTCCGTACAAGCAGCACCAGGGAGATATATAACATATCAGCAGAGGTCATGGATTTCATAGAAGAGGAACACTTGAATCGTCTGTTGCCTGGTGTTTAAACTCCATCGACTGCCTTGAGAAGTCAAATGTTAAGTTTTTTTTTATGACAGTTTAGCGATGTTTTAAAGGTTTAGCTGTCATTTTGACTATGGATGATTTGAATTGGTTTATATACTTTATAAGCAGCATATATTTGAAGATGCTTTGTACTTTACAAAGGGGGTTAATTTCTTTTTCTATTGCCTGTAAAGTCACTCAACTCCCATGAGATGAAAAATTGGTTATATAATGTGTTTTGTTCATATCTTGCAATATTACGATAATTGTGAGTGTTCAATGATCCTTTTGAATTAAATATTTTTCTGTTTCTTACAAGCTTGTCACCACCATCAGTTTTGTGTCAACACCGTTGATGCCTTGTCAACTCCGTCAGAATAATATATTGTTTTGTTTTTTTTAAAGATGAGCTGTTTTGTTCCCTCAAGAATATTTGTTAATAAAATGGTTGCATTTTCAAAGTTATTGTGTAATTTTTATGCTTCTAAGTATCACTGTTCATTATGGAAATTAAATGATAAATTGATTGGTCCATACAACCTAAACCGCAATCACATTGTCTAATCTAACCTTTAAAAGGTGATATGATTCATTTAAAAACATTTTTATGTGATTAAGACAATTAAAAAATGCTAAGAGTCAAAATATCTGTGATAACTTAATTAAAAATAATTTTATAGACATTTCTATGTGTCTGATGGTGTTGACAAAAATCCAGTGCTGATCCTGCAAACCTCTAATTTATATAAAAAAATTAAAACTGGGAGATTGTTCCAAAACATGGTTACACAGCCAAACAGCCAAACCCTCATTTAACAAATATGTGTACACTGGTTTTTAAAATAATGAAGATTTTTTTTTTAGAAAATCAAAACCTGTTTTGTCCCTGATCTCAAGAATCACTGATATTTGAACAAAACATGAAAAAATTACCTCAAGTGAGCATTAGCTAGCTAGCTTGCTAGCACAGTTAGCTCACTGATGGAAGGTAGTTAAATTTGGCTATTTTGGACATTCCTGAAATAAATATTAATATATATACATGTTGATACATTACTTGCCTTTTACTTTTAAAGATTAAAAACTATTGTCAGTTAATTTTGCTGTTGATCTATGAAGCAAACTGGTTGGTAAGAAAAGGGGCATTTTACCCCACCGCTGTGGCAAAACGCCCCCTTTGTACAAAAATATGTTCAGTCAAAATACTAATTAATTATGAAGGCTGAGCAATTTTAATATTTGGTGAATAACTCCTGCCATAGTCACTCAAAACCGGGATGGCAATTCTAGTCACATTTATGTTTTGTTTCACTGTAATGTCACATTTTCCTTAAGGGGGGCGTTTTCCCCCACTCTACCCAAGAGTCGAGTACGACACGAGATTGGGTTCACGAGAACGAGACAAGACGAGATTTTTACACAATTTTTAAGAAATCCTCAATGATGAAATATATGAATGGAAAATAGTCTTTTATTCAACTGAAAATCACAAAATGCAAAACAATTTAGGTGCATTTTGAAATCAACTTGTAATGAATGTTATTTTACTTCTATTTTAATGAATTCTATGCAGTTTTGCTATAAACTCTACCATCTGGCTTCTCCCCTGTGCGATTTCACATGAGAAATCTAACTCCTTTCCATGAATCGAACATAAAAAAATATAAAACAATATAAATAAAATAAATATATAAATAACAGAAATAACACTTTAAATGCAAACAGTAAGTGCATCCATAATCAAAGTACTACTCTCTCAAAACTACAAGTGCAAAAAGAAACACATTTTTTCTTCAAGCATGAAAAAGAGATAAATTAACTACACAGAACAGCCTAAGATATGGTCATGTTCTTTTTCAAGAATATAAGCATGTCAACGATTTCTGGCAGCAGTTGAGACCTTGGGCAGTAACTATGTCTCCTGCAGTAGAAAAAACACGCTCCCTTGGAACAGAGGTAGCAGGGATGGAAAGGTATGCTTTGGCAAGTGGAGACAGCAAAGGATATTTAAACCTGTTTTCTCTCCACCACTTCAGAGGGCAGCAACTGAGTGGGATAGAGGCCTCTCTTCTGTATAGATCAATTTCCTTCTCAGTCCCTCTGCTGGACTTTTCTGTCAGAAAGAGTCCCCTAGTAGATCCTCAAGTGCTGTCTTCTTGGAAGCAGGCTCTCCCTCTTCTTACTCGACTCCCAGAGCCCCCTCTCCTCCATGTGTGGAACAGTGAGCTGCTGCCTCTTCTCTCCTCTCTGTACTCTTCTCACCTGTGGTCTTTAAACAGCAGAAACACTGGCTTTAACCTTAAGCAGCAAAGCAGTCCCCCCTCTCCCTCTAAACACAAACACACCCACTCTGATGCTGTCATGTTTCTAATACACACACACACACTTTGCATTAATCCATTAAACATTTTCAGTTGGTACTGGGAACATAAATCTAGAAGGAAAAAAAACATTCACACACACTTTCACACTTACAAAAGGAGTAAAGCAATTCAAATTGATGTATACCTGATTTTGCTGCAATTGTTCTGCCTTTTTCTGCACCCTCAGGGAGACAGACTCGCTTTGGTTAGGGTCCAGCTGCGGTAGAGTCAGGAATCTTGGGTCCAGCGCAGTGCTCTCTAACAGAAGATTGTATGCATCTCCGTGTATCTCCCTGAAATATTACTGAGGATTGCTCTCTTTGTGTCTGCCACGGTGGGGGAATCGCCGTTATTTGGCGCCATGCTCTGTTCAATCATGCTCTTCAGTGGCACAATGAGAGACACTGTGGGGCTCTTCTCCTCACATAAGACTGTGGTGGCTGTCTTCAAAGGATTCAGCAGCTTCACAAGATCTTCGGCATTCAAGATATCGCTGCTGTCCAGTGTATCAATGTTACGGGCATTTTGTCTTATCTCAGGACTGGTGAGAGCTGCTGATATGGTAGCTTGCTGCTCCAGGTAACAAACCAGCATATCTAAAGTGCTATTCCATCGCGTGGTAACGTCCATGATTAATTTGTGTGGTGGCAGTTGTAGCAGCTTCTGCTTGGACGTGAATAACGCGGCAGCCGTTGAACTCCGGTGAAAAAAAGCTGTTACTCGTCTCACCCGCCCAAGCAACCGAGTAACGCGCAACACCGAGGCCAGCCTGGGTAGCGAGGTTTATCGTGTGTGCGGCTCTAATCCTGCCTCACGCACAGCCACTTCCATATTACGCGCATTGTCAGTCACAATTGCGATGCCATGGTTTGGTTTTTTAATCTCCCAGTCAGTGACAGCTGTTTGTAAAACTTCAGCTATGTTTGTCCCTGTATGGGACTCAAAAAGTGGGCAAGTCTGCAGTACAAAATTTACCATTTCCCAGTCACTGTTGATTATGTGGGCTGTAATTGTGATATAGCCCTGTGTACACCTAGAAGTCGGTAGTAATGGCAATGCTTTCTGCCTCTTTCAGAGTCTGTACAACCTTGACCTTTTCTTCTTTGTTGAGGGTTGGGACCACAGTGCGAGTAATATGCGTGTAAAATGGTGTACGGCATTGTTTTCTTACAATGTTTATATATTGTGTTCGTCTTGTCTGTCACTCTTTCGCCGTTTCTTATTTTGCAGGAAAACCAAAATGTTGCCACACAAATGATTTAAAAGTGGCAGGGGCATCTTCAATACTAATTTCACCCTCACGCTCCATCACGCTGACATCACAACAACTCACGAGACAACTTTTCACCTCGATGATAAATCTCGTCGCGTTTTAATCTCGCGAGATCTCGTCACACCCCTAATATATATATTTATATATAGTTATATATATTAGGGCTGGGGGAATTAACACGTTAATCTTTGCGAATCTTGCGATCTTTTAACTCAAATGTTTAACTTAAAATGATGCCTCATTTTAATGATTCCCTGTTGCCGCTGCTATTGAAAAGCCCAGAAATATGCCGTCCCGCCTCTCCGTTTTCAGTGATCAGGTTTCATTCTCGCACAGCTTTCATGAGCGGGTCTTTTCCACTACATGTGTGCGTCACGCTCTCTGTTCCGTGTGTGTGTGTGTGTGTGTCGGCGCGCTGCTGCGCTCTCTGCTCAGTGTTCCGCATGTTTGCCCTGCGCGTTCTGCTCTGTCGTTAACGGCCCAAACAGCTATATTTAGGGACCAAGCCCTGAAAGGGCGAAGGCCCTATTGTTTTCGTTAGGATTATTTTTCTTAGGGCCCAAGCCCTGAAAGGGCGAAGGCCCTATTGTTTTCGGTAGGATTATTAGGGCCCAAGCCCTGAAAGGGCAAAGTTGTTTTCGCTAGGATTATTATTATTAGGGCCCGAGCACCGATGGTGAGAGGACCCTATTGTTTTTGCTCCGTTTCTTCTTCTTCTTCTTCTTCTTCTTCTTCTTCTCCAAAGTGAATCGCTTTTTAGAGGGCCTTAACGTGCTTGAAAACTCATGAAACTTTGCACAAGCTTTGTTTTGGTTAAGTCGCAATTGCGTGTGAATTAAAGTCACAATTGCGTGAAATAAAGTCACAATTGCGTGTTATAAAGTCAGAATTGCAAGATATAAAGTCAGAATTGTGTGAAATAAAGTAACAATTGCTTCTAAAGTCTAAGTAAATTATTATTTAACCTTTACATTATTTGCTGAACCATGGTATTAATAAAAACTGCACAATAGTAAGAGCTGAACTGTTGCTTAATTTATCCAATTTGGAAAAAGTGCTAATTTGGAATTCCACCATGGTAAAAGTGGGCCGGTCTTGGGCCTGAAACTCCCGGGCTGAAAAGTGGCCCTACTCCGGCCCTGACACAAACACACTGTTCTGCTCAGTGTTTTGTTAACGTGCATAATTAATTACAGTGTTTTGGTATTTTATTCCTATGTGTGATTCTGAGTGTGCTACGTAAAGCTGGGTGAGTGGGCTGATACAAACCATCCAGTATTAGATTTACACAAACACACTGTTCTGCTCTGTGTTTTGTTAATGTGCGTAATTAACTGCAGTGTTTTGGTACTTTATTCCAGGTTATATGTTATTAAACCTTTATTCCTAATATGCTCTTTTTAATTTACTTTAGCTTTAATACATGTACATATTATTTAAATCCTTAAAAAAAAAAAAAAATCCAAACAAATATTGATTTTCTACTAACATTTCAACTATTTCTAAACAAATTCATTACTTTTTTTATTAACACATATTTTAACAAAAAAGGTTTTGTTTTTCTTGTATTGCAACAGCCGGTGTATAACACATCAATACCTATAGTTCTACTTTGTGTACATTTGATAAAATCGACCAACTTCGCTATATTACGGCATACAAACATGTCGACACCCATAGTATATTATAGCTTTCTGAAAAAAATATTTCAAGCTTTTTACAAATCAAATACATTTACATACAAATTTATGATTGTATTACATACAAATTAACTATATATGAATATTATGTATACTAAAATATTAAAATTATTACAAACATTACATAACTGTTTAAGGTGCATAACAAGGACTAATGTTTCGATGTAAAATTACATCTTTATCAGAGGACATTGAAACGTTAGTCATTGTTATGCACCTTAAATAAATAAATTAATAAGAAGACATCTGTGCTGCACCGGCGATTCCTTTTTTCTGCTTTGTTTTGTCCTGCCCTGGTTGCACCGGATTGTTGTGGATTGCAGAAGCGCAGAGAACGTCCTGAAGGAGGGAACAGAGGACGTAGTCGACGTCGACTGAATGGGATCACGCTAGGGAGCCGATTTTCTTCGAGCAAATAAAACTTTGCGTCCCTTTCAGTCGAGAACGTCTGATGTAGTCAACGTCGACTGAATGGGATCTTAGGCCCTGGAATGCGCCACTAAAGCTGCCATTACACAAGACAGAAGCAATGCTCAACACTAGATGTGAAGGGATCACTGAGCATCAGGAGCATCTCTGCTCAACACATGAGTGTGAAGGAATTCACTGAGCTTCAGGAGCATTTCTGCTCAACACCTGAGCGTGATGAAGATCACTTAACTTGTTCTCTTCCTGATTTTAGCACTATAAGTGCAAGAAGGCTCACTGGGGAACGCTTTTCTGCGGGGCCCAAGGCCAGCTGTGGCCAGAGTCTATGTCGAGGGATATCCACTCAGACAGAAAAGAAACAACTGGTGTAGGACGAATTCAGAGGGGCAATCAGACATAGCTGTGCGGCCCAGAAGTGGTCCGAACAGCTGGCCAGCTGAGGATGGAGTCTCCACTGTATCTGGACAGGAGGCTGTCATGAGGCATTTGAGCGGCACGAGTGAGCTGGCCAGAAAAATAGGTGGAATGAAGCGACCTTAGAAGCTTCTGACTCCAAGGAGGAGGTGGCAGGCGAGTTGCAACATGCGAGGAGAGCGCGGCTCAACAGTCGCAATGTTGTCAGAACAGTACAATCTCGCTGAGCAGCGGTGTCTCGAAGCGAGGGGCTGTACGCAACTCGAGGCAATGAATGCCAATGCATCCAGAGGGTGCCCAGAACTCCGTTACTGCATGCCCTTTATACGTGGCCCTTCAGCCATCATTTGGAGGACTCTTGTCCCAGGAGCGACTAGCCCGGGGAAACAAAGGTCTGCTTATGGGCTGAGGGTTTGGCGACAGGCCAGTGGAGTGTGTCGCTCTGCCACGGCCACCTTAAGGACTCGGTCGTGGAGCTAGTGCTGAAGCGGTCTCATATGGATGAAGCCGTGTAGCTGCATCTGCCATATGCCCCAGAAGCCTCTAAAAGTTTCAGTGGGACCCTTTCTCACTTCTACAAAGCACTGAGCTGACACACCTCACTTGAGAGATGTGCTAGACCGAGACCACCTCCAGACTAGAAAAAAGAAACTCAGAATTGGGGTGAGATTACTCTTTCCCAGTTGACCTGAGGTTGACCCCAAACTGGCTATGGAGCACTCGAAGGGTAGGACCATGTATTGATACTTCGTACCTTCAAACGCAAGAACACAGTAAGTCTGTGGAGCGGAAGGATAGAGATCTGAAGTACACGTCTTTCAGGTCGAACGCTGCAGACCAAGCTTGGGAACGGGGCATTGAAAATGCAACTCTGTGTTTACAAGTGAACGGAGGCTTTCGAAAAAGGGCCCGTAGTAGTTGACACAGAACCAAGATGCATAACCCACCACATAATAAGGGTACAATGAAGTGCAGGCTCTGAAGCCAAACTCCATGTAGGCTGGAGGGAACGGCTAGCACGCGTCCTTCACCAGTAGGACTATGGTGCACACACACAGGACAGGAGCTCTGCTCAACACCTAGTGTGATGGGTGTGATGGATCCCACAAAAAAAAAAAAAATTTAGGAGCATTTATGCTCAACATCTAGGTATGATGAAAATCACTGAGCCCGGGCGGAAGCCAAGCGAAATGAATCGAAAGCCGGGTCTGAAGGTACCGAATGAGGCCAGGCTGGGCATCGGTTGGAAGCGTTTTAGACTTCAACAAAACCGGACCAGGGCCAGGAACCACAGACGTACCCGAGGTGGAGGACAAAAATCCGCATCCTCCTCTATCCCTGAGCGGCCCGCTCAGGAACGCTTTCGCTGTCGCTTGCCACCTGGCTTGGTAGCACCTTGAGCGGACTGGGCATCCGTACTGCGGCTGGCTCTATGCTGAGGCCTGGCTAGAGGCTGCTGCAGAGGCCCAGCAGAGCTGCGGCAGGGGAACACCCTCAGACCACTGTAGCGTCTGGACCACTGTAGCGTCTGGGCTATGAATCGTTCTTTCATTTGTTCTGAATTAACAAATTCTGACTCTGTGTTTCTGAGCACATTCCTTCTGAAATCCAAAGCTTCTAGCCTCCAAACTCATGCATGTAAATCAGGAGTTTTACCAAGTAAATGACCAGCCTGGAGACACCAGGTCTGGGATTAGATTGGTTTCCGACACCTTTTCCGACTCTGCGATCCTCTCCAGAGACAATCGTACCGCTAAAACCAACATTAGTTCTTCCCTGTGGAGAGCCTCAAATGAATTCCAAAGCACCCCTCTCTCTCTCAGCCAGAGAGATAACGGAATTTTCTACGTGACATTCCAGACACACACACACACACACACACACACACACAAACACGCAAACATCCCATTGCATTTAATTCAGAATACAAGTGATTCAGAATCTGTAGATGACATATTAAAGCATGCATGTTTGATTAGTTTGTTATTAGTTTTATTTTATAATGTGATTCTCTAGTGTATAGATTTGAATTATAAGTGTTTATTTTAAGAATTTCCCCAATATTGTCCTGTAACCCTACCTCCTGCTAGACCATAAAACTTTATGACCCAGGAAAAGCAGACATTCCAAGCGAGTCACGTTCCAAATGCACCACACACACACACACGGCCTTTCCATTGACTTACTCATATAAGACATTACCAAAATTATTATGATATATTTCTGTGTTGCATTTTATATGACCATGTCATATTGGGGTATCTACTATTATAGTGTGTTAATCAATCTCTAAATACTTATAATATGCATATCTAATGTAACTTTGTTTTCCCACCGGCTTTTCTTGCTGTTCTTGGTATCCATTTAACAGTCTCGGTTTGACTGAGCCACTCATATAGGAGATTACAGTAAAATGTATTATTCTGTGTGTACCATCTTTCTGGGTAGAAATGACAAATTCTAAACGCCATCATAAACTATGTAGATGAACCGACCGACAGGACAAAGGAACTTTTCCTGCTCTGAAATCTCTGAAGGTGATTGATCCACGTACGTGAAGTTGGCAAACTAAGACCCTCCATAAGAGACTGACACAGAAAGTTTCTGCAGAGAGCACTTCATCTATGAGAGTTTCCTGTACACGACTCCTTCGGGAGTTTGCTCCGTTTTTCTTTTCATTTCTTTAAATCTTTATTTTCGTCTTTGGACATTTCTTACGTTCAGTGAAGTGAACGGCCGGCAACATTAACTTTAAGTAGAACCTTTAAACTTAACGCGAGTCTGCTCGCCCCGGAAGCAACGAGAGAACACGCCCAGCTCCGAGAGACCGACACACACGCCTTCTTACCACAGCAACACAAAAGATGCAAGTATGCTTGTCAAGCTTTTAATGCGTTTAAGATTGTCTGCCCCTTGCCTAAAGTGATTTGATTTCTTGTTGTCTCTCTCAAAGGTTACCTTGTCTGTGATCTCTCTCTCTCCTTCCCTCTCAATCTCTCTCCCTCACTCCCATTCGCGTCTTGTACTGTTACTTTTGTAATCTGTATATACATCTATTCCGTGTTAACCATAGTCATATCTATATGTTATGTTCTGTTGTTTATCTGGGCAAAAGAGAGACCTCTTGTGGCGACTCATAACATAGCGTGCTGTTCACATTTACTAGTAGTCTCGCGTCAGTTCAATGTCGCTCTGTGAATTAAGCGGTCTCATATTTTTCTCTTTGGATTTAATTTGGCCAGAAAAACACGTTTGCCTGTAAGTACGAAGTCATACAGTTATATCATCATCTAGCACTAAGAATACTAGTAATGAGATCCTTTGTTTATGAAGTTCAGTTCGTTCTAAATGTGTATTTTGACCGCATATGCTAAACGTTAGCCTCATAATGTAATTTCCTATAGAAGTTAGCATTAAGCTAGCGCATTTATTTTTATATGTTCAACAGATTAAATTTCAATATTGTTCTTGAACAACTTATGTATTTGAATTGAATACTGAAATGTATTGTTCTTTGCAGTTTTACAGTGCTTCCTGAGTAAAGTTTGGAAAAGATAAACAAGCTTCATTCTTTGTCTTGGGGAAACTGTTAGCTATCTGCCGAGCTGATGTAACAGGCTATGCCACGCCATACACACACAGAAGTGGGGGCAGAACAGTAAAAAGGCATCTCTCCTAACGGCCAGCGTTTGTCGATCTGTGAGTAGAAAATCACATAAAGCAACCATCATGGCACACAGAATAGAAGAAGAGGATTTGGATGGATTAGAAACCAGATCACAAATATCTAACTGCTCAAGAATCAGCAGACAATCTGCAGCTAATTCTATGGCATTGAAGGCATGGGCAAAAGCAGAAGCTGCACGTGTGGAGCTTGCATTTGCTAGAAAAGAGACAGAGCTAATAAAACAACAAGCCATTCTAAATGCCAGTTTGCATGAACTGAAATTAGCAAGGGCGTTGGCTGCTGCTAACGCCGAAGCTGAAAGCCTTGAAGCAGCTGCTGAGGACGAAAATGAACTGTTAAATCCACTTCAGCAAATAATAAAAAAAACACAATGCCTCCAACTCCAGTCAAAATTCATTGTGGAAATGCTGCATTGCAGATTCCTATTATACATCCAGGTCACCAGCCTTATCAGAGTGCAAAAGCAGCCAATACAGTAAATTTAGCTACAGTTTCACAATCAGATGCAAGACCACAGACGACCTCACCAGTGCGCCAGCTTTTCATGAACAGCAGTGAAGCGAACAGATGTGACAATCAGGTCAACGCGTCACCAAGTGAAATCAGTGAACACAGGTTTCTTTAGCAAGCTCAACACCACTCGTACAAAGGAGAACCAATCTGGACCCCAAATCAGATATGCAGCACTGCACAGATAAAATCATACAGTTATGGTGAGCTCTCCCACAATGTGAAACAAGCCTCCCCAGTCTTACTACACACAGTCACTCCCTATGTACAACACAAGCCCACCCAGTGCAGTGGCTGCAACAGACCTAAGGAAGTACCTGATGCGACGAGAGCTGGTGAGCTCGGGCCTACTGAAGTTCGACGACAAGCCGGAGAACTACCGGGCCTGGAAGGTGTCTTTTATCAGCTCTAATGATGACCTGAAACTCTCCGCTAGAGAGGAACTTGATTTGCTGTGCAAATGTCTCGGGCCCTCGTCATCTGAGCAAGCTAAAAGGATCAGAGCGGTACACATTCACAATGCACCCACAGGCCTCAGGATCTTATGGAAAAGACTGGAGGATGTTTATGGCTCGCCTGTGGTGATTGAAAATGCTCTTCTGAGAAAATTTGAGGAATTTCCTAAGATCTCAGCCAAAGAAAACCACAAGTTAAGAGAACTGGGAGACATTATCATGGAACTTGAAGCAGCCAGAGCAGATGGATACTTACCTGGTCTCTCATATCTCAACACCTCCCGTGGAGTAACCCCAATAGTCCAGAAACTCCCTCTCAACCTACAAGAGAAGTGGATTACTGTAGGATCACGTTACAAAGACCAACACAGGGTGCCATATCCTCCCTTTGGAGTCTTCGTCAACTTTGTTTGTGAACAGGCAAAAACATGCAACGATCCTAGCTTTGCCAGCATTACAGGAGCATGGTGTGCAACAAAGACAGAAAAGATTGTTTATCAGCCAGCCAATCATCACGTGAGAACATCAGTTGCTGTAAGGAGGACTGAAATCTCAACAAGTGGCAGCGACAGCGATAATACAACAGTAGTCCGGAAACAAGAGGATCCCGACAAACAGTGCCCATTACATAACAAGCCTCATCCATTGAGAAAATGTCGTGGCTTCAGAAACAAAACTCTCGAGGAAAGGAAAGCGTATCTGAAAGAAAAAACGCATCTGTTTCAAGTGCTGTGCTTCATCCACTCATGTCGCTAAGGACTGTAACAGGCCTCTGCTGTGCCAGGAGTGCAACAGTGACAAACACCTGTCAGCGCTACATCCAGGACCCGCCCCATGGAAGACTGATGTTCATGTGAGTACCGGGGATAACAGCGGGGAGCGGCAGCCGCTGGAGGCCATTCCGTCTGTGCACAGCACCGTCCAAATGCACAGAAATCTGTGGGAGTGTGAACACGTCAAAATCCTGTTCCAAAATCTGTCTCGCTTTAGTGTATCCTGCTGGCTAAAGAGACAAAGCCATGAAGACCTACATTGTTCTTGACGAGCAGAGCAATAAGTCCCTTGGAAGAACAGAATTCTTTGAACATTTTGGAATTCAAAGCGCAGGGTCGAGGTACACTCTGAAGACATGCTCAGGAGTGGTGGATACAGCAGGGCGACGCGCCAGCAACTTCATAGTGGAGTCAGTAGACGGCAACATCCACATTCCCTTGCCTACTCTGATTGAGTGTGACATGCTGCCAGACGACAGGTCCGAAATACCATCACCAGAGGTATCCAGACATCATCCTCACCTCAAACACTTGGCAGACAAAATACCAGCCCTGGATCCCAACGCGTCCATCCTCCTTTTTTTACTTGGGCGAGACATAATCCGGCTGCACAAAGTGTGTGAACAATGTAATGGGCCACACAATGCACTGTTTGCGCAGCGACTCAACCTTGGATGGGTGATAATCGGAGATGATCGTCTGGGAAGAGCACATAAAACTACTACTGCCAGCGTCTTCAGAACCAGTGTGCTGATAAGCGGACGCCACTCCATCCTTAACCCATGCATCAGCAACTTAATGGTCAGAGAGAAGATTGACAATGCTGTACCACCCCACACCTTTCCATGTGTGTCTCATACAGCCAATGAAGCAGATAGCCTGGGAAGAGACGTGTTTCAAAGAACACAGCGCGACGATCAGCTTGGCCTGTCCATCGAAGATGAGTTGTTCCTTGACCTCATGGATAAAGAAGGCTACATAGACGAAGCAAACTGCTGGGTAGCACCGCTACCATTTAAGCCAAACAGGCCGCGTCTGCCCAACAACAGACAACATGCTTTCAATTGCCTCGCCTCCCTCTGTCGCATGCTGGAGAAGAAACATGGAATGAAAGAACACTTCTTCAACTTCATGCAAGCAATGTTTGATGCTGACCAAGCGGAGCTTGCACCAGCACTGAAGCCACAACAAGAATGCTGGTACCTACCAATATTCGGTGTTTATCACCCACAGAAAAAGGACCAAATACGTGTAGTGTTTGATTCCAGTGCGAAACACGAAGGCACCTCCCTTACTGACGTTCTTCTCAGTGGGCCTGACATGAACAACACCCTACTGGGGGTCCTCATGCGTTTTCGCAGAGAGCCTGTAGCGGTAACTGCAGATGTCCAGCAGATGTTCTACTGCTTCATTGTACAGGAAGATCATCGTGATTTTCTACGATTTTTGTGGTTCAAAGACAACAACCCAAACAAACACATTACTGAGTACTGCATGAAAGTGCACGTTTTTGGCAACTCTCCTTCCCCTGCAGTAGCCATATACGGCCTGAGAAGAGCAGCCTCGCATGGAGTAAAGAAACGGGACAGTGAAGCTACACACTTCGTCATGAAAAATTTCTATGTGGATGATGGGCGTTCCTCATTCTCCACTGACGAAAAGGCCATTGCTGTACTGAAAAACACAAAAGAGATGTTAGCAGAGTCAAGCATCAAGTTACACAAAATAGCCTCTAACAGGCGTACTGTGATGGATGCCTTTCCCCCTGAGGAGTGGGCCAAAGACTTGGTGGATATAGAGCTAACTGTCGACCCCTTGCCACTGCAGCAGAGTTTGGGACTCTCCTGGAACTTGCAGTCAGAAACGTTCACGTTCCGTGTATCTAGAATAAGCCATTTACTAGAAGGTGAATCCTGTCTACAGTCAATGGACTTTACGACCCCCTGGGGTTTGTAGCACCTGTCACAATCAAAGGAAAGGCCTTAGTCAGGGAGCTGTCTGCCGAGCAAGCTGAATGGGACACTCCTCTGCCAGCGCCGAAAGAGGAACAGTGGAGAATGTGGACGGACTCACTCTGTGAGCTTGAGCAGCTTCAAATTTACAGACCCTATGTGTCACGGTTGTTGAATGCATTGTTTCTTTCTTGTCTCGTGTCGTTGTGTTTATGTGTGAGTGGGCGTTGTCCCGCTCACGTGTCTGTCAGCGCTCCAGCTGATCATCATCATCATCACAATCACTGTTCACAGCTGCTGTTCATTCCCATTGCCTATATATACTCACACCATTCTCTGTTCCAGTGTCGGATTGTTTGTTGAGGTCCTGTGTTGCCGTGTCTGTGTTCCCGTGAAGTTTGCCGTGTCTGTGTTCGCCTGCCTTGTCTTCTCGCCGTCTTGTTCCTCGTCACTGGATTCACCGCACTCAAACACCGGGATCGGGATTCTGCACTATCACAGCACCAGAGCACCACAGACCATCGAATAGTCCCTGCACGAGCCTGAGTCGCCGCCCTTCTTTGTTCCTGTACTGTTTCTGACCTCATTGAGATATTAAACACTTTTTGAGTACCTGCAACTGTTTCCTGTCTGTTCAGTCATGACAGAACAATCCGACCAGTTGATGGAAGCAGCAGGTGGCGCCGCAGCAACAATGGATGACTTTGTTCGTGCAAGTATTCAAAGGATGGACGCTCAGGACCGTCATCAAGGGGATGCGGCGCGCGCGATTCAGGCTCTCGTCACGCAGGTGTCCGAGCTGACCCAGCGTTTTCAACAGCTGCAACCTCCCGCTGCGCCAGCCGCACCGCCCGTCCCTCCCACACCACCGATGCCCGCCTCCCAGTCGGAACCACGCCTTCCGACTCCTGAGCCTTACTCTGGTGAGCCTAACTTTTGCCGGCCGTTTTTGACTCGATGCGGAATGCATTTTGCTCTCCAGCCACGGACATTCGAGAGAGAGGAGACGAAGGTGGCATTCGTTCTGACGCTACTGACTGGGAGAGCGGCACTATGGGGGACGGCGGTGTGGGAAAATCAAGAACCATGCTGTTCCTCGTTCCAGGAGCTCTCCTCGGAGATGAGGAGAGTTTTCGACCGCGCGGTCGCGGGGAGAGAGGCTGCCAGGGTCTTATCAGATCTACGTCAGCAAGATCGATCGGTTTCTGATTATGCCATTGAGTTTAAGACCCTGGCGGCCGAGTGTCGCTGGAACGAGGAAGCGCAGTGGGATAGGTTCCTGCATGGGCTGGCCGACCGCGTCCAGAGGGAGATCTACGCCCTGGACCTACCCCCCTCACTGAATGGACTTATCGATCTGGCTCTGAGGGTGGACGCCCGACTAGCCCGGGTCGGACCACGCGCTCCACCCAGCCTGCCTCGTGGGGGGGTGGAACATCAGCGGTCCAGCGGCATGGACGCGGTCGGTCCCTCCGATCCCGAGCCTATGCAAGTGGGTCGAGCTCGGCTTTCCCGGGAGGAGAGGGAGAGGCGGAGATCCCTTGGCCTTTGCCTGTACTGCGGGGGAGCGGGACACTTTGCCAACAATTGCCCGGTAAAAGGCCAAGCCCGATAGTAAGCATGAGGCTACTATCGGGTGGGATCTCCGCCGAAAAGTCCTCATCTACATCCACCATCCTCCCGGGAAGACTTAGATGGTCTGTCCACGATCATCACTGCACCGCACTGGTGGACTCCGGGGCCGAAGGTAATTTTATGGATCGCACCTTTGCACTACAGCTTCAAGTCCCACTCAGAACACTCCCCCAGAGAATCACCGTACATGCACTCAATGGACAGTCACTACCCACCATCTCCCAGGCCACCGAGAACATTACACTCATCATCTCAGGGAATCACGCAGAGACAATATCATTCTACATCACGGACTCCCATCACACCCCCATTGTATTGGGTCACCCCTGGCTCAATCAACACAACCCCCGCATTGACTGGAAACAAAGAACCATATCAGCCTGGAGCACTGAATGTCATAGTTCTTGTCTTGTGTCTGCCTGTTCTGTTGTCTCTGTTCCTGTATTGCAGGAGGAAGCAGTGGATTTATCAAACGTGCCCGCGGAGTACCGTGACCTGAGGGAAGTGTTCAGTAAGTCAAGGGCTGCTTCTCTTCCTCCGCACCGTCCCTACGACTGTGCTATAGATTTACTGTCAGGTAAGTCTCCGCCTAAAGGCAAGATTTATTCACTCTCGGTTCCGGAGAGGGAGGCTATGGAGAAATATATTTCTGATTCTCTAGCATCCGGGTTCATCCAACCTTCCTCATCTCCAGCGGGGGCGGGGTTCTTTTTTGTGGGGAAGAAGGATGGATCGCTGCGACCTTGTATTGATTACCGGGGGCTGAACAACATCACGGTAAAGAATACTTATCCTTTGCCGTTGATGTCTTCAGCCTTCGAGAGGTTGCAGGGAGCATCCATCTTCACAAAATTGGACTTACGTAATGCTTATCATTTGGTTCGTATCAGGAAGGGGGATGAGTGGAAGACTGCCTTCAACACCCCTAGGGGGCACTTTGAATACTTGGTCATGCCTTTCGGTTTGTCCAACAGTCCCGCAGTCTTCCAAGCACTCGTCAATGACGTGCTGCGAGACATGATCGATCAGTTTATTTATGTTTACCTGGATGACATTCTGATTTTTTCCTCGTCTCTCCGGGAACACGTGCAGCACGTCCGACGAGTTCTCCAAAGGTTGCTAGAGAATGGGCTTTTTGTCAAGGCGGAGAAATGCGCTTTTCATGCACAGTCGGTCCCTTTCTTAGGACACATCGTGTCGGCTGAGGGTATGCGTATGGATCCTGACAAAGTTAAGGCTGTGGTAGAGTGGCCAAACCCAGATTCCCGTAAGGCCCTACAGAGGTTTCTGGGGTTCGCCAATTTCTACCGGCGTTTTATTCGCAACTTTAGCCAACTAGCCGCACCTCTGACTGCCTTGACCTCCCCCAGAACTGCGTTCAGGTGGTCGGAAGCAGCCGAGACTGCTTTTTCCAACCTCAAGAACCGCTTTGTTTCGGCTCCCATCTTAATCGCCCCTGATTCCTCACGTCAGTTTGTGGTGGAGGTCGACGCGTCAGAGGTGGGGGTAGGCGCAGTTCTTTCGCAACGCTCACCTTCAGACAACAAGATGCATCCATGCGCGTTTTTATCCCATCGCTTATCACCAGCTGAACAAAATTACGACATTGGCAACAGGGAGTTGTTGGCGGTCAAGTTAGCCTTGGAAGAATGGCGTCATTGGTTAGAAGGGTCCGGGGTACCCTTTATCGTCTGGACGGATCATAAGAATCTGGAGTACATTAGATCCGCTAAAAGGTTGAACTCCAGGCAGGCGCGGTGGGCACTTTTTTTCGGCCGATTTGATTTTACCCTCTCGTATCGTCCGGGTTCCAAAAACATCAAACCCGATTCTTTGTCGCGTATTTTTGATCGATCCGAACACGCACCTACTCCCGAGCGTATTTTTCCTGAGACCCTAATTATCTCTACGCTCACTTGGGAGGTCGAATCGAGAGTCAAGAAGGCTCTAGAAGGGGTAACGCCTCCGATCCGGTGCCCACCGAACCGCTTATTTGTGTCGGAGGAACTACGTCCAGACGTTATTCGGTGGGGTCATTGTTCTAGTCTAGCCTGTCATCCAGGAGTTAGTCGCACCCTCTATTTGGTCAGACAACGATTCTGGTGGCCGCTTATGGCTCGCGACGTTCACGATTTTGTTTTGGCTTGCTCAGTTTGTGCTATTGGTAAGTCTTCCAATCGACCCCCAGATGGGTTACTCCAACCACTGTCGGTGCCTTCGAGACCCTGGTCCCATATCGCTCTAGATTTTGTTACCGCCCTCCCACCCTCCCAGGGTAACACGGTAGTTTTAACCGTGGTGGACCGATTCTCAAAGGCAGCCCACTTTGTTCCCTTGCCCAAATTACCCTCAGCCAAGGAGACAGCGGTTGCAGTCGTTAATCACGTCTTTCGGTTACATGGCCTCCTGACAGACGTGGTTTCCGACAGGGGTCCCCAATTTGTGTCCAAATTTTGGCGAGAGTTTTGTAAGTTACTGGGGGCGACGGTCAGTCTGTCTTCTGGGTTTCACCCTCAGAGCAATGGTCAAACTGAGAGAGCCAACCAAGACCTGGAGAGAACCTTGCGATGTACGGCTGCCAGGAATCCTTCCTCCTGGAGTCAGCAACTGCCTATGGTGGAGTACGCCCACAATTCGTTGCCAGTGTCAGCTACGGGCCTATCTCCTTTTGAGTGTAGTATAGGATACCAGCCACCGGTCTTTCCTAGTCTGGAATCCGAAGTCGCGGTCCCCTCCGCTCACGCCTTCGTCCAGAGGTGTCACCGCACATGGACAAGAGCCCGTGAGACTCTCCTCCGTGTGCGGGCGCGCACCAAGGCCAAAGCCGATCGCCACCGGTCTAGGCCTCCCGTATATGTCGTCGGTTCCAAAGTGTGGCTTTCTACTAAGAACATTCCGCTCCGCTCCGTATCCAATAAACTGGCTCCTAAATTCATTGGCCCGTTTTCTGTCACCAAGATTGTTAGTCCGGTGGCAGTCCGCCTCAACCTCCCTCCAGTGTACAGGAGAATTCATCCGGTATTCCACGTGTCCAAAATTAAACCCGTTTTTTTTTCCCGCATTAATCCGCCTGCCCCGGTTCCCCCACCGCCGCGACTCGTAGATGGGGAACCATCCTATTCGGTCCGTCGCATTATGGACTCTAGGCGGAGGGGACGCGGATTCCTGTACCTGGTGGACTGGGAAGGTTACGGTCCGGAGGAGAGAAGTTGGGTTCCGGCTCGTGACATCCTGGATCACTCTCTTATCGATGATTACAATCGACAGGTAAGGGAGTCTGGGAACGCCGTGAGGCATTCCTAGAGGACGGGGTACTGTCACGGTTGTTGAATGCATTGTTTCTTTCTTGTCTCGTGTCGTTGTGTTTATGTGTGAGTGGGCGTTGTCCCGCTCACGTGTCTGTCAGCGCTCCAGCTGATCATCATCATCATCACAATCACTGTTCACAGGTGCTGTTCATTCCCATTGCCTATATATACTCACACCATTCTCTGTTCCAGTGTCGGATTGTTTGTTGAGGTCCTGTGTTGCCGTGTCTGTGTTCCCGTGAAGTTTGCCGTGTCTGTGTTCGCCTGCCTTGTCTTCTCGCCGTCTTGTTCCTCGTCACTGGATTCACCGCACTCAAACACCGGGATCGGGATTCTGCACTATCACAGCACCAGAGCACCACAGACCATAGTCCCTGCACGAGCCTGAGTCGCCGCCCTTCTTTGTTCCTGTACTGTTTCTGACCTCATTGAGATATTAAACACTTTTTGAGTACCTGCAACTGTTTCCTGTCTGTTCAGTCATGACACTATGTGCCAGTTTCTTTGTGCTCCACAAAACACAGAGAACTCTACATCTTCTCCGACACCTCCACTATGGCCATATCAGCAGTGGCCTATCTCAAAGCAACAGATAAAAATGGACACACTCACATTGGATTCCTCATGGGCAAGACAAAGCTGGCTCCTCATCCCCCGCACACTGTTCCACGGCTCGAGCTTTGTGCTGCTGTTTTGGCTGTTGAATTGGCAGACTTAATTACAGAAGAACTCTATGTAGACATCCACAAAGTCACATTCTACACAGACAGCCGGATTGTATTGGGCTACATAAACAATACAAGTAGCAGATTCTATGTATATGTCACCAACAGAGTCTCACGCATCAGAAAGTCTTCAAGCCCGGAACAATGGCACTTTGTCAGAACAGAACACAAACCTGCAGATCATGGGACTCGCTCAGTGCCAGCAGCCATGCTGAAAGACACCAATTGGTTCAAAGATCCAAGCTTTCATAACCAAAACCTTCGAAGGAGAGCTGGGATCAAACCGATTTGAACGCTTCTCCAGCTGGAAGTCACTTATTCGAGTCGTTACCAAGCTCATACGCAAGGCCAGGTCTTGTGCAAAGGGCTCAATCAGCAATACAGATGAGCCGACATAAGCAAAACTAATAGTCATCAGAAACGCTCAACACAATACATTTGCTGAGGAGATGAAATGCCTTTCAACAGGTGAAGTCGTTCCAAAGTCGAGCCCACTGAGGAAACTGAATCCAATTGTGGATAAAGACGGCCTGCAGAGAGTTGGAGTACGCATTCCTTTGGCTGACATACCCTGGGAAGAGAAACATCCAATCATTGTTCCCAGAAAACACCACGTAGCAACCTTATTGGTGAGGCATTACCATGCAAAGGTCGCTCATCAGGGAAGGCATCTGACAGAGGGTGCTGTTCACTCTGCTGGACTGTGGCTGATTGGAGGCAAGAGACTGGTGTCAAGCATCATACATAGATGTGTGACCTGTAATAAGCTGAGAGAAAGAATGGAAGAACAAAAAATGTCAAGCCTACCTTCTGAACGACTCGACCCAGGTCCTCCGTTCACAAATGTAGGTGTCGATGTGTTCGGCCCATGGACCATAAGCTCAAGACGTACTCGCGGTGGCATTGCAGAGAACAAACGTTGGGCAGTCATCTTTACTTGCATGTTAACAAGAGCTGTGCATATCGAAGTGCTTGAGTCTCTGTCCTCCTCAAGCTTTGTTAACGCACTAAGGAGATTCACCGCTGTCCGTGGTCCTGTTCGCCTGTTTCGTTCTGACCAGGGAACGAACTTCATTGGGGCATGCAAGGAACTTCAGATCAAACCTGAGGATCATGAACTAAATACTTACCTTCACATCCAAAGCTGTACCTGGACCTTTAATCCTCCCCACTCCTCACATATGGGTGGAGTGTGGGAGCGTATGATAGGTATTGCCCGCAGAATACTGGATGCACTGCTGTTACAGACAAACACTGCCCACCTGTCTCATGAAGTTTTGGTCGCACTCATGGCTGAAGTCATGGCCATTATGAACGCTAGACCCCTTGTTCCTGTGTCATCCGACCCAGACATGCCCAAAGTGCTCACACCTGCCATGCTGCTAACACAGAAAGTCGACCCAGTGCTGCCACCAGCGGGAAAGTATGGACGTGAGGGTGGGCAGACAGGGTACTCAGCGGGTGTATTCTAGACCAGTCTCAGAAGTTGTTTTACTTGTAAAAAGGGAATAGTGTTATAATACATTATAACAAGCGGGGAGTGTTATGTTCTGTTGTTTATCTGGGCAAAAGAGAGACCTCTTGTGGCGACTAATAACATGTTCTCAGCTGTTCACATTTACTAGTAGTCTCGCGTCAGTTCACATTTTACTAGTAGTCTCGCGTCAGTTCAATGTCTCTCGGTGAATTAAGCGGTCTCATAATTTTCTCTTTGGATTTAATTTGGCCAGAAAAACACGTTTGCCTGTAAGTACGAAGTCATACAGTTATATATATATATATATATATATATATACGTACGTAATTTTGCATGTATTAAAATCCCTTATATGCTTGATTGCCTCTGTCTAAATGCTCATATTACAAAGTCAATGAGAAGTACGATTCAGCTACAAAGCTTTTATTATTTTCTACGTTGAGTAGTTTAATTTTATAAACACAGGAAGATTAATGATCACGGCCAGAAAATTTATCTTTCTTTGAGTTTGTAAGAAGGGGTACTTTTATTGATATTTGATAAGGAAGTCTTACATGAAGTTTGCGGGACAAACAGTATGTTTAGATAACTGAAATTAATTCTGTTAAAAGTTACCCTGACAAATTGATCAAATATTCCCTTTTTGGGTAATTTAATCTGTGTAGACGATAAGCAAATCATATTCATAACCTCATGAATATTCTTCATTTGAGTTAATTATTCCCCAGAAGTGATTGTCGCTACACCACTAACGTGGACATCACCAGACCGATCACGCACGCCACGACACTCGTGCCATGGAGGGCGAGGTCGGATGCGGTGCGGAGCTCACCTATGAGCGCATGGTCTGGACTACCCTCGTGCATGTCCATGAGTGCCCTGGCCTGATAGACCTTTGCACCTGTGTTGCGCCAGACTGCTTCATTGGAGGGACAGCCTCGCAAACCTTCACCGCTCCACCGTCAAGGGTAGTGAGGGGGGAAAGCTTATTCAGGCAGTTTCTGGCAGAGAAAGGTACCGTCTACAACCTGGTAAGCTCTCCATACATTTCGGAAGGAAAGGCACTGGGGCGGCGAGCTGAGAACCAGCTCGGCCCGTCCCGAGGTACCAATCAGCTAACCGAGACTGTTCGGGACACAGTGGAAGATTCCAGTCGAGCCCGACAGCCTCGATGGCCCGATTCAGCATAGCTGATGTTTCTGGATCTGGCTCGGGCAACGTTACACTCCCACACCAAACTTTTTTAACATGATGAAAATACATTAAAGATGCTAAATTGTGAACGGATATTTAACATCTCAACTGGTTTTGCTATGGTGAGGGATTAAAATAATTTTCAAAAAGGAAACACTAAAAGCCTCATATCTTCTAAAAATGTAATTATACACCATTTATTTCTTTATAAAAGTATACACATAGAACAACTAAACCCATTTTAATTTTTTCAATTTAAGAATTATAAGTTTAAAAATAGAAATAGTACTATTTAGTCCCAAAAAAAGTCGTCATCCATAGGGCTATACTGCCCTCTTGTGTTCAACATCAGGTAGGCCTATAGTATTTATATATAAATATATTAGGGATGTGACTGTGGGAATATTTTCCCACCGATTATTTGACGTGTGACAGCGCTGGGGGCTTTTAATTTGCTTTGAACGGATTGCTTGAATTTATTTTACAAAAGCACATTGTTGTGTTTTATTGCGAGTGTATACAAATATAAGTAAACACTTTGCAGTTTGAATGATGTCTTGTATGAACAAAATGACGGAGTATGTTTTTATGTGTCCACAGTTCAATCGGGCCTGCGCCACACACACACACACACACACACACACACACGCACATTCCAGCATTGCAATCTGCAGTCTAACATCGCAGCCTGTTCATTATGGCCTTAATAAAATATAATATTAAAATAGTCAATCTAACATATAAAAATTACACTGCTGTTTAAATATAAATAGTCAGTAGTACAATTCGTACCATTCACAGTAAGCACCGCTCCACTGTGATGTTTCCAATCACACACACAATATATATATACTGTATATTAAAAATAGGGGGGGGAAAAGGAATATACATTTATATATATATATATATATATATATATATATATATATTTTTTTTTTTTTTTTTTTTTTTTTTAAGTGTGTATATATATATATTTTTTTATGTTGTTTTTTAATTATAAGTGACAAGACAGAGAATATTACTTCTCTGATATATATATATATATATATATATATATATATATATCAGACAAGCGCTGCGAGCAGCGATGGAGGGCCCAAGCCGGTGACACCGCCAACCCGGTGCCTTTAGTGCAACATGTTTTTGCTACCTTACAAGGAAGCTGTAAGTCTCTCTGTAATGTATATAAGCTCAATCTAACTGCAACACCACAGAGAAACATAAAGACATGAGGGCGTGAGAGGAAGGTAACATAGAGATGATGGGGTAAGGAAGGAGAAACCCAGAGAAACCATTTACAGCTAGCATGATGGGGTGAGAAGATAGAGAAATGGGGAACAGAAAAATCTAAAACAAAGACCCCCTCTCATGTAGCCTTAAATTCTTATATGCCTGTTTCTGAGTCAGATTAAGCGTAGAGATAAAGTAATGTTGAAAAAAAATTCAAATAAATTATGAGAACTTCGCTGGAGCGCTAAAAAGACATACATTCATTATCCCTTCGCCCAGACCGTTGGATTCTGTCTTTGGGTGGTCTTTACAATATCTAGCATAAAAAAAAAATTGTCAGAACGTCGTCTCGCAGTTGCTGAATGTCGCGTAACAACGTTGCTACAGCCCTGTCGCATCTTACAATTCTATGTTGTTACATAATGCTGTCGTAAATGTGTTTGCTGGGTAGTGTGCCTTTTGGCATTTGTTGAAATGGTCCCCTACAGGAGATGCTTGAAGTTTAATTCAGTTCAATTCAATTCAAATTTATTTGTTTAGCGTTTTTCACAATACACATTGTTTCAAAGCAGCTTTACAGAAAGTGCATTTCATATATGTGCATAGAAAAATAAAGTTAGTTAATCATGTATTAATTTAGGGCATAACAAATGACAGCATTATGAAGTTTAACCATTTTAAATGTACATAAAACAATGACCAATATGACATTTGTTGCACAGACTTTCATTTTAGGACTTGTTTACTTCCAAACATTACAAAATGTAATGGGTAACTTTTAGGATCACTCATAGATCCTAATAGTGGAAATCTCTTATTTTTATCTTCTGTTTTTCTCTTTTTGAGCCAGCTCATTCAAAGACCCGGTTGAACCAGTTCACAAAGTTAACATTCTTGCAATTTGATTTAGACCTTTAAATTTTTTTTTATGAGGGTGACATTTAATTTTTACACAGACTACAGTATATTTGTAACGAGGAGTCAGTATCGTGAGGATCCATATGCAGCTTTATTAAAACAGAATGCAAGTCAAACAGGCAGAGTTCAATCACGGGCTTCAAACACAATGTAGATAAGGCAGAATCAAAGTCAGAGTTCAGGCTGAAGATCAGGGCAGGCGGCAAACACACAGGATAATCAAATGACAAGGCAGATGGAATCAGAATAGGCAGGCGGCAAAGAATCAGAGTCCAGTAAACAGTCCAGGTCATACACGGGAAATCACACACGGAATAAATGCTCAGAAATGTTTGCATGGCAAGACAAGACTTCGCAATGAGGAAGCTGGGAGAACAGTTTAAATAGTTGAGAGTCAATGGAAAACACCTGTGAGTCAATGGAAAACACCTGTGAGACAAATCAGCCACAGGTACGGGGTATATGGGAAATGAAGTCCAAAGAGTTAGTACTCAGGTGATGATGACCTCTGGTGGTGAGCGGAGGGAGCCACAGAGGCTGAATTCGTGACAGAGCCCCTCCCCTGTGAGCGGCTCCTGACGCGAGGAGGCAAACGACGCCGGGGTCTTCCTCGAGGTCTTGGGACAGGTTTGTCCGGGTGGTCTCTGTGGAAATCAGTAGTGAGTGAAGGGTCTAGAACATCATCAGCATTGATCCAGGACCTCTCCTCTAGACCGTATCCCTCCCAGTCCACGAGGTACTGGAGGAACCTGCCCCGACGACGAGAGTCCAGGATTTCATGGACCCGGTAAGCCTCCTGGCCATCGATGATGATGGGAGGAGCTCTCTGGTCACCAGCCTCATCTAGGACCTCCTCTCCTCTCGGACCACCAGCGGGCTTGAGCAAGGAGACATGAAAAGTGGGTGAGATACGGTAATGGTCAGGTAAGGCTAATCTAAATGAAACTGGAGTGATTTGTCTAATGATTTTGAAAGGACCCACGTACCTGGGACTGAGCTTCTTGCAGGGTAACCGGAGCCGTATGTCACGGGTGGACAACCAAACCCATTGCCCTGGTTGGTAGTTGGGATTGGTTCGCCGATGACGATTGGCCTGTTCTCTGGTGCGATGAACTGCTCTTTGTAGATGGACATGAGCATTGTTCCACGTCTCCTCACTGCGTTGTAACCATGAGTTAATTGCAGGTAAGTCTGAGGGTTCTCCAGACCACGGAAACAATGGGGGTTGGAAGCCTAGGATGCATTGGAAGGGGGTGAGACCTGTAGATGGCTTACGGAGTGAATTTTGAGCATACTCGGCCCATAGCAGATAGCGACTCCAGTCGGACTGATTCTTCTGGCAATATGAGCGAAGGAAGCGGGTGAGTTCCTGATTTAATCTTTCCACTTGACCGTTGGCTTCAGGATGGTATCCGGAGGTTAGGCTGACATTAATGTTCAGTAGCTGACAGAAAGCGGACCAGACTCGGGAGGTGAACTGCGGACCCCGGTCAGAGACTACATCCTCCGGTAGACCATAGAATCTAAATACATTATTGCAGAGAACTTCAGCAGTTTCCAGGGCAGTGGGGAGTTTGGGAAGAGGTATCAGTCTGCAGGCTTTAGAGAAACGATCAATTACCGTGAGAATGGTAGTGTGGCCCTGAGAAAGTGGTAGGTCAGTCACGAAGTCAATGGCGATGTGTGACCATGGTCTTTGTGGGATGGGTAATGGATGAAGAAGGCCGGCAGGTAATTGACGTGGAGATTTGGAGGTATTGCAGATGGTGCAATTCTGAATGAACGTGATGGTGTCCGTTCGTATAGAAGACCACCAGAACTTATTGTTGAGGAGTTGTACTGTAGCCGTTATACCTGGATGACCGGAACTAGGGTTATTGTGTACCATTTGCATTACTCTCTGTCTTAGGGCCTGTGGAACGTACGTGAGGTTGGGTGGGGTCTCAGCCGGTGGTGGCTCGGTGACCTGGGCTTCTGCGATTTCGGTTAGTATGTCCCACTGCACAGGTGCGAGAATGATAGTGGATGGAATGATGGGTTCTTGATCTGGCGATAGGAGGTCCGACTCATGAAGTCGAGAGAGAGCATCCGCCTTGGTATTTTGAGAGCCTGGACGATAAGTAACTCTGAAATCGAATCTGGTGAAAAAGAGTGACCATCTGGCTTGTCGATGGTTGAGTCGTTTGGCTGATTTCAGATACTCTAAGTTACGATGATCAGTGAGAACAGTGAACGGATGTTTAGCCCCCTCCAGCCAGTGACGCCACTCCTCGAATGCTGCCTTCATTGCGAGGAGTTCGCGGTTGCCAACGTCATAATTCTGCTCGGTAGAGTTCAATTTACGGGAGAAGAACGCACAGGGGAAAAGTTTGGGAGGTTCACCCTGGCGTTGTGAAAGCACTGCCCCAATGCCTGTGCTGGAAGCATCTACTTCCACTATGAATTCACGTTCGGGATCGGGATGGTGCAGGATGGGAGCGGTCGTGAATTTCTCTCTTAGTGAACGGAACGCTGCTATAGCTGCTGAAGACCAGGTTAGACGTTGGGTTCCCTTTTTGATCATGGATGTCATAGGGGCAGCGATACTGCTGAAGTTACGGATGAACCGCCGATAGAAATTGGCAAATCCTAAGAAGCGTTGTAGTTCCTTGAGAGTGGTAGGTTGGGACCAGTGAACTACCGCCTGTACCTTCCTCTCATCCATGGCGACCCCTCCAGAGCTAATCACATACCCGAGAAAGGAGATGGTCTCTTGGTGGAACTCGCACTTCTCTGCCTTGGCGTACAGTTGGTGTTGAATGAGACGTTTCAGGACTGCTCTGACGTGTTTAACATGCTCCTCATAAGTTTCGGAGTAAATCAGGATGTCATCAATGTAAACAATTACCCTTTGGTTCAGCATGTCTCTGAAAACATCGTTAATGAAAGCCTGAAACACGGAAGGACTATTGGACAGGCCGAACGGCATAACAAGATATTCGTAGTGCCCTGTCGTGGTGGAGAATGCAGTCTTCCACTCGTCCCCTTCACGAATGCGAATGAGATTATAGGCACAACGAAGGTCCAGTTTGGTGAAATATCTTGCTTGTCTGAGTTGTTCGAGAGCAGCAGGGACGAGTGGTAGAGGATAACGGAACTTGGTTGTGATGTCGTTGAGAGATCGATAGTCGATACAGGGACGAAGACCTCCATCTTTCTTCTTGACGAAGAAGAAGCCTGCTGATGCGGGTGACGTGGAGGGACGGATGAAACCTTTGGCGAGTTCCTCCTGAATGTAGGATCTCATAGCCTCTGCTTCGGGTTGTGACAACGGAAAAACTCTGCCCTTGGGAGGTTGTGATCCTGGGAGGAGATCTATGGCACAGTCACTGGCTCTGTGAGGAGGTAAGTGGGATGCTTTCACCTTGCTGAACGCCTCGGCTAGATCCTGATAGACACTGGGAAGTGGATCTGTTAAAGAAGTCTCGCTCCTCTTCTTGACGGGCATGTTGTGAAGACAGTTGTGAAGACAGAAGTCTGACCACTGGGTGATTTGTCTCTTAGTCCATGAGATAGAGGGGTTGTGCAGCTCCAGCCATGGAAGACCGAGGATGATGGGATTTTGTGGTGATTGAAAGACAAACAGACGGATGGTTTCCGTGTGGAGGACTCCGGTGCTCAACTGCAGATCTTCAGTGGTGAATTTGATACAACCGGAGCCCAGAGGTCGGCCATCTAGCGCTGCGACTGCCAAGTGAGAGTCATAGGGAACAAGGGGAATATTATTATTTTTCACGAAAGACATGTCGATGAAGTTTCCTGCAGCCCCCGAGTCAATCAATGCTACTGTCTCAACGACCCTCCCATTTATCTCCAGAGTGACTGCAATCTCTAAACTAGTAGTGGATTTGGGAATTGAACTCACCACAGTGGGATTGCGGGGTGGACGAGTAGGACAGGTTGCTCTTAGGTGTCCCGGTAATCCGCAGTACAAACATAAGCTCTGTCGAATGCGTCTCTCTCTCTCCTCCTCGCTGATGCGTGTTAAGCCAATTTGCATGGGTTCCACATCTGAGTTAACTGTTGAAAGTGTCATGGGAGAGGTGAGCAGACGGTTGGTGCGACGAGATCGAAGGAGATTGTCGATCTTGATGGACAGCTCGATGAATTGCTCCAGTGATTTTCCCTCGTCGCGACAGGCAAGTTCAGACTGCAACTCCATAGACAAGCCTTTACGGTAGTGGAGCTTGAGAGGATCGTCTGGCCACCCTGTCTGAGCTGCGAGAGTGCGAAAGGATAGAGCATAATCCGCCGCTGAACCCCTTCCTTGCCGGAGAGATAGCAATTGCTCACTCGCCTCCTTTCCTCCAGCGGAGTGCTCAAACACCTCTTTGAAGCGTTGAATAAAAGCTCTAAATGAAGGGAAGGTTGGTCTATCCTCACTCCATACTGCAGTAGCCCAATCCAACGCTCTCCCCGTGAGAAGCGAACACACAAATGCGATGCGGTTCTCATCTGCAGGGTACAACATGGGTTGTTGATTGACAAACATAGAACATTGAAGTAAGAATCCCTTACATCTGTCTGGAGATCCATCAAATTTTTCTGGGAAGGCGAGACGAGGGCTGGAGGTGTTGGGAATAGCATGTGCTTGAGGTGGAGTGGGGGGTGGAGCAGGATCGCTGGGTCCTTGGAGACGAAGTGTTTGTAATGCCTTTACCAGTTCTTCAGTAATCGAGGTCAATCGGTTGAGCTGCTGCTGGTGTGTGGCCAGGACCGATGCTTGAGCAGTGACCTCGGTGGTGAAGTGGTAGAATGCTGCTGGATCGAGATCTGGCGAAGTCTTCTGTAACGAGGAGTCAGTATCGTGAGGATCCATATGCAGCTTTATTAAAACAGAATGCAAGTCAAACAGGCAGAGTTCAATCACGGGCTTCAAACACAATGTAGATAAGGCAGAATCAAAGTCAGAGTTCAGGCTGAAGATCAGGGCAGGCGGCAAACACACAGGATAATCAAATGACAAGGCAGATGGAATCAGAATAGGCAGGCGGCAAAGAATCAGAGTCCAGTAAACAGTCCAGGTCATACACGGGAAATCACACACGGAATAAATGCTCAGAAATGTTTGCATGGCAAGACAAGACTTCGCAATGAGGAAGCTGGGAGAACAGTTTAAATAGTTGAGAGTCAATGGAAAACACCTGTGAGTCAATGGAAAACACCTGTGAGACAAATCAGCCACAGGTACGGGGTATATGGGAAATGAAGTCCAAAGAGTTAGTACTCAGGTGATGATGACCTCTGGTGGTGAGCGGAGGGAGCCACAGAGGCTGAATTCGTGACAATATTCCTCTGACCTAAATTTAATTTGAATCTTATTAAAAGTGTATGACTGATATACAGTAAAGTATTTTAATTTGCTAACCAGAAAAAGCAAAAAACAAACAAACAAAAAAAAAAAAAACTCTGGCATTTGATGTATTATTCAAACATTCTCCACATTATAAACAACAACAAAGAATGTAGGACATATAGTAATTTAAAAAATGCAAAACATTCTCCACATTATATACAACAGCATAGAATGTATAATATATAGTAATTTAAAAAATGCAAAACATTCTCCACATTATATACAACAACATAGAAGGCAGAATATAAAGTAATTTAAAAATGTTTATTTAAAAAGCATTTGAGACTCTTAGCATGCTTGAAATTGGATGAAACTCGACAGACACATAGCACTTATTAGCCAGTAGACATGTGAAAAGTTTTTGGAAACGGGCGTGGCAGGGGGGCTCAATAGCGCCCCCTTGAACAGGGTCTGAAAACTTGGTGCATATATCAAACACGCTTGCATGAATTAATATGAAACTCGGTACACATATAGATCAGATCGGGCCGAACAACTTTCCCTTGGTCAAGTTTTACGCCAGCCCAACAGGAAGTCGGCTATTATGGGTTGTTTGGAAAACGCTTGTGTGGAATTTGAAATACTCCTCCTAGAGAATTCATCCGATCCCCACCAAACTCTGTGTGCATGAAGTCAAGACATTGAGGATGCTAAATTGTGGACTGATTTTTGATATCTCGAACGGTTTGGCCGTGGTGAGGAAAAGAGAAACACAAAGCGTTATAACTTCTGCATACATTAACTGATCTTGATGAAACTTCAGCAGTGTGTTTGTGGTAAGAGGCCGATCAGATGGATGTAACTATTGTGTGTCAGTTATAGCGCCACCAACTGGCAGCAGGAAGTGTGTCACTTTCATAATGCTTTTGACAAAATTTTACCTACACTTATCAAACTGAGAAAGTATATTGTTCTCATCAAGCCGGACAACTTTCTAATTTACAGTCATTAGCTCTGACCAACAAGAAGTCAGATATTTTGGTTTGAATGTGGATTTTTTTGGGGGGGATATTTAAGACTCTGAGCTTTTACCTACTCTTCCTAAGTGGTTTATTTTATTCACACCAAACTTTTTCAACATGATGAAAATACATTAAAGATGCTAAATTGTGAACGGATATTAAACATCTCAAACGGTTTTGCTATAGTGAGGGATTAAAATAATGTCCAAAAAGGAAACACTAAAAGCCTCATATCTTCTAAAAATGTAATTATACACCATTTATTTCTATATAAAAGTATAGAAATACTGTATCACAACTAAACCCATTTTATTCTTTTTTTTTTTTTCAATTTAAGAATTATAAGTTTAAAAATAGTAATAGTATATTTAGTCCCATAAAAGTCAAATCATACATAGGGCTATACTGCCCTCCTGTGTTCAAAATCAGGTAGGCCTATAGTATTTATATATAAATATATTAGGGATGTGACTGTGGGAATATTTTCCCACCGGTTATTCGACGTGTGACAGCGCTGGGGGCTTTTAATTTGCTTTGAACGGATTGCTTGAATTTATTTTACAAAAGCACAATGTTGTGTTTTATTGCGAGTGTACACAAATATAAGTAAACACTTTGCAGTTTGAATGATGTCCTGTATGAACAAAATGACGGAGTATGTTTTTATGTGTCCACCGTTCAATCGGGCCCGCGCCACACACACACACACACACACTTTATTAAAATATAATAATAAAATAGTCAATCTAACATATAAAAATTACACTGCTCTGATAGTCAGTAGCACAATTCGTACCATTCACAGTAAGCACAGCTCCACTGTGATGTTTCCAAGCACACACACACACAAACACACACACACACACACACACACACATATATATTAAGTGTGTATATATATATATATATATATATATATATATATATATATATATATATATTGTATATATATGTATATATATGTATATATATATATTTCTTTATTTATTTATTTTTTTTTAAGTGACAAGACAGAATATTACTTGTCTGATATATATGTATATATATCAGACATGCGCTGCGAGCAGCGATGGAGGGCCCAAGCCGGTGACACCACCACCCCAGTGCCTTTAGATTGACTTGTTTACTTCCAAACTTTTCAAAATGTAATAGGTAACTTTTAGGATCACTCATAGACCTAATAGTGGAAATCTTTTATTTATGAAAAAGTTTATCTTCTGTTTTTCTCTTTTTGAGCCAGCTCATTCAAAGACCCAGTTGAACCAGTTCACAAAGTTAACATTCTTGCAATTTGATTTAGACCTCTACATTTTTTTTATGAGGGTGACATTTAATTTTTACACAGACTACAGTATATTCCTCTGACCTAAATTTAATTTGAATCTCATTAAAAGTGTATGACTGATATACAGTAAAGTATTTTAATTTGCTAACCAGAAAAAGCAAAAAAAAAAAAAAAAAAAAAAAAAAACTCTGGTATTTGATCTATTATTCAAACATTCTCCACATTATATACAACAACATAGAATGTAGAACATATAGTAATTTAAAAAATGCAAAACATTCTCCACATTATATACAACAACATAGAATGTAGAATATATAGTAATTTAAAAAAAATGCAAAACTTTTAGTGTGATAAGCATTCATGGAAATAAAAAGATAACAAATTATATCTTTAATATCTCTCGTTAATGGTGAGAAGTACTGAAACATCAATACCATAAATGCATTAGTAACATTTCAGAGATGTTTGTAATTATACTAACAAAAAAAAAAAAGAATTTAAGATGACTTTCTGGTATGCTCATTGTTGAGACATCTGTGCAATGGTAGCGATAATAAGAAAAATGGTTGAAAATGTTACCTGATCCTCCCCAAAATGTGGATGTTATTTCTGCAGGTCGAGGTAATGTGGTTTATATATGATCTATCTTTTTTAAATAAAACAACTAACGTCAGTGTTGAAGGGTAGTGAATGTGTTTACTGCCTGGGTAATGTGCCTTTTGGCAATTGTTGAAATGTTACCCATACAGGAGGTGCCTGAAGTTTAACCATTTGAATTGTACATAAAACAATGACCAATATGACATTTGTTGCACAGACTTTCATTTTAGGACTTGTTTACTTTCCAAACATTACAAAATGTAATGGGTAACTTTTAGGATCGTCATAGACCTAATAGTGGAAATCTCTTATTTTTCTTCTGTTTTTCTCTTTTTTGAGCCAGCTCATTCAAAGACCCGGTTGAACCAGTTCACAAAGTTAACATTCTTGCAATTTGATTTAGACCTTTACATGTTTTTTGTGAGAGTGATATTTAATTTTTACACAGACTACAGTATATTCCTCTGACCTAAATTTAATTTGAATCTTATTAAAAGTGTACGACTGATATACAGTAAAGACTTTTAATTTGCTAACCAGAAAAAAAAAAAAAAAAAAAAAACTCTGGCATTTGATCTATTATTCAAACATTGTCCACATTATATACAACAACATAGAATGTAGAACATACAGAATAGTAATTTAAAAAATGCAAAACATTCTCCACATTATATACAACAACATAGAATGTAGAATATATAGTAATTTAAAAAATGCAAAACTTTTAGGGTGTGATAAGCATCCACTGAAATCTTTAATATCTCTTGTTAATGGTGAGAAGTATTGAAACATAAATACCATAAATGCATGAGTAAAATTTCAGAGATGTTTGTAATTAGACTAACAAAAAAGAATTTAAGATGACATTCTGGTATGCTCATTGTTGAGACATCTGTGCAATGGTAGCGATAATAAGAAAATGGTTGAAAATGTTACCTGATCCTTCACAAAATGTGGATGTTAATTCTGCAGGTCGAGGTAATGTGGTTTATATATGATCTATCTTTTTTAAATAAAACAACTACCATCAGTGTTGAAGGTTTCTCCTCTATTTTTGCTTTTCTTCAGGTAGACAGTGATATAACTTAGCTTCACTAAAAGGGGCTCTATGTAGAGTTGAAACTGCAGGAACTGTAACATTCTAAGTTATGGAAACATAAGAAACAGGTTGAACCTGAATTTGAAGGCAGTCTGTGATGATGGGTGCTAAGGTGACGTCATTACTACTGCGATTATGGTAGTATGTGAAGTCTTTACAAACTGTTTATGGACTTACGTTTCTTTACATTTACATCAGACCTCGTCTGAAACGCAAAGGGGGAGGTTTTGCTGTAATTTATAGTAATATTTTCAAAACCACTAAGAAATCAAGTTTTAAATATACTTCTTTTGAAGTGTTGGTGCTTCATTTATAAATTTATAGTGTAAACGATAAATCACATTTGAGATTTGTGCTGGCTACTAAAGGCCACCAGGGCACCATAAAGATTTTATCAAAGAATTTGTGGACTTTCTATCAGAATTAATATTGACTGTGTTGAAGAATTTTCCCTTGATTCATGTCTAAGTATGATGCAATGAAAATGACAAGCATGAAAAATAGGTCTGAAAAGGATGAGAGAATGGAAAAATACCCAGTATGCATAAGAAATGCAAGGTGTCAAAATACTGTATGAAACAGGACACCATTATGTAAGGTTTTGAGATGTTTGACCAATAGAGCTAATTGTGTCAAGGTCACTAGGCGTGACAGAGGGGAAGAGATAGACTTGATGATATGAAAAAGGTATAAAAAATGAGTGCTGGATACTGTAACTTCAGATGTCCGGATGGCCAGCCGGTTTCTCCTTTATTGTTTTTACAATAAAGTGAATTCTTCTGACCTGGAACCTCGACTCTGAGAAACTTCTTTGAGACCTGAGCCAAAAAGAACTATGAATTTGCCACAACAACTGCAGATAAAGTACTAATTGTTGGTGATTTTAAAATACACATCGATAATGAAAAAGATGCATTGGGTTTGGCATTTAAAGACATTGTAAACTCAATTGGAGTTAGACAACACGTGTCAGGACCTACTCATTGTCGTAATCATACTCTAGATCTAATATTATCACACGGAATAGATGTTGATGCCGTTGAAATTCTGCAGCAGAGTGATGACATCTCAGATCATTATCTAGTCACGTGTAAATTACACTTAGCCAAGGCTGCAAAGCCGACTCCGTGTTATAAATATGTTAGATCTATCACTTCTGCCACTAAAGATTGCTTTACCAATAATCTTCCTGATCAGTTTCATCATCTCAGCATCCCAGATAGCTTAGAAGAACTAGATATAGCGACAGAAACTTTTAACTCTCTCTTTTCCAGCACTTTAGACACAGTTGCTCCGTTGCGCTTAAAGGAAATTAAAGAAAATAATCCAACGCCGTGGTACAACGAGCACACTCGGGCCCTTAAAGCTACACTGTGTGATTTTTACCCCCATCTAGCGGTTAAATTGTATATGACTACCCAGTGAACATTAGTTTCTGTTCCTCTCAATTCCGAGGGCGTTTTAACTCCTACGGTGGCCGTATTATTCCAAGATTAACATGGCTTCCACTTATCACTTCGTCCATGACAATAATAAACAATACGTCTAAAATGAATAAAACTACAGGACAGATGTCAGGAGGTAAACGTCACCCTTGGAATCGGCTATCCCAGCATAATCAGATTAGGCTAACGTTACAATGTGTACAAAGTAAAAGCAATTAAAAATAACTAAAATTTACAGTGTCCTTTTTTATATATAGCTTAAAAAATTGCGCCTTTAAAACTATTCATCACCTGTGATCCGTCGCAGCACAGATTTATGTTACAAGGTAAACAATACTTTTTCACCATTGATGCGAGGATGAAGTTATACTAGAGGTCGTTCTGGCGTTATGCACAACCATGCTATGGTTAGACAAGCAACTATAAAACTTCGAATTTACACAAATGAATTACAACAGGCTGAATTACCTGTCGAGAAGAAAGCAGGCAACCTCGGCGTCCGTTTTAAAATCTTTTCTCCTCATGAGCTCTTTCCATCTGGGAAAAGTTACTCCAATATTGACTATGGTCTTGCTGATTTGTCTGTCGCGTTGACGTTTTAATTCTCTCTTTCAAATGTGAGTACGCACGCACACACACACACACACACACACACACACACACACACACACACCACACTATCTTTCAAATCTGCCGGCACTCGCGAGCTCGCGAGTAATCTCCCCCTCGCATTCGTCACGGTGTCACTGAGTGAAAAACGCAAAAGGCGAAGCTTGAATTTACAGGCATGTCCCTCTTTGGCTAATGTAGTTTCAAGATGGAGGGGCAACATGGCGACCGGCATTCGAACCCCTCACCCGTATGTTCTTTCAATGGCAGATTATAAACTTAAGAGAATACTTTATTACTTGAAAGAAGTAAATATACATTAATGAGCACATATATTTTTGAAAGAACTAAGTGTTTTTTGCTAAGAATCAACTAAAAAAGTTACACAGTGTAGCTTTAAGAGAGCAGCCAGAAAAATGGAGCGCAACTGGAAGAAAACAAAACTAGAGGTATTTTGCATTTCATGGAAAGAGAGCTCGATTGCATACAGAGAGGCCTTAAAAGCTGCTAGATCTGCTTATTTTTCAACCCTATTAGAAGAAAATAAACATAATCCTAGGTATTTATTTGAAACGGTGGCTAATCTAACAAAAAAGAAAGCTTCAAGCCCAGAAGTTTCCAAGCAAACACAGCAGTAATGACTTTATGAACTTCTTTACTAACAAGATTGATAATATCAGGGACAAAATTATGCAACCGTCTACTACAGTATCGCATCAGGCAGTGCATTGTAGTCTCCCAGAGGAAAAAATTGATTCATTTATTGCTATAGGAGAGGAAGAATTTAGCAAACTCGTTAATTCATCTAAATCGTCAACATGTTTGTTAGACCCTGTACCGTCTAAGCTACTGAAAGAGATGCTTCCAGAGGTCACAGATCCTCTTCTTAATATCATTAATTCGTCTTTGTCACTAGGATATGTACCAAAAACCTTTAAGCTGGCTATGATTAAACCGCTTGTTAAAAAAACTCAACTTGAGCCTACAGAATTAGTCAATTACAGGCCGATATCGAATCTACCTTTTCTGTCAAAGATATTAAAAAAAACAGTATCCTCACAACTATGCTCCTTTTTAGAAAGAAATGATATCTGCGAGGATTTCCAGTCAGGATTTAGACCAAACCATAGTACTGAGACAGCTCTCATTAGAGTCACAAATGATTTGCTCTTATCATCCGATCGTGGTTGAATCTCGCTATTAGTGTTACTTGATCTCAGTGCAGCATTTGATACTATTGACCACAACATTCTTTTAAATAGACTAGAAAACTATGTTGGCATTAGTGGAATTGCATTAGCATGGTTTAAATCAGGGGTCTCCAACACGTCGCTCGCGAGCTACCAGTAGCTCGTGGCCTGACTGGAGGTAGCTCGCCAAGGGCCGTTCACATATCGCGTCTTTTGCGCGCTCAAGTTCGTTTTTTCAAATAATTGAAGCGACGCGCAAATTTTTTCCAGGTGTAACGGAGGCCAGCTAGTAGTTGCTGTGCGAGTAAACCTCACTCCTCTGATCTCAATAGGCGCTCTAGCGACAGATGCTAGAGGCTGCAGTCTTTAGCCTCCTTGTTAGAGCGCCTGACTCTCATGCCGGAGACCCGGGTTCGAGACCCGCATGGAGGGGGGTGTGAAGGACCCGGTGAGAGGGGTTGCACAGGCGCAGCAAGTCAACATGAAGGATGGGGGGTGCACCCAAACTACGGGTGTTTTTTTCTTCTCCGAAAATAAATCTAGTAGCAGAGCTACACAGCAAGCGTTTTTCGATAGTGGAAATCCATTAGCTATTAAAACTTCTTCGCCATTGTGGAGAGCGCAGTTCATGGTTGCATAGCAACGACAGACGCCACGGGAAAATCGGACCGAATTTTACTATTAATAATAAAAGATAAGCTAATGTGCATTGTAAATGTCAGTAATTTATCTTTTTTGACTCATTCTTTTTATAAAAATGATTTAAAGGCTGAAATATGCGAGGATTATCTTTTTATAAAAACTTTTTTGTCAAAACTTTATTTGAACTTGTGCATGTTAGTAGATAACATGTTGCAAGACACTCCTTTCAAATTTGGCCATCATTTTTAATGTTATTATTTTAATGTTTATGTAAACAAAAAGTGCATATTGATGCTAAGTTTATTTGTTATTTGCTGGTTTTCAACATAAAACTTGGTGAATTGATTTTATTGTGTAGTATTAGTATTTTTTGAACAGGATTCTGTGATAACCATGATCATTTTGGTCACTATAATCATGAAATTACATTTTCATACCATTTCATCTCTAGTTATGATGCACTATAAAATCAACAATAATTATGTGTTTTTAAGAGTATAATTATTTTTTATTTTTTTATCTCTGACAATTAAGGGTGACATATATAGGCCTACAATAACTATTTTAGGTCTAAAACAGTTAGCATAGTTGTTAATATGAGAGTTATGAGACATTAAGAGATTTAAGTATTGCATTACATGAGTAGCTCTCGGCCACTTTTATTTTTAAAAAGTAGCTCTCAAATGAAAAAAGTTTGGAGACCCCTGGTTTAAATCATACTTATCTGACCGTTATCAGTTTGTAGCAGTAAATGAAGAGATGTCTCATCGATCACAAGTTCAGTATGGCGTACCACAAGGCTCAGTACGAGGACCGTTGCTGTTCACTCTGTACATGCTACCCTTAGGAGATATCATTAGGAAGCATGGCATTAGTTCTCACTGTTATGCCGACGATACTCAGCTCTATATTTCTTCACGAAAACGAAGAAATACGAAACAACGAAACTTACCAATTCATTAAATTAACAGAATGCATAGCTGATATAAAAAATTGGATGACTCTTAGTAATTTCCTACTTCTAAATTCTGAAAAAACAGAGATTGTAATTTTAATTCTAATTCTAATTCTAACAAAAAACTTCCTCACCTAATAACCTAGAACACTGTCTAACACTTGATGGCTGCTCTGTTAAGTCTTCGTTGTCGGTTAGGAACCTGGGTGTGCTCTTTGATACCAATCTTTCATTTGAAAGTCACGTGTCTAGTATCTGTAAAACCGCATTTTTCCATCTTAAAAATATATCAAAATTACGCCATATGCTCTCATTGACAAATGCGGAACAGTTAGTTCATGCGTTCATGACCATTCAGCAGCTCGAGTTCTTACCAGAACCAGGAAGTATGACCGAATTAGCCCGGTTCTGTCAACACAGCATTGGCTGCCTATTAAACATCCCATCAATTTTAAAATATTGCTGATTACTTACAAAGCACTAAATGGTTTAGCTCCACAGTACTTGAGCGAGCTCTTAACGCATTATAGTCCTTCACGTCTATTGCGATCTCAAAATTCTGGCCAGTTAATAATTCCTAGAATATGAAAATCGACTGCTGGCGGTAGATCCTTCTCCTATTTAGCACCAGAACTCTGGAACAGTCTTCCTACGATTGTCCGGGAAGCAGACACACTCTGTCTGTTCAAAGCAAGATTAAAGACACATCTCTTTGACCTAGCATTCTCATAATACACTATAGACCAGCATTTCCCAACCGGGGTGCCTTAAAGGGATACTTCAGGATTTAGCATTAAGCTTTGTATTAGTAGAAAACCTGTAGTATTTTCGAATTACCGTGCTTTCCCTCCCCCTGAGAGGAGAGATTTATGTATTTTTTGTCTGGAAAAAAATCCTCCGATGACGCAAAAATCGTCATTTTGCGTCATCGGAGGATTTTCTGGCCAGAGGCTAAAGACTACAGCCAGTAGATGGCGTTGTTCCGCATGTTTACAACCCGCCCATAGAGGGTGGGATCTCACTCACAGAATGTACACAGTGTCAGCCGTCTTTCTTTGGAAGCTAAGCTAGCAGGCTCTTGTTCTGTGGAGAAAGCTGAATAGTAGGAGAAAGTAAGTAGGAGAAAGCTGAGTAAGTAGGGGTTACACATCCTCCTTTTCCCGGACTTGTCCGGCGGGCGAGATCGTTCAAAATGTCCGGGATTCGGCTTTTGCTTTCTGCGGTCGCCATTCATTGTTTACACATGCACACCTCTTGTTTCAATCTAACTGAATTCATTCCAATTGGTGAATCTGAATGTAGTGTTTACATGAACGCTAAACAAGTGATCGGTTGATGTGCGTTTTACCATTACTAAGAAAATTCCCGCTCCTCCGTGAGCGATGCGAGACCCGGCGCGTCTCAGTAATGACGCCACCGGCCTCGCGCCGTTCTCCCGCGGCCGTCAGCCTCGTCCTGCTCGCCACAGTAAACATAATGAATGGATGGCGACTGTAGAACGGCAAAAGCCGAATCCCGGACATTTTGGGCGAACTCTAAATCCCTGGCAAACTCATCACGTAGGCTAGCCTTTTTGTTTTCAACTGCGCTGAGTGCGCTCCCTTACCGGTAGGCGTGGCCTCCTAAGGCAGCGAAGCAAGTGCATTCTGGGAGTTGTTGTCTTTTATCCACATAAGCCAAAAATAAATTTTCTGGCTTTTCTCAGTCTAGAAAGCTCCAAATTCAAAAATTTCTTCACATTTCTTCTACTTAAATTACCTATTTTAAATACACATTCATCTTCCCAGAGGTGAAGTATCCCTTTAAGGTGAGAGCAGGGGTGCCGTGTAAAAACTCCAATAAAACATTTAAAAATTGCTAAAATGTGTTAATTTATTTATTTATTGATTTTTACCATCAATCTCGGATCATCGGAAGTCTCTAATAACAACAAATAATGCGCACAAATTTATAATAAAAATGCGAATCATAAGTTTTCGGTGTTGAATTGCGGAGGTTGGGCTTGCGCATGATTTTATTCCCGTACCTCATTCCCAGTGCGTCCACATAAAGCTGCCTAATTTTCATTGTTGCGCTTATAGTCTAGATGGGATGTACCCAAAAAGTGAAAGTGAGGAGCATTTATGGGTACAAGTCGGGAACCGGCCTACTTTACATATTTCAAGGGTGCTGAATCCAAAAAAAACTGGTACCCAAGCGAAATTGTGAGTTTTTGACCTTCTAATTTGCATATCAAAATGGCCGCCAAATTGCCTATCTTGCTCAGTCGTTGGACCATTTTCCCCTAGTTTTTTTGTAAGTAGGCAATCAAGATGATGAAATTAAGTTTCTAGATCGATACTCAAGGGTCAGAGCAAAGATATAATGGAGGCTCACTGCCTTTTTTATGTATATATATATATGCAAAATACCAACTTTTAAGGTGAAATTAAGCATTATTTGTGTAATTTTTTAAGGCCGACATACATATTCAATCAATATCACTCTTAAATGTTCCCAGTGTATATATGATATGTGATGTATTACATATTACATAATAACTAAGAAAAACACCATTGCAAGTTGTCTGAGATTTAATTTTTTTATGCAAATTAAGCATTTGTTCTCTAAATTCTAAGATGGGAAAAACCCAGGTGAATAGGGAAAAAAACACCATGAAACTTCCCTTGAACAGATCTACAGATCACATCTTGTTTCTGTATATTTTCTTTCATGTTTGTAGCTTAATTGCTTTGCTTTTTTCTGTTAGATTTTTAGTTCTGTAGTTCACTCCCTCTGTAAATTGTTTTTGGTAAATTGTTTTTATACCTTTCTAGTTTGCTTGTGTGCCATTTGTCTTTGGAATTTCATTTTGATTAGTATTTCTGTCTGCAGTCCTTTTCCAAGTTCTTTGGTTACCCCTTGCCTTGGTATACTTGAGGACTACAACTCCACATTTAAACAAGGACTCCACTTTCATCACTCTGACATGCACACATTGCAGTGCATAACAGCCCTGATTTTCGGCATTTGCACTGGTGTGTTGTGCATTGTTTTTTACAGGTACACAGGATCATTTCCAGGCAACTTTCAGGTATTGGATTCTGTGACATAAGAATGGGCTGTAGTCCTGAACCGCCATGTTTCCATCCCATGTCCAAGGGTGAAGGAAGCTCAGGTGTGGCATAGTGAGCATTTCTCCAAACCATTGCCTGGTAGTGTACTCTCACTCAGAGCTCATAGAGCACAGGACCATTTTACTCGAACACCTCGAGAATCTGGGTCTCAGAGTCAATTGGTCTCCCAGTCAGAAAATATCTTTTCTGGGCACAGAGCTGGACTCACTGTCTATAACAGCGCAGCTATCGCCACAGCGCGCACTGAATATTCAGCGCATGACGGAATCCTTCCGCTGTGGCGCTATTGTCCCGCATGCGCCCACTGCAGTTCTGGCTGAAAGCGCGAGTACCGAGCCGAGCGCGGACCTCCGGTCTGCTTCGTCTCAAGGTTGGTCAGAAATGCATCTCAGCTCTGAATCCTTGGAAAGCAACCGACTGGTACCAATCAGGTGTAAGCCTGGGGACTTCCTCACGTGTGAAGGTGGTGTCTACGGACGCCCCCACCTCAGGATGGGGAGCGCTGCTCGAGGGCAGACTGTTCTTCGGCCAGTGGTCAGAACGGGAGAAGCTTCTGCATGTAAACTGCCTGGAAATGCTGGCGGTAGACAACGCACTGACGCGTTTTTGGTCCCCAGATAAGAGGACACCACGTCTTGGTCCGTTCAGACAACATGTCAGTGGTGGCTTATATAAATCGCCAGGGAGGTATCAGGTCCCGAAACCTTTACAGGCTGACGGAACGCCTCCTGGTATGGGCTCAGCACGACCTGCGCTCGCTGAGAGCGGCGCACGTGCCAGGCCTTCTAAACAGACTGACTGACTGACTTCTAGACAGACTGTCCAAGAACAACGTTCCGACAGGAGAATGGTCTCTACACCCACAGACAGTCCAGCTGCTGTGGAAGACATTCGGCAGAGTGGAGGTAGACCTGTTTGCGTCTCAAGAAAACGCTCACTGTCCGGAGTTTTTCTCCAAGAGCAGGGACGCGCTGGCCCACGTCTGGCCCCGCCGTCCGCTCTATGCTTTTCCCCCCGTCACGCTCATGCCTCAGGTGCTAGAGCGAATTAGGGAAAACGGATACTCAGTGCTGCTTGTGGCTCCGCTCTGGAAAAAACAGACCTGGTTCCCAGTTCTGATGCAATTGGCAGACACTGCCCCGTGGCCGATACCAGTGAGGAGGGATCTCCTCTCTCAGGCCAGGGGCTCGATCTGGCATCCTCGCCCGGAGCTTTGGTCCCTGCATGCATGGACCATCAACAGGTACCTGCTAACCTCCCGGTGGGAGTATTAACCCTCTGAGGTCGACAAACGCGCGGGCGCGTTTTGCTGGATTTTCTCCACATTGTAGCACTATAAACTTAAATTACTCAGTCATTTATAGTCATACAGAAAAAAGAAATATAAAAAAAGAATCTGTGATATTTCTCCTTTTGTATGTGTCCACTTACAATCAAACCAAAACATTGTGCTTTTGTAAAATAAAGAAAATAAACAGGGTGTGCGTTCTGCCTCTCCGTCGCGGTGAACTTTTTTTTCTTGAGCACGTCTATAAACTGAAACAAAACTCAGCGAATACTTGTCACACATTTATGAGCCATATACCTTTATAAACATTTAAGTGTGTACTTTTAAATGATCAGATTCAAAACGAAAACAAATATTCTCTGTTTAAGTAATTTGTATAAAACCAACAAGATGTCCAGCTTCTCAAACGCTTCCTAATTATTTTTAATTCGGCCACGCCCACTCGCGCAAAAGAGATTCACATGCAAATCTCCACATGGAACGCGGACTCGCTCATTACCTCAACAACAAAACACTTCACTTTTCGTCGAGTTTGAAAGACGTGCCTGAGCTTACATTGGATTTAGGCTACCTCAGAAGAAGAAGAACGCGATTTGAAGACAAGAAAGATAAGGTAAGAAATTCTTACATATTAGTTTGTTATTGTTGCATAAATGTCACGTTTAAGTTGAACTGTTGCTAGATATATGGGGAATATATTTAGACCCGTGTTTACTGTTACTGTGTTTGTGGATATCTGCTCAAACGTAGATATGTATATGGTAACCATAATGTTTTATATTTGAGCGCGATCGCGTTTGAATGTATCATATTTTTGATAGCGATCGCGTTTGAATGTATCATATTTTTGATAGCGATCGCGTTTGAATGTACTGTATCATATTTTGGATGAAAGCAAAACGCACCAAACGGCTTCATGTTTTTATTATCTCATTTCATATCATCATAACGGATGGAAACATTTTAAGTAACATGATAATCAATATATTTTTCTCTAGCTTAGTTGTTACTGAAATCTTTTGAAAGATTTATACTGCTATAGGTTATTTATTGTTATTATTATTTTATCCGGCACTGCGCATATACCTTATGCCTACAAGGCACAACAAACCTGGTGTTCATTATATTATGTTGGAAACATTTGTGTGTGTGTGTGTGTGTGTGTGTGTATTCTGTGAATTTTAAAAAGCAATTTTAACCAGAAAAATCTAATATTTATTTCCAAAATCGTGCAGGCCTTTCTCTTGATATCAGTATGTTCACTTTTTTTTTTCAGGGCCCAGATGCCACTGAGGACTTCAACATTCACATGAATCTCTGTACGTGAACACGGTAAAGTGAAAATCTTGGAAATGAAAGGTATGTACAATGTTTTTAGGAATGGCACAAAGGTCTCTGTCTTTGAAATGCTTTTTTGGCATTTGTTGTGTATCTTTGGATTATGTTGTGTTGTAAATAAATCCAAACAATTTAAAAGCCATTATTTTTTAAATCTCCTCATTTACAGTATTGTGCAAGGTTGCTCAGAATGATAGGGGCCTGATAGCTCCTAATAGGGCCGTTAGGGGAGGTTCTTTTTTTTTTTCTCAGGTGAGAAAAGCTTACATATTAATGAGCTCCCGCATAAAGCTTTCTAACACAAAACACGTCGTAACATTTTTAAATCAATATATTGTCTTATCTGAATGAGCAGACAGGGTGATTTTCACATAGTTTTGGAGCAAATATTCTAGGCTACGTCATACAATTTTCAAAAGTCTTGTGAAGAAATAATCAGTATGGGTTTCATGGCCTTATTTCAGTGAGATTTTTTTTTTGTATTTTCACAAACCACGCATAAATGTCATTATCTCAAAACTACAAACTTTTACATACATGCTGCTGATATATTATTGTAGCAGAGTTTGTGCTGAATACAGTGTAATTAGACTTTAGCCATGAAAATGTCACAAGTAACAGAAATAACCAGAAATGTCAGAGCATGTCAGAACACCTCCAGGGCCCAGAAAACAGCTCAGACCTCAGAGGGTTAAACACAATCACGCAGGCTAGGGCCCCGTCTACTAGACGGCTCTATTCCTCGAAATGGCCTGTGTTCTCTAGTTGGCGCACAGATCATGACATATCACCCCCGGACTGTGGGGTGGCGGAGGTTCTCTCCTTCCTGCAAGAGCTGTTGGATAAGGAACCCCATCCATGCTCAAGGTCTACGTGGCAGCCATAGCAGCGTTTACTAAACCAACGCTTGGCCAGTCACTTGGAAAGAATGATTTGGTCATCCGCCTCCTTAGGGAGCTAAGAGGCTGAATCCTCCCAGACCTCCATCAGTTCCCATGTGGGACCTTTCTACGGTTCTGGAGGCCATGAAAGGTGCCCCATTTGAGCCAATACAATCTATAGACATCTAACATTTGTCTCTCAAGACAATGTTTCTTCTGGCTCTCGCTTCAGTAAAGCGTATAGGGGACTTGCAAGCGCTCTCAGTGAGCGTGTCGTGTATGGAATTCGGGCCAAATGACTCGAAAGTCATACTCAAGCCAAGACATGGGTATGTTCCTAAATCCCTCAACACACCGTTCAGGGCTTAGGTGATTTCCCTGTCGACCCTGCCGGTCTCTAATGAGGAGAAGGACGCAAGCTTCCTCTGCCCGGTCAGGGCGCTAAGGGCTTATGTGTCTTGCTCGGCTGTCTTCAGACAGACAGAGCAGTTCTTTGTCTCGTTCTATGGACGTTCTAGGGACTTGCCGTGTCGAAACAGAGCCTATCCAGATGGATAGTCGATGCTATAGCGCTGGCTTACGCTTCTAAGGGCCTGCAGTGCCCATTAGGTGTCACAGCGCATTCCACAAGAGGCATGGCCTCGTCGTGGGCTTGGTCTAGTGGGATTGCCTTGCAAGATTTCTGTATGACGGCAGGCTGGGCCTCCCTGTCTACATTTATTAGGTTTTATAACCTAGAGGTTCCTGCCTTGCAGGCTAGGCTGCTTTCGGTCTAATAGATCAGTATTGTCTGCCCTGATGCTTTCGGCCCAGATTACTGAAACTGCCTGAGCAATGCTCGCTGTTAGATCATGCAACCCTTTGGGCAGTGTGTAAGACCCACAATATTCATCAGACTAGGCAGAGTTTTCGCCCTGGCTGTATGGTACACTATCATTATAATTGCTCCGTATAGGATGCTGTTTATTACAGGAATGATGCTATTGTAGCCTCTCTTCCTGGACTCTCAACGAGTCCTTGATGATTTTGCACTGTATGAGCCCCGGGCACCGGTCCTTGGGACTTTGGAGTTGGATCTCAGCATGCACGGTGTTTTACACTGTGTTCCCCATAGCGTAAGATATTACGCAGTACGAGAGTGCAAAGCGCCCTCATTGGATCTGACGTCATGAGGGCCTCTCTCGATAGGCTGGTGCAGTTGCCGCAGAGCAGCCAATAGGCACGCGAGCCGTCTTGCCTATGTCTGCATGCTGCTGCAACGCGTTTTACATTAATAAAAAATTAAGGATCATTTTTTGGCTTCAATATCTCGCGGAAAAGAGATTTATTTCATAAATCTGGTCGTGAGATTTACATCTTGAGATGTAAATCATGAGATTTACATCTCACAAATACGCTGCGTGTTTTAAATAGCGTTAAAAAATTAAAGACATTGACAAAGACGAAAACTAAGGACATTTACTCTATAATTTTATTTTATTTTATTTTAGTTAGTTTTGCCAACCACATATACTATTTTCTTTTGGTGGAAGCAATACAATCGTTTTTAAATCAACTAGTGCAAAAAATGCCCGTGCAAAATCAGTTTTTGTGTGTGTTTTTAGTAATTGTTGGTTTGGTGTGTTTGAGTGCTCATTGTTACAATTACACAGCAAAAGTTCAGTGACATTTTTTTTGTGCATGGTAGAAAGCACACAGTGAACTCCGAGAAAACGCTGCGCTTGAGTAAACAGTTTGTGTATAGGCCACTACAAATGATAACACATTTTTATTCAAATTAATCAAAATGGATTTATCACGTTTTGGATCCAAACTATAATATTCAGAAGTAAACAGTGTAGCTGACAGATTGTCAGAATGTTTATTTTTAAACCACAACCTTCTTGGGGCTTCTTTGACCGATACAACTCTCTAATGTCAGAATGTTTTTAAACCACAATCTTTTAAAAATGATATATTTAACGATATCTTTAGCATTTCTCATCCAAACAACGTAAAACTTGGCACTGCACTTACTCGTGACCGTAGCGAGACACCTGTCAAGTTTGAAATCAACAAATGATGCCCGTGAAAGAGACTGTGAACGCATTGAATAGGATATGTTTAGTTGGTGAATAGCATAGGCTAACTATTACACAGTAGCGATAACGTTAAGCGCACCAGAATGAAATATAATATTCAGAAACAGCATAGCTGACATATAGATTCAGTTAACATCCAACATCCACAAATGAATAAGCGTGTCGATTCAGGGAGCAGTGCAAAGTGCCCGTGCAAAATCAGTTTTTGTGTGTGTTTTTAGTAAATGTTGGTTTCTTGGTAAAGAAAACACATTTTTACTCCAATTAATCAAAATGGATTTATCACGTTTTGGAACCAAACTATAATATTCAGAAGTAAACAGTGTAGCTGACAGATTGTCAGAATGTTTATTTTTAAACCACAACCTTCTTGGGGCTTCTTTGACCGATACAACTCTCTAGTGTCAGAATGTTTATTTTTAAACCACAACCTTATAAAAATGATATATTTAACGATATCTTTAGCATTTCTCATCCAAACAACGTCAAACTTGGCACTGCACTTACTCGTGACCGTAGCGAGACACCTGTCAAGTTTGAAATCCATCGGACTAACGGTTCGAGAGATATGTGGTTAACAGACACACAGACAGACAGACAGACACACACACACACAGACAGACAGACGTTTCTGTAATTTATAGAGAGATAAACTCCTTTTTAAATCAATAATTTGTGTCAAATTAATTATTTAATTATTTATTTTGTAGCCATCTAATAAGCGGGATAATGTATAGATAGGCGGTCGTACATTACGTACGGACCAAATGTACCTCCGCTTCGCCGCTCAGCCTGTCGGGCTTGTTATTCGCTATAACGACCGCCTATCTATACATTATCCCTTACTTAGTTAGTTATCGTTGTTTTGTAATGTTTTTATTCGTTTTTATTTTTATTTCAGTTAACGACAATGTTTTTTCCCACCTAGTTTTCGTTTTTTCGTTAGTTTTCGTTAACGATTATAACCCTGGTGTGTGTGTGTATGTGTGTGTGTGAGGTAAACGAAACAGGCCGCCATATGCTCCATTCAGAGACACGGAAGCAAAAATATACAGAAACAAGATGTGATCTGTAGATCTGTTCAAGGGAAGTTTCATGGTGTTTTTTTCCCTATTCACCTGGATTTTTCCCGTCTTAGAATTTAGAGAACAAATGCTTAATTTGCATTAAATCTCAGACAACTTGCAATGGTGTTTTTCTTAGTTATTATGTAATATGGAATACATCACATATCATATATACACTGGGAACATTTAAGAGTGATATTGATTGAATATGTATGTCAGCCTTAAAAAATTACACAAATAATGCTTAATTTCACCTTAAAAGTTGGTATTTTGCATATATATATATATATACATAAAAAAGGCAGTGAGCCTCCATTATATCTTTGCTCTGACCCTTGACTATCGATCTAGAAACTTAATTTCCTCATCTTGATTGCCTACTTACAAAAAAACTAGGGGAAAATGGTCCAACGACTGAGCAAGATAGGCAATTTGGCGGCCGTTTTGATATGCAAATTAGAAGGTAAAAAAGTCCCTCCAGCGTGTCCTAGGTCTTCCCCGGGGTCTCCTCCCAGTGGGACGCGCCCGGAACACCTTCCCGGGAAGGCGTCCAGGAGGCATCCGGAACAGATGCACGAGCCACCTCAGCTGACCCCTCTCGATGTGAAGGAGCAGCGTCTCTGCTCTGAGCTCTTCCCGAGTGCTTTCGGTCATGACCCAAAGCTCATGACCATAGGTGAGAGTAGGAACATAGATTGACCGGTAAATCGAGAGCTTCGCCTTGCGACTCAGCTCTTTCTTCACCACGACAGACCGGTACATCGACCGCATTACTGCAGAAGCTGCACCGATCCGTCTGTCAATCTCCCGTTCCATCCTTCCCTCACTCGTGAACAAAACCCCAAGATACTTAAACTCCTCCACTTGAGGCAGGAACTCTCCACCAACCTGAAGTGGGCAAGCCACCCTTTTCTGACTGAGGACCATGGCCTCGGATTTGGAGGTGCTGATTCTCATCCCAGCCGCTTCACACTCGGCTGCAAACCGTCCCAGTGCATGCTGAAGGTCCTGGTTTGATGAGGCCAACACGACACATCATCTGCAAAGAGCAGAGACGAAATTGTGTTGTCACCAAACCCGACACCCTCCGGCCCTTGGCTGCGCCTAGAAATTCTGTCCATAAAAATTATGAACAGAACCGGCGACAAAGGGCAGCCCTGCCGGAGTCCAACATGCACCGGGAACAAGTCTGACTTACTGCCGGCAATGTGAACCAAGCTCCTGCTTCGGTCATACAGGGACTGGACAGCCCTTAGTGTCCTCAAGGCTAGATTATTGTAATGCTCTACTGGGTGGTTGCCCTGCACGTTTAATAAACAAACTACAGCTGGTTCAAAACGCAGCAGCTCGAGTTCTTACCAGAACCAGGAAGTATGACCATATTAGCCCAGTTCTGTCAAAACTGCATTGGCTCCCTATTAAACATCGCATAAATTTTAAAATATTGCTGATTACTTACAAAGCACTAAATGGTTTAGCTCCGCAGTACTTGAGCGAGCTCTTAACGCATTATAGTCCGTCACGTCTATTGCGATCTCAAAATTCCGGCCAGTTGATAATACCTAGAATATCAAAATCGACTGCTGGCGGTAGATCCTTCTCCTATTTAGCACCAAAACTCTGGAACAGTCTTCCTACCGTTGTCCGGGAAGCAGACACACTCTGTCAGTTCAAAGCCAGATTAAAGACACATCTCTTTGACCTAGCATTCACATAATACATTATAGACTTCTATCATTTAATGTTAGGCTGCATAGATTAGGTCAGCCGGAACCGGGAACACTTCCCATAAATCCTGATGTACTCGTTACATCATGAGAAGAATGGCATCTACGCTAATTTTAGTGTCTGTGTTTATCCCGAGGTTTTCCTGCAGCCTGCCGGATCCGGGCCGTATCCAGATCTGACGAAGGACCTTCGCCTGGACCCGATGACAACGCAGTGCTGAAGTGCCAACTAGTCTCTCCCTATGGAGGATCCCTCTACCACTCTACAGATAAGGCGTTGTCGGGAAAATTCGTTTCGCGTTCCTACCCCAAAGCAACAAAATAAAATAAAATTCTTTATCAAAATTTATAAGGAAAGACAAGTACTTTGTTTAGGCTTGGCTTGTAGGGAATTCCAAACCTGCGTATTTTCAAATGCACATAACTATAGAACCCATTCTAAATGCGCATGTGAACGCCATCAGCGTTTCTCACAGGTTCGCGTTTAAAGTCTGTGTAGAGGGAATTGTGTCGTCTTAGCGGCCCCTAATTTAATAACAAATGATCGTTGCGACGGAAGCAAATCAATCAAAACTAACTTTAGATGGAAAATAACTTAACTCTGCTATAAAGCCAAAACAATCTCTGTTACCTTAAATTATACGCTTATCTCTGTGAAGCTGCTTTGAAACAATCTACGTTGTTAAAAGCGCTATATAAATGAAGATGACTTGACTTGACTTGACTTAGTAAAGGACCCTGGACCCCATACTCCCGGAGCACCCTCCACAGGCCGCCGCGAGGGACACAGTCGAATGCCTTCTCCAAATCCACAAAACACATGTGGACTGGTTGGGCAAACTCCCATGAACCCTCCAGCACCCTGTAGAGGGTATAGAGCTGGTCCAGTGTTCCACGGCCTGGACGAAAACCACACTGTTCCTCCTGAATCCGAGGTTCTACTATCGGCCGTATTCTCCTCTCCAGTACCCTGGCAGAGACTTTCCCAGGGAGGCTGAGAAGTGTGATGCGTTACCCCTCCTTGAACTGCCACCTTAACGTGGTGGAGGGGTTTGAGTACCCGAATGACCCTAGGAGCTATGTTGTCTGGGGCTATATGCCCCTGGTAGGGTCTCCCAAGGAAACAGGTCCTAGGCGACGGGTCAGACTAAGAGCGGTTCAATAACCCCTTATGAGCAAAAATAAATCGAGGACCGTGACGTCGCCCAGTATGGCGCAGCCGGGGCCCCACCCTGGAACCAGGCCCGGGGTTGGAGCTCGTATGCGAGCGCCTGGTGGCCGGGCCTCCCCCCACAGGGTCCGGGCGGGCTCAGCCCTAAGGAGCAACGTGGGGCCGCCTTCCCGTGGGCTCACCACCTGCAGGAGGGACCGTAAAGGGCCGGTGCTGAGAGGATCGGGCGGCAGTCGAAGGCGGGGGCCTAGACAACCTGATCCCTGGACATGGAAGCTAGCTCTAGGGACGTGGAACGTCCCCTCGCTGGCGGGGAAGGAGCCTGAGATTGTGCGTGAGGTTGAGAGGTTCCGACTAGAGATAGTCGGGATCACCTCTCCACACGGCTTGGGCTCTGGAACCACACTCCTCGAGAGAGGATGGACTCTTCGCCACTCTGGAGTTGCCCATGGTGAGAGGCGGCGGGCTGGTGTGGGTTTGCTTATAGCCCCCCAGCTCAGCCGCCATGTGTTGGAGTTCACCCCGGTGAATGAGAGGGTCGCTTCCCTGCGCCTACGGGTTGGGGATAGGTCTCTCACTGTCGTGTGAGCCTACGGGCCAAACGGCAGTGCAGAGTACCTGGCCTTCTTGGGGTCTCTGGGAGGGGTGCTGGAAAGCAGCATCCGTTTTTTTCCGAGAGAAAGAACTGAGAGAGCGAAACGCGCTGATTTTGATGGCGGTCCGGCCACAGCAAGCTCGACCATCTCCGTCTTCCTAGCGTGGTCAGGAAGACTTTGAGGGCTCAGACTTCAGCACTATCTTGGGCCGGAGTCACCCGGGGGGGAGGCGGCCTGTGGCGGCTCGAAGAGCGCGAGCGCTGCTGAGATTCTCTCGGCTGACGGCGCTGTGAAGCTGGCGGCGGGGGCGGCCCGTCTCGGAACTAGTGCGCTTCGGCAAGAAGTGCCGCATGGCTTGTGAGGTTTTCTGCACCTCAGAATACCGCTCCGTAAACCCCTTAACTGCCGGGCCAAAGAGACCAGATGGCGACACAGGCGCGTCGAGGAAAGTGGCTCTGTCGGACTCTTTCATGTTGGACAAGGTTAACCACAAATGTCTCTCGGTGACGGTGAGAGACGCCATGTTCCTCCCGATGGCCTGAGCAGCGGACTTGGTGGCTCGTAGCGCTAAGTCCGTCGCGCTCCTTAGGTCCGTGAAGTTCTCCGGGTTCGGGCCAGCCTCGCCCATGGTACGGAGAAGGTTAGCCTGATACACCTGGAGCACGGCCATTGAATGAAGCGCTGACACGGCTTGACCGGCGGCGGCGTAAGCGCGACCGATCAGAGCCAAAGTAGTCCTGCAGGCTTTAGAGGGCAGTGAAGGCTTGGACTACCATCCGGCGGAAGGCGGGCAGAGGTGCGTGGCTACCAGTTCCTCAACCGGAGGAATGCAGAGGTAGCCCTTGTCTTTCGCGCCATCAACATGAAAGAGCGTCGAAGAGACAGTAGAGCGCAGCCTAGCAGAAAATGGCGCCTTCCAGCTCTTGGTCAGCTCCACGTGGAGCTCTGGCAGGAAGGGAGCGGGCCTCGTGTGAGGTGTCGAGCGGCGACCGGGCAGAAAGCAGCCGTCCAGCTTGCTGCGTTCCTTGGGCAGCGACCAATCGAGGCCGAGGTCCTCCACGGCCTTGGTGAGCAGGCGGAGAAATTCTGCGTCGAAGGTAGACCGTACGCCGCTCGATTCTTGAAGGGAAGGGACGGGGTCTGGAATGGAGCCCAACCAGCCTTCGCATTCAGAAGCCAGAAGAGAGCAGTTGTCTTCTTCTGCGTCATCTCCCCCGAACTCGATATGCACGGCGGGGAGCTGGCCGGCTGTGATAGAGGTGGGAGATTCAGAGAGCGATGCACACGGGGAGAGATCCGGCATGCAAGCGCTCGCGGCAGATGCCTCCGGCGTTCTCTGTGAACGGCGCTTTTTACGGCGCGGCCCAGAAGAGAGAAGCGGAGGAGCGGGATCCACGTTGAAGGATGCTAGATGAGTCCGCAGGGTCGCCATAGACATCTCCTCGCATTCCGGGCAGCCGCCCAGGGAAAGCGCGTGGTCCGCGTGACTTTGTCCCAGGCAGGAAACACACAGGATGTGGCGGTCCCCGTCGCTGAGAGTGGCTCGGCAGGAGCCGCATTTTTTGAAAAGAGGCATTTGAAACAACGCCTCGCTCTTCTAGAAACGTGTGTAACGTAACACGTGTGCAAGGAAAGGATATTGGCGCCAGATAGCGCAGCAGGAACTGCGGCTGAAGCGGCGAGAGATGGCCGACTTGAAGGCTCGTCCCGCTGAAGGCTCTTCGATGGCGCAGGCTTCTCTGGAGAACAGCGAGGTGAGTGTGCACTTCGCTGAAGAGTTGAAAAATCAAAGAACAACCTTCTGGTCTCTGCCCTGGATAGGTTGCAGCAGTTGCTGCAGAGCAACCAATAGGCGCGTGAGCTGCTTGCCTAGGTCTGCTTATGCAGCAATGTGTTTTAAATTAATGCAAAATTAAGGATAATTTTTTGGCTTCAGTATTCTCGAGAAAAGGGTTTTTCCCGTAGCGTAAGCTAGCTTACGCAACACGAGAGTACTCTCGTAAGAGAACAGCGATCAAGGCATTTGTGATTTGTCGATCGGAAACATGAATGAAGAACATGCGTCACTTAATACATTTTCCTTCCTGGTTCGGTTGAAACACGCCCCATAATCACAGCCCAATGGAGTAGTATCAGACTCACATTCTGACTAGAATCTGGCTAGATCTAAACGGTCCTCTCTCTCATTTGTAGCTTTGGAAAGTCTGATTCATTCTAGAGAATCGTTCTTAATAAACAGATTCAACGATTCGAGTCCCACATAGTATCAGGGGGGGTTTTTTTGTAGCGAACTTTAGTTCATCATATCTAATTAAATATTCCAGTTAAATATTCTAGCAATATTCTAGATTTTTAATAGCTATTATTTTTTAAACATAGCCTAAATGTGTCTTGTTTCAGCCTATAGCCTACCAAAAAAAAAAGTGTTTTCAACATTTCTGTTCGAATTATTGGATATATTATATTATATTATATTATATTATATATAAAATAGAGGTCCGACTCCACCCTATTTCACCAAGGTCCACCCACTTGGAGATTTCTGGCCTCACCACTGCCTCAGATTTGATATCCAACAATCCAATAATTCCCAAAATTTATTTTCCTAATTTTCCAATATAAATGATATTACTAATTAAAAATCTTTTTGGAAAATGAAACATTTTCTTATGAATTTATTATTATTATTATTATTATTATCTATTTTTTAATAAAATACATTATGAAACAAATGGATAACAGAGAAATTGGCTATAATTAGCTTAAAGCTATGACAATTATTGAGATTAATAAAACACTTTTACTTAAAAGTCACTATCAATCGTGATTGAGTGTTTGTAATAACTTGTGATTGCGATCCAATGTGTAATTTTGTCAAATGATGAGGCAGAAATATGTTGTTAATTACATTTTAGAATAATTTTATGGGGAAGAAAAGAAATTACAACTTCTGTGGGGAGTGAAGGAAAAGTGATATAACTAGAAGTATAACTAATTACTGTTGTCAGAAAGTAATAAGTAATAATACTACTTTTGAAATGAGTAACTATGAGTAGTATTACATTTTTGAGTAATGAGCCCAACACTGGTCACTACTAAGAGTTTATACCAAATATGCTACTATAGGCTGTTGTCTGAATGGGACATTTCTTGACTCACACCTGTAAGTAAATGAGGGGTATTAATTCATTGACAAATTTAACTGTTATTACCACTCAGAATTATTATTTTTTCATATTTTATTTTACACATATAATAATACATACATAATAGGAATAATACAGACTTTTCGGCTCTCAGCCGACAAACTATACAAAACCATTACATTTATACAAGACAAAAGTTGACACCAAACACATCAATGAGAAGCTTAACATTCCAATCATCAAAAAATTAAAGGATTAAAGGTAATCTAAGTAACTTTTTTACCTTAACTGAACAGCTTCGGAGTCAGTGGAAAGGTTATATTACTTATTTCGGGTTGAATGGTGGTGGTTTCGCACCCCCCTGGTGCCCGAGAGCGGAAAAAACTCACTTGCAACTTTGGGCCGGCGGGCCACTGGCCTCGCCGTCAGGAAGTATCGCATGATATCAGGTCGCAATGTAACGAATTGCTTGACGGCACTGCACACGTACACGCCCCCATTCTATGGAATTATTCTTGTGCCAATAATAATGAACGTAGCTTTTCAAGAAACTAATGAAAATATAAATTGAAACTAAATAAATTATCTCTGAAACTGAAAAAGAATAAATCGCAGGCAAATTTTTTGACTTCGTTTTTAATACACTGCATGTTTTGCTAACTATTTCTCATTTCAATCGCTGATCTGAACTTACAAATGCGCTTCCAGAGTTTATTTACTCTTCTGAAGTTTTCGTTTACGCTCCCCTGAGTTCCCTTACGAGAACGTTTTCTCGTACTGCGTTGCAAACGCTGTGGGGAAAACTCCTTTTCTCGAGAATATTGAAGCCTTTATTTTAAAACGCATTGCTGCAGCACAGGCGAGAGCATCAAGCTCGCGCGAGCGTGCTGATAGGCTGTGCTGTGGGCAACTGCACGAACCAATGGCGGATCAGCAGAGGCGCGCGAACCAATCAGGGCGCTTGCCGCTCTGTCAGAGTCGAGCGCGCGAAACTGCACGTGACAACAGAGTATAAATACAGAGAAAATCCGCCATTTGACAGATTTAATCTCCTTCAGCTCTCGACTCACCTCGTCGCTGATCTTCTCCGGATAGAAGCCGCTCGTCGTCGAAAAGCCTTCCAGCGGAACAGCTTCACATCCCGGCATCTGCCAGCTGAGCGTTTGCCTGTGGCATCCGACGAGTATCCTTTTTTGCATTTATCTAAAAGAGCAAATCGCTGTTTTCACAGCGCGCGGCGTTGTTTCAAATGCCACTCTCCATCTGCGAATCCTGCGGGGTTCCCCTGCATGTGTCTGACAGACACACACAGTGTGCTGCCTGTCTCGGCCCTGAGCACGCCGAGTCAGCGCTCACTAAAGGCGGCTGCCTGCACTGCGATGGGATGCCTGTTGCTACTCTCCATTCGAGACTCGCTCTCGCTTCCTCGGTGAGTGATCCCGCCCATCTTCCGTCTTCGGCGCCCCGCGAGCCCCGTAGGAAGAAGCGGCGCGATCAGAGGCGCCCTGAACGCGGTGAGTTCAGCGAATGCACGCCGGGTCCTTCTCCGCGTGCTTCGCCCACGCCTTCGTCTCCAGTCCTGTTTTCTCGGAGCGACCAACGCCCCTCCTCTGAAGCGGCGGGACTCGTCTCTTTTGGCGGATCTGCTGAGGATCTGGATGACGCGGTTTCCATGGCGGCGTCTGAGAGCGAGGAGTGGTCGGGCTCCGCGGACCCCGCCCCTCCCTCTCAGCTGGATCCCCCTGACACTCGAGCGAGCATCGATGCCGAACTTTTCCGCGTCATGTCTCGCGCTGTCAACGAGCTGGGACTCGACTGGCTTTCCCCAGCTGAACCCACCAGAAGCCGCCTCGATGAATGGTACCTGCCGGGGCGCCAGCTGGCCCCTCGTCAGTGTGCCGCCCCTTTTCTTCCTGAGGTCCACGAAGAGCTCACTAAAAGCTGGCGCGCGCCCTTTTCAGCGCGAACGCGCTCATCTGCCTCTTCAACGCTCTCCACTGTTGACGGCGCTGAAGAGAAAGGATATGTGTCTCTCCCTCCACTGGAGGAGGCGGTCGCCGCGTACTTATGTCCTCCCACTGCGGGTAGTTGGAGGTCTAAAACAGTGCACCCGTCGAAGCCATGCAGGACCACTTCGGCCATTGCCAGCCGCGCTTATGCTGCCGCCGGTCAAGCCGCCTCTGCACTACACGCTATGGCGACACTTCAAGTATTTCAGGCTAAGCTCCTCCGCACGATGGATGAGTCAGGCCCTGATCCAGACACCTTTAAGGACCTCAGAAGTGCGACGGATTTGGCGCTACGGGCCACAAAGACCACTGCTCAAGCCCTGGGCCGCAACATGGCCAGCCTGGTGGTTTTAGAGCGCCATTTATGGCTAAATTTGACGGAAATCAGGGACGCAGACAAGACCGCCTTCCTCGATTCTCCAGTCTCGGCATCTGGTCTCTTCGGCCCATCGGTTAACGGCTTCGCAGAACGCTTCACTGAGGCTCAGAAAGCTTCGAGTGCGATGAAGCACTTTCTACCCAAGCGCTCTAGCTCGGTCCCACGGTGCCCCAAGAGCACGCCGCGACCGGAGAGGTTGGTGTCACAGGTTTTCCGGCCCCGCCCAGCGGCTGAAACCAGCCAGCACCTGAAGCCTGCAAAACGGTTCCCGTTCATAAGCGAACAGTTCTCGACTCCGTACTTATGAGAGCATGGCCCACATCGGCCCGTGCTCTAGCGATTCAGCAGCTCGCCGCATCGTTCATAGAGGGCTCTTACGTACCCCTCAGAACGTTTCAGAGGATCCTTGGCCTGATGGCCTCAGCATCATCAGTACTCCAACTAGGCCTACTGCACATGTGTCCTCTTCAGCTGTGGCTAGCACCTCAGGTGCCACCCCACGCCTGGCACTCAGGCCGCTTGAATATCAAGGTGGACCAGCGCTGTATTCGAGCCCTGGCCCCTTGGAAAAACGCCAGCTGGTTCCAGCAGGGCGTAAGCATGGGGGTGGTCTCAGAGAGGAGGGTTATTTCGACAGACGCTTCCAACTCGGGTTGGGGAGCCCTGTACGAGCTCGGAGAAACACCTACACATCAACTGCCTCGAAATGAGAGCAGTTTTTCTAGCCCTGAAAGCCTTCCTCCTATACCTGGCTGGACACCACGTTTTGGTCCGGACGGACAATATGTCGGTGGTCTCTTACATAAATCGCCAGGGCGGCCTCAGGTCCCACAACCTGTTTGCCAGAGCCACACAGCTTCTGCTATGGGCTCACACCAACCTGCGCTCGCTCAGGGCAGCTCACGTGCCGGGCACGTTGAACACAGGAGCAGACATGCTCTCTCGGGGCATGGTTCCCCCAGAGGAATGGTCTCTCCACCCTCAGACGGTTCTCCTGCTCTGGGAGGTCTTCGGGAAGGCAGAAGTAGACCTTTTCGCCTCAGAAGACAACTGTCACTGCCCAATCTTCTTTTCAAAGAACAGAGATGCGTTGGCCCACGACTGGCCCAACCTTCCCCTCTATGCGTTTCCTCCGGTCTCGATGCTCCCTCAGGTCATCGAACGGATCAGGAACACGAATTGTGCAGTTCTCTTGGTAGCTCCTCTCTGGCGAACCCAGGCTTGGTTCCCAGAGTTGATGCAACTGTCTGTAACAGACCCGTGGCCAATTCCAGTGAGGTGCGACCTCCTGGCTCAGGCCAACAGGACCATCTGGCATCCCCGTCCCGACTTGTGGGCCCTACATGTATGGCCACTCAACGGGTACCCCAGGATCTCCCAGAGGGTGTCCTGAATACTATTAAGGAGGCTAGAGCCCCGTCTACCAGACGCCTCTACCACCTTAAATGGTCAGTGTTCTCCAGCTGGTGTTTAGCTCGGAACCTCGACCCACACACTTGTGAAGTACCAAAAGTGCTTTCTTTTCTCCAAGAGATGCTGGATGCGGGTCGCTCCCCCTCCACTCTCAAGGTGTACGTGGCAGCCATTGCTGCTTATCACGTATTGGAAGCCGGAGCCTCCTTAGGTAAAAGCGACCTTATAGTTCGTTTCCTTAAGGGCGCCAGAAGGCTTAACCCGCCTCGGCTACCATCTGTACCGGCCTGGGACCTTTCCCTGGTTCTACGGGCTCTTAGGGGACCTCCCTTTGAACCACTTCAGTCAGCTGATCTTAAGCCCCTCTCCCTGAAAACCGCCCTGCTTCTGGCACTGGCGTCAGTGAAGAGAGTAGGGGACTTGCAGGCGCTTTCTACTAGCGCTTCCTGTCTGGAGTTTGGCCCCAATGACTCTAAGGTCATCCTTAGGCCAAGACATGGATATGTTCCTAAGGTGCTCTCAACTCCGTTCAGAGCCCAGGTTATTTCTCTGTCAGCTCTTCCCTCCTCTGAAGAGGACAGTGATGCTCTCACGCTTTGCCCCGTCAGAGCTCTGAGAGTTTATCTGGAGCGTTCGGCCTCTTTCAGACAGTCTGAACAGCTCTTTGTTTGTTTCGGGGGCCGAACCAAAGGTCTTCCGGTCACGAAGCTCACGCTGTCTAGATGGATGGTGGACGCCATTGCTCTGGCTTACACCTCACTGGGCCTCTCTTGTCCCATAGGTGTTAGAGCTCACTCCACGAGAGGTGTCGCCTCCTCGTGGGCTTGGTCGAGCGGTGTTCGGCCGGCTGGTCCGTTCCGTCCACATTTGTAAGGTTTTACAACTTAGAGGTCCCTGCTCTGCAGGCACGAGTTCTCTCTATCTAGACCCTGGCTCTGTGGGCCCAGACTAGTTTTTGACTCAGACACATGGTTGTCACCTTGAGTTGTGGGTTTACTTAAGACTGGCCCATGGTCCAGATCTTATTTATTTGGATATCTCTGGGCCCGATGTTCCGTTCTCGTTATCCTGGCTATTCTGTAACTTCCCGGGGCTCCTGGTGAGTCAGAGCGGCCAAAAGATTAATAGCACGGCGTTTTAAATAGTGTTCCCACAGCGTTTGCAACGCAGTACGAGAGAACGTTCTCGTAAGGGAACGTACTTGGTTACTTACGTAACCTCGGTTCCCTTAGAGATAAGGGAACGAGTACTGCGTTGCCTTGCCGTGCTATTTCTCTTATGTCAGGTGTTTTTCGCTTCAGTCGATTAGACCTGTCAAATGGCTGATTTTCTCTGTATTTATACTCTGCTGTCACGTGCAGTTTCGCGCGCTCGACTCTGACAGAGCGGCAAGCGCCCTGATTGGTTCGCGCGCCTCTGCTGATCCGCCATTGGTTCGTGCAGTTGCCTCAGCACAGCCTATCAGCACGCTCGCGCGAGCTTGATGCTCTCGCCTGTGCTGCAGCAATGCGTTTTAAAATAAAGGCTTCAATATTCTCGAGAAAAGGAGTTTTCCCCACAGCGTTTGCAACGCAGTACTCGTTCCCTTATCTCTAAGGGAACCGAGGTTACGTAAGTAACCAAGTACGTTTTCGTTCGCCGTTCTGACACATTTCTCTCGTAAGGGCGGGGCTAGTGGCAGTGTGTTCTCATTGGCTACTGAGTTTTTGATTGACAGCTTCATGACCTGGAAGTGAAGACGCAGTGGTGTGTTTATGTGTGGATGTGAGCATCTGTAATCGCAGCTTTCTATTTCATTTTAGTTAGATTAAGTTATGTTTGTTTTTTTAATTTTATCTGTATTTACCTGCTGCTACTACTTAGTTGGCAGAAGCTTTTAGGAGCACAAGAGATCTAATCAGTCTATTCAGGTGTAATTGTAGGCCTACATTAAAGTACTGTATATAATACTTAAAATATTGTAGTGTCCAATGTTTTCGGAGAATATTTGTTTATTCCTGATGATTCTTTTGCATGTTGGGCTCTGATTAGGTTGAGATGTTACAATTTAAAGAGAATACTAGCAAACGTGTGTGATTTATTCAGCCGTCAAGAAAGTCAAACTTCAACCAGGTAGTCAAGGTTGGCAACCATGGCCATCACACTACTCATTGTTTGCATGATATACATTTACACCATCAAAATTAATGATCACTTAAATAAGAGGAATTTAAACAATATGAAAATTACAATCGTGGCCTTCTGTCAGATGATACAGACCTCAAAGGGCATTTCATTACATATGTCACACAAAAAATGTTCTTGTTGCCATTTTTTAAAAATTGATAATTATTTAATTTAACACTATCTTCTAACATTTAAAATTGTAAATATATTTTAACAATCATCAACCGTTTCAATCGTGACTTATACAACCAGTTAAATGAATGTAATTGAAAATATGAATTCAAATAAATGTACATTCTTTATTGTCACTAAAGCATATACACAAGTATCAAAGTGAAAGTCTTGGATGCAATTATTTTGTGACAGGAAAGACCAGAATCCACAAAACATTAACTGCATACTATACATGTAATGCACAGTATTCTCATGATATACATTACTATACAAAGTGCACAATTACAGATACAGAATACATATTAAAAATTCATATACATTTTAAATGTTGCAATGATTCTTTGAACAGTTCCTGACTGTTGCAGTACAATAGCAAAGCAGTGACTGGACACAAGCAGTACAAGGATAGTCCACCCAAAACATGAGAATTCTCTCATCATTTACTCACCTTCATGCCATCCCAGATGTATATGACTTTCTTTTTCACATAAACATAGACAAAGATTTTTAAGGAAATAATCCATCTCTGTGAGTACATATAATACAAGTGTATTTTTTTTTTTGTATTTTTTTTTTTTGGGTGAACTATCCCGTCAACATTCATATGCTGTTGGTATGCTAATCCAAGATCAGCATAGACTAATAAGAATAAAGTGCAACCTCGTGTGTACTTGTGAACTATGTTTGTTTTGATCTAGAGGAAATTTAAATATTTGCTAGTTTATATTAAAATAAAATAAATCTGGTGTCTGAAGATCAAGATCCCAGTCATTCAAAGGTCATGTGTCTGAACAAAGTAAGATTATTGTCTGATAGGGACAGTGGATCTCTGGTACAGGGTATACAGTACAGCCATCCTTAAGTTAAATTTACTACTTTTTAATACCTTTTTTACTACCTTCAGAATTTTTTTTAAAACCATCACGACACTGAATTGCAAGTGTTAATCAGCGACCTTTCTATTATTTACACAGATTTTGACATATATAACACAAAAAAGAATAGATTTAGAGACTGATGTTGACAACATATTGCACACATTTATTTCACTTGGTAAATAAAAATAAAACTGTAATGGGGTTCTGTTGTTATAGGAAGAAGGAGGTGGGAACCGGCGAACATTCAACATTTTAATAAATAAATAAACAAATGCAAAAATGAAAGTAAAAGCCACACAAAACAGAAACAACACATCAAATAAAATTCAGGCCTGTCCTCTCTCGATCTCCACTGTCGTCGCTCCACCTTTTATGCTTCCGCTCCTCCGTGGGAGATACGAGACCGCTGCGTCGTGCACGTGCCGCTCATTATCACTCACGCCACCGGCCTCGTGCCGTCCTCCCAAGGCCCTCGACCTCGTCGTGCTCGCCACAAAAACAAACTACATAAAATGTGCAATGGAGAGAATGGATTGTTCCAGCACACTGGCTGGCATTCACTGCAAGTTGATGCATTACAAACTGGCATCTTCTATGAACTGTTGCTGATTCACAAACTGGCATCCACTACTTGAACTGGTGAACTATTGTTTGCACTTGTGCTATAGGCCTAATATGAACTTGTGGGCATAAAATCCTATGGCAAGTGCCTTAATTCCATTGCCTTTTCCTCAATAGTTTTGTCCATTTTGACCAGTTCCTCTTTTTTCTCCTTGTGTCTCGTTCTAAGTGTGTTTGATTTGGTGATTAGCTGGGCCATTTTTGACCCAGCTTTCCCCTCTGCCTCCTCTGCCAATTTGTTGGCATCATTTTCAAGGATGGTACAGACTTCGTCCAGGACTCTGCTTTGCTGCTTGAGCTCCTGTAGTTCGTCCTCTGCGGCCTTCCTTTTCTGTGTTTTAGCATCACTCTCCCTCTTTTTACGCTCTTGCTCCAGGTAGAGCCTGTACTGGGACCTTGCTGAGGCCACAGAAGCCAGCAGGTCCTTGGTTAAAGGCACCTTGAGGACACCACCACAGCTACTGACATTGTCACAGATTAACCTCAGTGCCTCCAAGGATTCACCTAGAAGGTTACAGGTTTCCACCTCCTTGTTAATGGAGAAGCCCCTCTCCACGGTGGCTTGTCCATGTGAAAGAAGTAAAACGCTCTGGCAGAATCTCAACAGGTCCATGTAGGATGGGCTGAGGGTCAAGTGTAGAAACACATCCACACGTTGCTTGAAAGGCTGGAAAGAGCGGAATTGTTCACCTCTGCCCTAAAGAGACAGTAATGATGTAAACTGCTGAATGATTACATCACCTACAACATAGACAAAGAAATTAAGTTAATTAATAGGTCATTTAAATTGAGTAGTCCCAGTTGGCCTATCAGACCATTTGGCAATACATACATCAAAACATCATGTTATAACATCTAAGTAGAGCTAGGAATGTGTAAGGCTTCTTCTGAACTTATTAATTTGATAAAGCATTGACACTTCCTGACTGTTGAGAGGAGAATGCAGAAAACCATCTTGCTAACACACACTTCTCACACAAGGCTTTAATCAATCTGAATAACCTATGCACTTTGACTGTCCCTATACAATATCTTCTTACCAGCTGGGATGCCACCTGCCAAATGTTTGCCCTGGAGGAATGTTTGCACTATTCCCTTCATCTGTCTGATGCACCAATTGGGATCTCTGTGCATTCTTGAAGGGTCCAAGCATGCAATCTGCCTGACCACTGGAATTTCAGGGGGCTTTTCTCCTGTAGCTTCACAACAATCTTAACCAGGCCCTGCAAACATTGTCGGCTGAAGGTGAGCACAGAAAGCTCACCAACCTTGAATCCTGGTTTGCTCTGAAGTTCCTAACAAATGAGGAACATTAGTGAATGTTCACTGCAAATGCTTTGGAAAATAATTTGTTTTACTTCTTTATCCCTATTTCTTTTTCATCTTCTTCTTCTTCTTATTAATTTGAGTATTAGTAGTTGTAGTAGCAGCCTAAACATAGTAGTAGCAGTAGTAGTACTACTAAATTACGTTAATTTTACAACATACATCCTGGTAGCCTGGCTAACGTCAGACCTCTTTCTCTTTGAGACGTGGTCTGGAAACCATATGTTCATTTTCTCGTATTTGAGGCGTGGTTTACGAATGTCCAGAGCCGTTTATTGGGCGCTACAAATGTCTATCAAATGCGCCTGTACGTAGCTCATAGCCAATCGTTTCAATTATACCAGATGACGTATGTAGAGCGACAGATATTCAACGAAGAAGACGACGATGGGTCAGAGATTTATGTGTACACCAGAGTCCTGCACGGGTCCGATTTTGTAAATCCGCACCCGCCCCGTTTTCCGACAGCAGCACTAATAAAAATCTGCACCGACCCGCTTAAAATAGAACCGACACCCGACTCGCACCCGAAATAAAATCAGTTTAGACTATCACATTATAGACACACTTACAAAAATGTTTATTGCCAGGTCATACAGAAGTTATTATTACACGACAATTAACACAAGGACAACTTCAGCCGAAGCTATCAACAGGCCGGTACATGAAGAACATGGCAAACGTTACCACAAAACTGAGTAGCCTTATAACATTTTACCAATCGAACAGACGCGGCTACAACACTACTGTATATGCCACGCAATTTCGTCTAGCCTACATCTGACAATTTTGGGTTCAAACACGCCCTGCACACATACTTAACAGTGTTAAATTAGAAAAATACCGTTCGATAGAACTGCTTGGTTACCACAGTTATCTGCGTGCTTCCTCAGGGATGAAGTTCCACATCTGCGGCTATCCAACACGAAAATGTTTGCAGCAAAGCCTTTCGCAATATTTTCTTCAGATAACTCCAAATTTCACCCACACACTGGACTTGATTTTTGATGACGTATTGTCGACAACTTTACAATCTCCACTAGCTATTCTTTTCTTCAACTCCTCAGCATCCATCTCGACAACTGCAAGCAGAACGCGCGCGCGGTTATGATGAATTTTTAAAACTGAAAGTAGCCTAGGTAACGTTATAGATCCTGGGAGGGCGTGGCGCGTCGGCACAAATAAACTGATGTGGATTTTAAATTATTTGATCAACTTGAAATACAGGCATATTTTTGTAGATGTGTTCCTAAAAATATGCATATATTTTTACGTCTGTCATGTTGGATCCATAGATAAACAAACTGCTTCGGTGTGTCGCATAGACTTCGTCATCGTCTTGCTGCTCCCTCCCCGTTCTGTGATTGGTTCCCTATTTGAGGGGAAATCTAGTCCATGGTATCCAGGCTGCCCAATAGCATCCAGCTGCAGCCCCGCAGACTCACCTCTGGCTAGACACCACTGGCTGGACACCAGTGGATAGACAGCCTACATCATTTCCATTTTCTCCGTCATTTCCGTTTCGCCGCTAATTTCCGTTTTCACCGCTGATGGACAGCAATTTTATTTCCTATTTTCACCTCTGGATTGACATATATATTTATTTTATATTTTCACCTCTGGATAGACAGCATATTTAGTTCTCACCTCTGGATGGACAGAATATTTATTTTATATTTTCACCTCTGGATTGACATATATTTATTTTATATTTTCACCTATGGATAGACAGCATATTTATTTTCTGTTTTCACCAGTGGATAGACAGCATTCTTTGCAGGCTTAATTGCAGACGTCTTTTCCGTATTGTCATTTTACTTTTATGACTTAAAATATATAATATAAAAGCTGTGTGCAAATTTAAATATGATCTTTATCATATCTCTTTACATAAAACAATTCTCAATAATATACTTAATATTATAACATCAATAATTCATGCAAACTGCATTCAAATGAACCACCTTGAAAATATATATTGTTCAGATCATATCACTATTTTTTGTGACTTACATTCAGCCTAGATCAATGGACTATAACGTTTTGTCAATACAACAGACTTGTACATGTTAATTGACCACAGTTTTTTGCCTTGCCCATTTGGATATTCAATTATTATTATTTTTTTGTAAATGTAACCACTTCTGTTTTTAAAATATACGTAGATTTACATGATCAGACAATTTACCAAACAATCCAGATCAAATTAACACTTCATGGTTTTGCAATATTTATTGGAAATTACACAATCTAATTAGTAAAATTAGTCAAATCTGACCATCAGAATGAAGATGCCACAGTCAGGCCCGTAAGGTTGTGGGGGAAGTCCCTATTTCAAGAGAAAATAAAACATGAACAGTTCCAAATAAACTATTGCACACTGTGCACACCACACCTCATTCCTGCCCCCTAAAACTGGCAGTCTGGGCAATGCTCAGGAAATTCAGGGTCTGTCGTTTCCACAGTACCCCACCCAGTCTTTGAAAAAAACATCTGCAATTTCTGCATTGTACAATTTTAAAAGGGACACACATGTCTCTTACAGCCTGGGGCAGTTTTTTGACATTCACCACACCTAAAGCAAGAACAGATGTACAATATGATTAGAATGAGCATGTTTATATTTCACTATTTTAGAGTACAAGTGTTGATTCAAGGCCAATACAGAAATTAAAAATTGATTAAAAACTTACTCTCCAGCCAAGCATAATGGGCCCGGTGTCTAAATTCTAGACTGCTCACCACATCCCTCAAGGCTGTACATGTTAATGACAGGGTAAGGTAGGCGGCATCTCCGTCTGAGAGGATCACCTCTAGACAAACCTCCTCCAAAACACATTTTGGCATCTGAAGGCCAAATCAAATTTAGAAATGAACAATCCATACATGTACATAATTATTCATTCAATTATTCATTCAATCGTTCAGGAACCAGTATCGGAGTCAAGGTATCGGTATCGGTATTGGTATCGACATTTTTTGAACGATACCCCCAGCCCTAATATTAGCATTGTTTTAGTTAACACGTCTGAGCATGTCAGTAACGTTCCATCTAGTCAGACATAGTAACCGGAAACATTTTTTCACCACACATGTTTGCATCCCTGAACAAAGACACGTGCACATAAGTGCTGTATTGTAATACCAAACAAAGCATCAAAATCATTATGTAACATTAACAAACACTGTTTGTCTATCACAGAAAGTCAATTATTCTACACTGGCCCCAGTGCTCAATTCATGAGGCTGATTGTGCTGTCTGATGAGCAGAGGCGGGTTGTCCTGGAGGAGTGCCACAACAACCCTGGCACAGGGAACCATGGGGGCGTGAGGGCGACCATGGACAGGGTTGTTGTGGGGCACTACTGGGATAATATAAAGGCAGATGTGGCAGACTGGGTACTTTTTTGGAACTTTCATGGAATTTAACACTATGGCTCTCAGGCAATGAATTGATTTAGTGGCTTTGTTTGACTTCAGATAATTATTTGGTCTAAATAATAAATGTATCCATCAGGACAAAAGCTGTCACAGATGCCAAAAGAACGACCCTTCACCCTATTAAGGTAGAGCTTACCTTGGTGTACCACTTGAAGCAACAAGTTAGGTGATATGGTAATATTACATATCTCTACAGGTGAATGAGCCGTGGGAGGTGGTCGGTATGGACCTCATTGGTCCACTGAAAAAAACAATGAAGGGCCATCAATACGTCCTCACGGTGACAGACCTCTTCACGAAGAGGGTAATCGCTGAGCCTTTGAAGTGTGGCTCCAGCACTGAGGTGGCTGAGGCACTTGTGTCAAACCTCTACAAATTTGGTATGGTCCAGAAAATCATCACTGACAGGGGCCATGCATTTGTTAACGAGGTATGTGTCTTTATTACCCTCTCCCTTCACCCCCTTCACACAGGACATATGACATCATCACAATTCACGCTGTTTTAAGTGGTCATTGGTCATTTCTGAGACCAATAAATATTGAAAATAACCATGTGTGTCTGAATTATGTACAGCTTAATGCACACATATTTGCGGCGCTGAACATCAAGCATCAAGCACAAGTGCATACCATCCCCAGTCAAACGGCCACGTAAGTGTGCCATCATGACATCCTGCAAAACAGTAAAGTCAGCTTTAGCCAATGTATACTAAAGTGCATGTAGTAATTCCTTTCTTTGTTGAAGGATGAGAGAACTAATCAAAATGTAAAGAGGACTCTCAGAAAATATGTTAATCAGCACCATGATGATTGGGACATCCACCTGCAGGCCATAGTTTATGGAATAAACACTGCAAAACAGGTTATTATTCAAAATGACTAGATAACGTATATTGCATACATGTTTTAAGAGTTTTATTTTGTGATTTGATGCAAAACTTTTTGTTTCAAATTAGAGATCCACCAAGTACAGTCCGTACTTTTTAATGTACAATAGGCACCCCCGTCTACCACAGGCATTAAATGTCTGTGAGACAGACGCTGCCTTTGAATTTGCGGACCCAGAGGAGGAGCTGGAGCTAAAACTAGCTGGAGTCAAGGCCCTCAATGAAACGGTTTGTTCAGAGTTGTGTGGATGACTTGTTCAATTTGAATAAGAATGTTTGCATAGTAATATATTCTTATCTTTAAGGTACGGAAAAACACAGGGGAAACAAAAAAAGGCTTTTGAGGCAAAGAAAAGGAAAGGGGTTCGCCAGTGCTCAGTTAAGGCAGGGGACGAGGTCCTAATTGGGGAGCCCAAAAAGAAGGTGAAGAAGGGAAATTGTTTGCAGGATCTCCACCAAGGGCCATTCACCCCCACATCCCTGACAGAGAAGGGTGTGGCAAGTGTGGCTGTGTCAGGGAAAATACAGAAAGTTAATGTTGCGCAGTTAAGGCCCTACTTTCGGCCACAAGGTATTGTAATAATCCTACTTGGTGACATAGCAAATATAAACATGACACTTGACAATGACGATTAGTATTTACTTTTCTGTTGTGTAGATCATAGCCATGAATCTGAGGGCAGCCAAAACGATGCAGAAGACATTGGACTGGTGGACCACCAGTATGCCAATAAAGGTCCACTGTGGTCCAAGAGGTTGTGTCCTCAGCAAGAACAAGTGGTGAGTGCCAAAATAAACGGGATTGTTCACATGCACAGCTTGTTGGTGTGTTTTAAATAATAAATGCATGATTGCTCATTCCTAACAGGGATATTTTTTATTTCTAGCTGACCTATGTGCTGGACAGAACACGTCCAGCAAAAGAAATTGTTGTTCTGGATGGCCCAGTTTGTCTTCAAAGGGAGGACTTTTGGAGCCTGGGGCTAGATGAACAGGTGGAGAGCAATGTAAGTGGATATTGCTGTAAAGAGTTTGGATGGTTCGAATTCCTTTATTGTAATTATGCAAAACATTCTGTGCTTTCAGATTGGGAATGCGTGCTTCAGGCTGGTAGAGGAGGCAGCCAGGAGACATGTATGTATTTGTATTTACCTTGATGACTCACTTTTGTGAGATATGTATATGAAATGCAGACATACAATTTTATTCAGGGAATGGATGTCCACATTGCTGACCTATTTGAAGTCCCTAAATGGAAACTAAGGGAACCTAGTTTGCCGGTAAGTTACATAATGTGTTGACAAGTCCAGCAGATACACCTCTCTAAGTGAAGATATGTCAAAGGAGATCTGAACATAATTTTTTTTTTTCATAGGACAATGTGGAATCTAAAGACATCATCATTTTGCCAGCATGGTCTAGGGGGTCACAAACAGCAAGCCACTACATGCCTTGTGACTCTATTTTTAAACCAGTTGGTGCCCCTATAGCTGACATTAATAGAGTATGTTCTTCACAGGTGTTATTAGTTGCTAAGAAGGAGGCTATTTTTCTGGACTCATTATGTCCAAATGGGTTTGGAGATGAGAAATACCGAACCATATTTAGGTTTGAAACGCATAAGCAGAGGACATTAGCAAGGTTTGACCTGTGACCGAATAAGGCTAACACAGAGAACAGAAAGTGCATGTAGTTGCATGCTACTATGGAAATTAAAGTTAATACATGATAGGGGGTGTTTTCTACATTTTTTTTTTTTCATCCAGTTAAGCCTGAACAGCACTCTGAAAATCTTCAATCTGATGCCACTGTGTAACAGCCTTAACAAATACAGATCAAACTGAGTGAAATGGACTGATATCCTGTTCAGGCAAAGCCTTGTTCTCTGGCTTTAGGATTGATTAAAAGCCTTGTTCTCTGGCTTTAGGATTGAGTAAAAGCCTTGTTCTCTGGCTTCAGGATTGAGTAAAAGCCTTGTTCTCTGGCTTCAGGATTGAGTAAAAGCCTTGTTCTCTGGCTTCAGGATTGAGTAAAAGCCTTGCTCTCTGGCTTTAGGATTGAGTAAAAGCCTTGTTCTATGGATTCAGTTTTGCATGTTTTTCCAGACAACTTGCAGGAGCAGTGGCTAATGGACCGTGGGTGGAGAAGACGGGCAAAGATTTTGATGTAACTTTGCTTACTATGTAATTTTGCCATTTCATTTTGCTCAGCGGACACTATATATGGTTGTCAACATCACATCTGAGTAACTGTATATTACTTTTCAGCCATTTCCAGTTCAGTCAGATGGACAGAGCTGTGGGATATTTATGCTTATGGTAAACTTATACAATTTCTATTCATTTTTTCCTGTTTGTCCTAAATCTCCGTAATCATTATTTTTCTCTTTAACAGAATGCCCTCTGCATCTGTACTGGTGCCATGTTTCACTTTTTGGATGTAAGTTGTAATTCATGGAATGTATGTATGTATCCAAGAATGTTAAAAAACAAACAATGCAAGACTCCAATATTACATGTGTATTACAGACTGACATACCATCTATTCGGAAGTGGTGGTGTCTCCAGATTCTGGAGAAATTCTCGATCGCAAGGTAGGACACATTTCAAGCAGTAAAACATTGGTCTGCTTTACAATTATGCTACATTAAAAGTACCATACTTTCGAATAGGCATGGGCAGAACTTCGGGCAGCGCTTTGCCTTCTGGACAGAGGAGGCAGAACAGCTGATGGCAGGCACCCTGCCACCTATTTATAGGATTTCTCGACCCTAAATAGTCAAGGTATGGCCAAACTAACCAGACAACCATTTTCACGTATGCATTCTATACAGGTAGGTCTCAAAAAATTTGAATATTGTGGAAAAGTGTGTGAATTACTGAATTAAATGTAAAACTTGAAACTGATACATTATATAGATTTATACAACATGTTACATCAAGTGATGTATTCAAAAATAGAAGATCGTAACAAAAAGTTCACGTCAAGTGGGTCAAATGTACACCAATAATGTGATTATTTCCAATGATCAGAGTAAGGAGTTAATCGCAGTAAGATGTTTACATGACTGGAGCAAACCTCTTCACTCCTACATGCAGTTTTTATTTTCTGATTATTCACACATAGCCCAACGCAGAGCACAAATGATGAACTCATATACTGTCCACTGTTTTAATTTACGTACGTTAAATAACAAACGGGTTCTGGACGTATTTTGTTATTCTGTGTCGTGATAAAGAAAGAAATATTATGTGCCTGTAACAGTTTTATACACTGCTGTC